>BMAU01002780.1:600000-1187500 GCA_019973935.1 Trichonephila clavipes | reverse complement strand
AGAAGCAGTAAAAAGCCCGCGTTTTCAATATAATGTGTAATAGTATTTTCAAGTAGCTATGTGTGAAGAACGTAGCTACCACAATATCTTAACGTGGTTTAGACAGGCTAAGGGAGTGGTACAGCAATAAGCACCAGTTGATAACATTGATAAAGATGATTTCTATTCAAAGCTAGTTCTCAATTGTCTGCTTCTGTTATGTGTGAAATAAGTTGACTCGCGCGAACGAACCCTACGTCGCCATGTAAACAAATATGCAACGATGATTGAGGTATTATTTTACATGTGCATACAGTTTTGACTTAAAACTATTTGCTAAGTGTTGTTGTTGCTAATGCCACCAGTCTGATGTAGTCAAATCGAGGCCGAAGAAATTCCTCATGGCAATGGACTAGTTTGTCCGTCGGTCGTTAGCGGTAGCTTTGAGCGCCATGCAGGTGACAGAATGATTTGGCTCGTTTCCACCCCAATTTCGAGAGAGAATACACAGGGGGTGGTCAGGGGCATTCCACCAACCTCACGAGAGGACTTGCGGCTTGATGGCTATTTAGAGCAGCCATACTCTAAGTGTGTTCCGTGGAACCCTAGGGTTCCGCGATACCCCTGTAGGGGTTCCACAAGAATTTAGAAAAAATTCAAAACACTTCTCTCTGCGATTTTACAATTATTTACCACGGTAATATTATGCTATTATTAACGTTAGTATAGTTACGTTAGTATACAAGGCCGCCATCGCCGCGCGCAGCCCCTTTGATAAAAGCCGCCTCTGAGATTAGACGCAATAATTATGAACAAGGGAGACTTTCGGCTCTAACTTTAAAACGTAAAGTCGACATTGTTTACACCGCATTTTTCTATTACTATTTTTATTTCGGCTTTTTATTTATCAAACGCGCCGCCGACTTGAGTATTTTTGAGAATGTTCGAGACGATCGCGCTTCGACACTTACTCGACGATTAGCGTTCTGAGCAATAAGTATCTTCCTGCTAGAAACAAAGTGTTTATTGGTTTACTGCTGTATTCTGATTGTATCCGTTTTATACACTTCTTCTTTCGATTCAACTCATCTACGCAGTAACGATTGTGCGTTATTTTGACCCCACCATCCAGACATTAATAAAGAAGAATGGGACTTTTGCTTAAAGGCGATAAACGTTTTGCAACAACATCTTCTAACGAAGCCAAATTTTCAAAAGCAGTACGCGGGGAGTATACAGCAATTACCGATCCAGAAGATTGTGCAACGACGTCAAGTTCCACGGTTTCAAAGGCGAAAAAAAGGAAGTATGATGAATCGTATATCAGTTTCGGATTTGTTGATTCCAACGGCTCAGCTCTGTGCATGTTATGTAGTAAACTGCTTCCCAATAGTTCCATGGCACCCGCCAAGTTGCGCCGACATTTAGAAACTGTACATCCCGAGTGTAAAGACAAGAATTGAGATTTTTTTGTACGTAAAAAAGAACAATTATTGGAAAGTCAAAAAACTATGATGCATGTAACCCAAACTATTAACGAAAAGGCCACAGAAGCATCACATTTAGTTAGCTATCGCATTGCACAAGCAGGCGAAGCACACACTATCGCTGTGAAAATTTAATAAAACCTTGTGTGTCAGACATAACAAAATGTATGCTCGACGAAAAATCTGCAAAGCATGTTTCTACTGTGCCGCTTTCAAACGATACTGTTTCACGGCGAATTCATGATCTCGCAAGCTACGTCAAACAAGAACTACACTGCTGGACAATAGCTAAGGACGGATAATACTATCATCCATAGCAACCACAAAATGAAAGGAAGCAAAATGTAGAAAATTAGAATAAGTGCGGGATATTAGTAAGAAGTATGAGTATGCAAATTTTTTTTCCACGTCTGTTCATCACGTGATAGCGTTCATAAGAGCTTTAAAGGTTTTGACGCGTGTGGACAGTTGTTGTTTCAAGTCAAAGTTTTACAGGAAAGATTTAATAGACGAACTTAAAATTTTTGGCATGTCTTCCCGACATCACATAGATGATTTTATGCGTGGCCGAATTATTGGAAAGATCGAAGAAGGGCGAAAAATAACAGACGTTGCCAGAGAGTTCGACATCGCTCACAGCGTTGTTTCACGGTTGTGGAAATCATTTAAAACTACTGGAATGTGTAGTAGACGGCACGGGGGAGGTCGTGTTAGAAGTATGACGCCAGCAGAAGACAGATATATCGTCCTATCAGCAAAAAGGAACAGGCGCACCACAGCTCAGCAGGTGGCAAATCAGTTTCTTGCTGCCTCAGGAAAGCAGATCTCCCGAAAAACTGTTGCCAGACGTTTGAGGGGAGGAGGACTACGCACGCAGACCTGTTGTGTGTGTCCCATTGACCAGACAGCACCGTACTGCCCGTTTGCAATGGTGTCGTGAGCATCACAATTGGACTGAACGGGACTGGGCATGCGTACTATTCTCAGATGAGAGTAGGTTCAGTCTGTCATCGGATTGTAGACGCCAACTGATCTGGCCCGAGAGTGGTACTGCTTATCGTCCAGAAAATATCCAGGAAAAGGACCTGTATCCGACATGCAGTATCATGGTGTGGGCCGGCAGCATGATCAATGGCCGCACGCGCCTACATGTGGTTGCGAATGGGACTATGACGGGCCAACGATACATTAATGAAGTTCTACTTCCTCATGTTCGTCTTTTCCGTGGTGCTGTCGGTGATAAATTTGTTTTTATGGACGACAACGCAGCATGTCATCGAACACTCGCTGTTCAGGATTGTCTAGACAGCGAGTGTATTCAACGTCTCGTATGGCCAGCGCGTTCTCCAGATCTAAACCCCATTGAAAATGCGTGGGATGCTTTAGGGAGGCAAGTTGCTGGTGAAAACTATCCTCCGACAAACAAGAACACCCTCATCCGTGCACTCACAGAGGAATGGGATAAATTGCCTCAACAGCTGCTGGATAATGTTGTGCAAAGTATGGTACGACGTGTGGAATGTTGCATCACACTCCACGGTGGACATATCCCGTACTGATACCTTTCTTTAAGGTGCCTGCTGACTTTTAGATGCATTGTTCCATTTCTCCGTACGCAGATCAAATGAACATTTTTTTTTCTTTCAGATGTTTCACAGCTTTTGTACTTTCCAGAACAATAAATATTCTTTATTCTAATATCTGAACAGTGTGGCAACTATATTTTATCCTACTAGGCCTCATGTCTCGCTTAATGTTATGCTACATAGCAATTTGTGATCCGTCCTTAGCAATTGTCCAGCAGTGTAGTTACACGTCTACAAAAAGCACGATTCGTCTTGCAAATAGATGAGTCTACTGATGTCGCTGGTCTGGCTATCTTGCTGGTTATCGTGAGATATCCATACGAAAATTCTTTTGAAGAAGACATGTGATTAAGACATGTGATTATGAAGACAAGAATATGTGTTCACCGCTGCCCACAAACACTACCGGAGAAGAAATTTTTAAAAAAATAAATATATTTTTTGAGGAAAAAATAATCTCAGTTGGAACGATTGCATTGACGTTTGTACAGATGGGGCCAAGGCGATGACGGGTAATACAGCAGGACTAGTGTCACGAATAAAAATTAAAGAGCCTAATTGTAGTTCCAGCCATTGTATCCTGCATAGACAAGCACTTGCGATGAAGCAAATGCCATCGAATCTAAAATTAGTTATGGATGAAGCTGTAAAAATAATTAATTTTATCAAATCAGGACCGCTACAATCCCGATTGTTCTCTTTATTGTGTGAAGATTATGGCAGTAAACACAAAACACTGCTGCTCCACACAGAAGTGATGGCTGTCTCGGGGTAAAACTTTAACAAGGCTATTTGAACTTAGAGCCGAGTTACAAATGTTTCTTTCAGATACTTCTTTTAATTTGAAAGACCGTTTGTATGATAAACCTTGGTTGTTCCGACTGTCTTTTATGGCGGATATCTTTCAAAAACTGAACGAATTAAATTTATCATTGCAAGGTAAACAGACAACAATCTTCCAGGCCTTTAACAAAATAACTGCCTTCAAAAGAAAATTAGAATTTTGGATTATTTGCATTGGAAAGAAATAGAAAGCTTTACGTCACTCAGTGAGTTCGTTAGCGATAACGACTCAGAAATGTTTCAAGATGATGTATTTGAAGAATTGGTCACATATCTCAATTCGATGCGCGCATCTTTTGAGAAGTATTTTCCTGAAGAACAGAATACAAAAATGAAACTGAATTCATGGATTCATAATCCTTTTTTACCCAACTTACAAAAGCCAGAAAGTATGTCAAACGAGATATACGAATCTCTTTTAGAAATGTCATCAGACACAAGTATGGAGTCACTGTTTAAAACGACGCCTCTCAACGATTTTTGGTGCAGAATCCGTGATGAATATTCAATGCTTTGCAAAATGGCTCTGAATATTCCTCTCCCGTTCCCAACAACATATTTGTGCGAAACAGGATTCTCAACCTATGCAGCCACGAAAACAAAATACCGCAATAGACTGGACGCCGAACCTGATATGAGACTTCAACTGTCCTCTATAAAACCTGACATCAACCTATTGATACCTGTTTCATACCTCCCATTAGTTATATATATATATATATATATATATATATATATATATATATATATATATTATATTATTTCTTTTTAATATCTTCTGTTATTATACTTGGTATGTAAGTAAGTAATAAGAAATTGTTACATTGTGCTTTTATTATGCTTATTAATAAAGGATACACTTTTAAAAACTATTGTTTTATTGTAGGGTTCCGTCAAGTATTTCGCTTTCCAAAAGGGTTCCGTCATCAAAAAAGATTGAGAACCGCTGATTTAGAGTATCCGCCCTGCCGCGAAAGCACTATACATTTACAAACATCCATACCTTCTCCGGGCTTCTAACCGAGGACCAGCACCAAGGCAGTCAGCATTGTTAACCACTATACCGGATTGACAGCATTTGCTAAGTGTAGATTTTATTAATATCATTTTTATTAAAATGTTCGTCTAATTGAGGAAACTTCACATTTGCATGTTTAATTTAAATAAAAATATCCACTTTCATTATGGTTTCTTCTTTTGAGCGTAAGTAGAAGATCGTAAGTGCTTTTTTCAATACGAGTTAAAACTCTCCACTGAATGAAGAAAAATAAAGAAAATTACTATTACTTTTCAGATGTTTTTTCTTACGATCGATTAAGAAACAGTTTTTGATATCTATCGATGTGCAACGTTAAAAAAATTGACTGATACGCAAAACAAAAAGAATGTTTTTACTATTGCAATATTTCTTTTTCTTTTTACTTTCAAATTGCAAAACTTTTTATTAGAATACAATAGAGATATTCATAACATAACTGATTTTAATCTCTAGCGATTAAAAATAATTTTTAAAAAGCTGTAGTAATTCATCATGTTTTTTTGTAAGTCTCTTGAAGCGTCTTTTGGATGATATACAATATTCTTTATACATATTTTTTCAGATCCAAAATCCGAACCACATGCCATACTATCCCCAAACCATGAATAAAAATAGCAAGAAAGACAGAGAGATGAACATTTGGAAGAAATTAAATGATTCATATCTAAAGAACACTTATTTTTAATTTAAGTGGCTGCTATATCAACTTTCCTGTCACCAATGTACACTTTAGGAAATGTAAAGAGCTGTGAAAAGCAGATTTCCAACACTTATTAATAGTTATTTCTTATTTTGGTAGAGTGCCACTTCGCTCTTCTAAATAACTCTTAAGTTTTCAAGTGGTCATTAAAATTTTTCTTCTGTGTTTCTTTCTTTTTTATTATCAGAGTGTAAACGAATACTTCATACATTATTCGTCGGGAGAGCTTTTATGTGATGTTAAGTATTCATATATATATGTATGTTTTTTATTGTAGTTGCCCCTAATTTCTGGTTAGAATATAATGATAAAAAGAAGATAAATTGTGTCACTAAATTGTTTTGTAGTTGATGATTGAAATGATAATTACTCTGAAAAGACAATGAGTGAATTGTTTTGTCAGATGTACCAGGATTAGAATGACTCAAATCTCGTTAGATATTAAGGTTATCGAAGGTTTATAAAAAGGTTACTGTTATATGTGATTATTATTATTTTTAGATTAAAAAAAGAGCGTTATATGCTTTGAAATTTGTATCACTCTTACGTTAAGTTTCATTATTTTATATATTTATATATATATATATATATATATATATATATATATATATATATATATATATATATATATATATATATATATATATATATTTATATATATATATATATATATATATATATATTTATATATATATATTTATATATATATATTTATATATATTTATATAAATTTATATATATTATATATATATATTTATATATATTTATATATATGTAGCATGCAGCCAAAACCAAGCAGTCTTCGCGCGCAGGCGCAATGAATTGAAACTGAAACGAAAACTTTTGAACTAGTAAAAGCAGAACAAAAACTCTTGAACATTAGAGAGAAAGGAGAACGCGAGAGGTGCGCGAGCAGGCGTTACCTTCTGAATATCATCGTCAAACTTATCTGTAAAAATATCTACCTTTTAATTAATTTTTGTTAAAGTTTTAAAATAAATGTGAAGTAAGACAAACACGTCTTGGACCCCTTGTTGTCTCCCACAAATTATGGGGCTCGGCCGCGATCGATAAAATTTCGATTTTGAACCAAAGTCTGGACAATGAACAAAAGCGTCCGTGAGGAGACGCTCCGCCATTTTTTTCGAAAACTTCGTTCAACCTGTGTAGAGGTTTGAACTCAGCATAAATATTCAACCTGTGTAGAGGTTTGAACTCAGCATGAATACTCCGCCTGTGTAGAGGCCGGGATTGAAAAAGATTTCGATTTTGATCAAAGTTTGGAACGTGAACAAAAGCCGTCCGTGGAGGAGACGCGCCGCCATTTTTCGGAAACTTCGTTCAACCTGTGTAGAGGTTGAATTTTTCAACTTCATTCCGCTGTGTAGAGGTCGGAACAAATAACAAAATAACCTGTGTAGAGGTGTATTTTTCAACGAACCATCGACAAATATTCCACCTGTGTAGAGGTTGGATCCACTCACAAACACCTGCGGAGAGGTGTCAATTCGAACAATTTCAACTATATTACCTGCGAAGAGGTGAGATCTGTGAAATCGAAATTTTTCTTCATTGGATACATCGTACGAGCGAGCAACAAGGGAGCCAGAAAAAAAAAAAAGGTAGGACCTTCCCATATTTTTCTAAAATGTATAAAAACGCTCTTAAAGAGGATCTCATAAGAGTTGTTGAGGATCTAGACGGTACTGTGAAGAGTACTGACACTATAGTTAAACTAAAGACTAAAATTGAGAACAGTAGTACATTTGAAAGTGATCCAGATTTCGTTAAAACTTTAATTCAAAACTGTATAGATGAGAGAGTATCGCAAAAACGAAAGAGAGTAACTTTAGAAAACAGAAAATTGAGCTCGCGAAACTTCAGTTAGCAAAATTAGAAAAAGAAATCGAACTTCAAACGGCTAAAAATAAAGCATTAACTTTAAATCCTGCAGCTAAAGTCGAAGATAAACAGTTCGAAACTAACATAGAAAATATGATAAAAGTATAAAAACTTTGTCTCTTCCTGTTCCCACCAGATCTGAAAATTTTAATCTGTTCTTTCAATCATTAGAACGCGCATTTTTAACCAAGAAAATAAATGATGAATATAAATCTGAAATTTTAATAAATCTTCTGGGCGAAAGAGCTCATAACGTCTTACTGTATATTAAAGAAGAGGAATTAAATGACTATGAAAAACTAAAATCTATAGTACTCAGAGAATTCCAATTAACCCCTCGCGAGTGTTTAAACTCATTTAAAAAATGCTGTAAAATCATCAGGCGAGACATACATCCAATTTGCTGCAAGATTGACGGCAAACTTCCAATATTATTGTTCGTTAAGAAAAGTTAATTCCTTTGAATCTCTATGTGATCTTATAATTTCTGATAAATTATTTGAAACTTTAAATAAGGAAACCGCAACTCATATTGGCATTCGAGAAGCAGAAGATTGGTTTAGGCCTATTGATTTAGCTAAAGAGTGCGATATTTATATTTCATCTAGAAGCGGATCACGTAAGGAAATTCCTATTACTTATGGATATACCCAAGACCCCTTTAAAAATAGATCACAAAACTTTAAACCAAAGATTAAAGAGAACTATCCCCAATATCATGAAAGAGAAAATAAAAATTGCTTTATATGCGGTGATTCATCTCATTACGCAAGAGACTGTGAGAAGCGTTTTAAACCTAAAGAATCTAACAGCCACATCCATAATAAAATAAACGTGAATACTTTGATGAAAGTCGAGAGCGAAAAACAAAATAGCGATGAATGCGCAAATCTTCAATACGTAAACATTTTTGTGGAAAATCAACCCGTAACAGCCTTGATCGATTCAGGTTGCCAGATCCCAGTTTTAAATTCCTCACTAATTAGAGTGCAAACACCTTCCGAAGAAATCATAACATTAAGCTCATGTTTTGGCGAACAGCGTATGGTAGAAGTTAAACCCATAAATATTTCTCTTGATCAACATTCGCCCGGTATAAGTGTGCGAAAGGCGATATCACCGACCTTGACCGAAGAATTTATTATACATCCCAGTGTATATTCTGAAATAGAGAAACTAGGCCACGCAAAGAGCGATGTTTTATTGAATGAAAGTGAATCCTCTTTAGGTGCTCATGCTTATGCTTATCCTAATGTTGTTTCTTTTTCAAATGTTCCTGTTTCAAGTGTGATAGAAAACTCTAGTTATGATTTGACACATGTTAAAAACTTTAATACTAGAAATGATTTGAGTTCTCTAATTAAGGATTATAAATGTAATAAAATTATGAGTACTAAGTTAAAATTGAGTATTGTAAGAGAAAAAAATGTTCTGATATAGTATTGTGTAAGAAAGCCAATGGTGCCATGAAAACGAGTTCCGTGGAATTTATCTCCCGCTCACCTAACCCTTTACCTATGAAGAGTGAACATCGACGGTTTGTGTTGCTCCGGAAAATTTTTTGAGCCCTGGCAGTGGAAGCGAAGGAAAAAGAGAAATCGTTTTGAACAGACGTCCAGAACTCTACAGAGGAAAATATCGATGCGTTCAACCAAAGATCAACTTGTTAAAAAAGACGTTCTTATGCCTGTGAAACAATGTTTTCCTGTGGAACCTTCCGGATGTCGAAGAGGTGCCTTCACATGATGGAGAAACTGTCTAGTTCAGAAAAATTATGATATGTTTAATCTCTATATATTTGTCGTATAGTCCTTGTCTGTTCCGTTTTTTTATGTTTCAGATTCTCCTCTGGTCTCCATGGAAATACCGCTGCGGACAGCGTACGGTCAGAATGGCCGTTGTAGCATGCAGCCAAAACCAAGCAGTCTTCGCGCGCAGGCGCAATGAATTGAAACTGAAACGAAAACTTTTGAACTAGTAAAAGCAGAACAAAAACTCTTGAACATTAGAGAGAAAGGAGAACGCGAGAGGTGCGCGAGCAGGCGTTACCTTCTGAATATCATCGTCAAACTTATCTGTAAAAATATCTACCTTTTTAATTAATTTTTGTTAAAGTTTTAAAATAAATGTGAAGTAAGACAAACACGTCTTGGACCCCTTGTTGTCTCCCACATATATATATATATATATATATATATATATATATATATATCACTAAATTTTTTTAATAATGATACTCACAGTTTAATTCTATCTGGGAAAAATGGATGAAAATCATTTTTCTGTCTTCGAAGAAAGATGTTCTTTCGGTTCAGTAATGTTCAAAATGCCAATTCCTTAGAAATAAAAGCTTGAAATAGTTGAAATAGAATTATTTATTCAAGTGAAAAAATAAACTGATTCAAAATTATAGCAATAGAATAAAAAAATCGAGCCTCCCTAACGTTTATTCATTTTGAAATAATTTTGGTACAATATTATTAAGCCACACGGAAAGAGAAATATCTTTAAAATTACATGCGAGTAAAAAAGTGGTGAAAACTAGTAACAATTTCACAATGAACTTATTCTAATACATACTTCAAAAAAATTTTATTGTTTTGTATCTTAATAACCAAAAAAGTATAATTTAATTTTATGGTATACAAAAAGTACTTTTAATATAAGGGAGATAATGAAAAACATGTTTCTTTTTGTTAAATCTTATCTTTTAATTTAACATTTAAATAATACTCATTAGCTAAGGTTCTTTTGAAAAAATTTTGACTTCGGTATGCATTATTTAATATTGCAAAGGTTATAAAATAAGTTATAAAAATAATTCTATATAAAAAATTATCGATATAAATGTTAAATGTATATATATGAGCTTTTTTGTTTATCTATTTTTTTTTCAAATTTCATGGTTACAAAAACCACCTTCTACTTACAACAAAAAAAATATATGCAGCAGTTTTAAAGTAATTAGCATCTGATACACGTGTACTCTACATTTATAATATATACAACATTTCATAAATATCACGCATAATTACTGTTAGTCAAAAATGTCATATATAATGTAGACAATTTTTAAATCGAATTAACTAATAACACAATATGTAGTAATTGAACTTTTAAAAGAGAGAGACTACAGTGTTGCCTTATTTTTTTTAATTTGCAATTAGGATGAATTTTGATTCAAAAATATATTTAACTGATTTTTTAGCTGACGTATGAAAAATGTGTATTCCCCCTACTTATTTCAATAAATTTTTCAACACAAATCACAATTTTTTCGCGCGTTTTAGAATATTTTGCTCAATATTTTTTTCCTTTTGATGTAGTTTACTAAGGCATGAGTAAATCTTGTTACAATGTATTACTATTCTAAATATCTTCCATTTATTTTGACATTAAGAATGCAGGTAAAGTGACTGGTTGAGATAGTTCTTATGGCAATCACTTATCGTTAAGGTAGTTAATGCTAGATACGTTTTGAACAATTGCCCTTGACCTTTATGGTCTATACAAAATAGGTAGAGTTACTTACTCTAGACTGCTGTTGCAGTGTGGGTGGAGTGACGTTCAAAGCACGGCTGCAGGGTAACAAATTGGTAAGAGGTAGTCTTTAGATACACCTGCACACACTATATTAATGTTATTTCGATCATTTACAACTCTCTCCTGACGTATGGCGTGTCCTATTATCACGCTTAAACGGAGATTTAGTGACCTTCGAACTGTGGTGCTTTGTTCCTTAAGTGATGGAAGAACACAAAATGTGACCTGGTGGGCGCCCATTTATTTTTTGAAATTGTCTTTAAACTTTTATGAGGCCTTAAAATGAATGGGTTTTAAATATTTGTCAGACATAGTGGAATACAAAAGAAGGAAATTATGGTATCCATTAACCGTATTATTTTAGGTCCTTTATATCGTGATGAATTGCTATGAATATATATTTCGTTGTACATTATTTACAGCGCAAAAACGGAGTTTCTTGAATGAATATAATTTGTCAAGAATGTGTACTCCTATAAGTAGAATATTACGACAAACATTGTTAATATTCCTGTAATGTAACTAAATACTGATAAAATGTCATAAAATAATACAATGTAGATACCCAAAATATATGATGCTGTTACCTAACCACTTCATTGGTTATTTCACTTCACTCGTTTTAAATTATATTGATATATAAGTCGCACTGACCTTCCGATTGGATTTAAAAGCATGCTTATATCGCTTGACTCTTGATTTAAAAAAAACAGGGCTTTAATTTCTAAAGTACAATCTGTTGGCGTAGTTGGTTTGTCACTGGCCTTGTACGTCTAAGGTTGCGGGTTAGACATTAGCCCAATTATTTCAGTAATCCCTTCTTAGAAGATATCTGTTCAACAACAACAAAAAAAAAACATGACTGCCAAATTTTAAGTCTAGGTCTAATAGCTCCGGAGATCTGGTAAGAAGTGAGTGAGCCACTTTTCTTTTACATATAAATAGTTGAAATGTTACTGTTTGTTATCATTCTTAGAATGATAAGAATAAACAACGTTTAACGGAAAGGATCTACTGATTATATCTATAATAATAGACCGATTAGTAGTATAATAAAGTTTCGAACAGAATTCCTTACGTATCATTTTAGAGAATAAATAATCAAGTCAGGACATACTTTTAAAAAAATTAAATTCTCATAAAAAATTCATAAGATTTCACCAAGAAAGCTCTAACTCTTTTGAATTTGATATAAACTCGCTAAATTAATTCTATAAAACAGTGGTCTTCAAACTGTGTTCCACGGAACCCTAGGGTTCCATGAAGCTAACCCAGGGATTCCACAAATCGCAAAAAAATCGAAAAGAAACTTAAAAATCTGTATAGAAAATGGAGGAATGTTTTTTATGAAGTTTGTATACCCACAAGAATTTAAAGCTCTTCCCTATCGATAAAAAATTAAGAATTTTGTTTGTACAATATAAGTTTATATATATATTTCGTAATACTCTTTAAATCTTTATAATAATATAATAAAAAAAAATATTAAAATGCTTAATCTAATATATATATTGCCTATACTTGATTGTGAATATTTCATTGTTTACTATCCCGGATTCTATGAGATAATTTTATACTCGTTAGTACAATGTCTTGAAAAACAAAATAGTTATCTAATGGAAAAAGTACTTTTTTGCATTTGTGGAAAAAACACCTACAATAAAGGAGAGAGAAAAACTTATCAACAGATTCGATGTTAAAAATTTTAATTTAAGCAAGAACAGCTCCTAAATTTTATGTTGCAAATTTATGCAAAATACGCAGTACTTCTGTTAGCATTTTAATTCCATTCAGAACAATGTGTATAAGTGAAAAATATTTCTCAACGTGAGTGGTTATAAAAACAAAGTATTGAGACAAGTTAAACTCAGAATGTGCAATGAGATTGCAGTTAATCTCAATAGACCTAGACTGCGACAGTTTGGGTAAAAAAAAATTGCAAGCACACCTCTCAATTACTAAACATAATGCTTAGATCACAGATTAATATTATTATTATATTAAAAGTAGATTAAAAATTTCACGCAATACTTTTTTTAATTGACTTTATATAAAGGACCTATAACATGTTCATCTACTTTAAATATTATTTTAAGATATGTTCTTTTAAGTGTGTGTGTGGAATAGGGTATCACGAAAACACCTTCTAGTTCTATGGGTTCCGTGAGTTGAAAAAGTTTGAAGTAAATTTAAAGTACTGCTATAAAATAATGACTAACTTGTCTTAAAAAGAAATATCTCTCTACTTCAGATAACAGAATGAAATCAATGCAAATTAAAACAATTATATCCCATGCACTATTAGCTCTTTAAAAATACACTACCACCAAATGTGTATAAAATAAGTATAGATAAATCCGTAAGTTTATCCAATTTAGAAAATGAGATTATATACAAGACAAAAAAAAATATCCTTTAACTCTCTTCCCCATTTACAGTGTTTATGTGGTAATGATAGAGCACTCTTTTCAACACTTCTTAGCACTTTACCGTCAATGTGGGTGGCCGAAGCATTAATTTCACTTTTTTTAATACCCAACTAAAACTGTAACTGTACCTGCCACTGTGTGGTAGAACAGTCTCACCAGGTGGCTCTCATTGTAACTCAAACAGAAACAGCGCTCTGATTGGTCGGCTTAAGATTCCGTATTCCTCTACCATGCCCCTTGTTGCCATTCTGACAAGGGAAATTATGGTCATAAACTCCCACCGGCAAGCGAATGGGCTCATAAAAGCTGAAAAAGTGAGGAACCCGGCCTGTTTTGCGTAATTTTGTGGTTAATTCTTAGTGTTTAATGTCTTTTTCGGATTTATTCCGTTACTTTCTTCAAAGGATAATATGGCCTCTGGCAAGGAATTATTCAGAGAAACTGCATCAATATTTATTCTCTTGATATCGAGATATCACTGGATAGAAAATGGATTTTCATTAAAAAGTATATAATGAAGTTCGTTTTCCGAGTTTTAAGTTATAAACTACTAAATCGGAAGTAAACTTAGTATCGTATTTTGATCTTTTTTCCATGTTTGCTTTGAGCAGTATATTAGCACATTTTTTCATTAAATTAATTTTCATATATATATATATATATATATATATATATATATATATATATATATATATATATATGTATGTATAAATATACATACCATTCATTTAAATATAATTTTATACTTAAATGAATATTCAAAAGATTAGGTTGTAGACTGACTAAGAAATTTTTCCCGACAGTTCCACAAACACTGTCTTGTAATAATTGTTTTTGTTTTTTTGCAAATTTTGAAATCTCCTAATTCTTTACTGGTCATAGTAATTTTATAAAGAGTACCTCAAAACATTTATAACCTATGCCCTTCCAGTCTTAGTGACTACACTATTGATGGTGAGCACAGTGTTGAACACCTTATCCTTTTTTGTTCGAAATTAAAGAAAAAAAATGCTTTAAAATCAATTGGCCAAATTTTTTTTTCAGCTTGTTTCACCTAAAGATACATTCGCATTATTTTGTAACTTCTTTGATTTTATTTTGTAATTTTTTCATTGCTCTGATTTTATAACTTCATTGTTTTGCTTAAGTTATTTAATTGTGTTGGTTTTGCTATGTTCCGTATATTCTCTCTGGCGAATAACGTGCACCCGTACTTTCAAACAACATTTTTCGATTCTTAGGTATATTCGCCGCATATAACGTGCACCTCTTTTTTACGAAGAAACTTGAAATGTATGTGTACAATGATCTTATTTTTTGAAGTCATTTGTTTTTAAGTGTTATCACAAACTTTTGAAAAAGTAGAAAAAGTGTAGCATACTTTTAGAACTATAAACCCTTAAAAGTTGACAATGTATGTTATTTCTTTTGAATAAACAGTATGTCGATGAATGTAGAAGCCTAATTTCTTTTTTTATATGCATCTCCTTTTTATTTTTAAGGCTATCATTTTTATACTCAGCGTATAACGCACACCCGTAAATTTCGATCTTACTTTTTGTCATTGAAAGTGCGCTTTATTCACCGGATTATGCGGTAATCGTTTATTTTGCAATGTACTTGTTTCTCTTTGTAACTTATTTGTTTAATTTTGCCATTTCATTTGTTTCATAATTTTTATTTTCAGTTCCATTCTTTATCTCATTTATTTTATTTTGTTTGCTTTATTTACTTCTGCAATATAGTTTACCTATTTTTAATAAAAAAAAAACATATATACCAACTGGTTTTTAATTTTCCTCATAGAAATTAACTCTCGTGGGTTTTCGTTTACGTGTTTTTTAGAATGTAACAGGTAAGTAAATAGTATTTAAATAATCTAAATAACAACTCTCTCTTATACACATTGTAACAAAAATTTATAAAGTAACAGTTTTTAAAATTGTTTAAAACAAATAATATTAAGGATAGTTTCAGAATACATTTCTTCACCCCCTTTTTTGTTTCAATGTTAAAAATTGAATCCATTATATACACTCATTCGCTATCTTTTTGCATTTTGGAGAGTGCTCAGCCTCTACATCCACACTTCACAAGCACACTTATGAATAGAATCCATTTGAATATCTTACGGCAGGAAAAGCATAAACAATCTCCATTCGTAGGACTTCCGTTATTTATTTCTATAAACACACACAGCCTTGCGAGTTGAGTGTTGCTAAACTGATGCTAACTAGAAAACAGGCTCGCCGCTTTTAGCGGTTTAAGAACACTCTTTTATCTAAGTCTGAAGAATATATCTGTTTAGAATTACGACTGCTTTGCAAAATAAATTTCAAGTGATTTACTTCACCGAGTCGAGTGTGACAGTTATTTACAAACCCTAGGACGTCCTATTTATAAACTGCTTCCTCTCACCCATTGTCTTAACTTAATTTCAGCTTCTTCGTTTGTTTTGTGTGCGTCCTACAAGTGACTGAAGATGCTTTCATTCATTCATGGGACCCTTCTACGAGCTCGAGTTGATGGAGCTGTACATGGAAGGTAAAATGTTTCCTTTGTCACATTGTATAGTTTCGTCAACTCAACAGAAGGAAATGTTTTCTCTGTTCATTACTATTGGGCACAAGAATGTTAAAGGAAAACCTTAAGCATTATGAAATTTCAACATATGAATAATTTTAACGAATATTATAAGATTTTTTTTCCAAGTACAGTAATATCCCGTTAACGCGTTTTTATATGATTAACCAGAAATTGAACTAAAGAAGAACCTATCAGATGGTTAGTCAGCATTAAATTGGAGGGTAAAGTTCTAAAATAGATACTAAATACGAATTTCATAATACAGATCTTGGTTCAAATGATACAAATAATTCTAAACTGATATCTCTCATTTTCACTTAATTTTCACATCTAGTCAAATTAAAATATTTTGTATGTGTGCTTTTTTTCTTTCTGAATTAATTACCTTCAAAACTGCGTATTCATTTAATATTTTCAACTATTTTGATTACTTTTGGAGTGTGTCTTTGCTCTTTTGTTTTCTTAATACTTCTCAAGGAAAAAAAAGGATCATGTAATTGAGTAATAAGAGCATTGTTTGCTGTACGTTTCCAGCTTCCTAAGGCCATTTTCACTCAAGACAACTTTCTGCCAGGCATCTCATTTTCTGTCACTACTCCTCTAATGTGAAAAAGGGGACAATTCCTTTCACACACAGACACAAAGTTGAGTGAAAAGGGAGTACTGTAGTGAAAAAAGGGATTGCTGGACTCTTCGATACAGTGATTTAGTCAGAAGAAGCAATAAAAAGCTTTCTCCACTTTCAGCACACATATAGCCGTCTGTGAAGAGCGTAGCTTCTATAATATCCTTTTAGGTGAGTCAACTAGTGGGGAGGAGAATGTGCTTTTTTTCAAGAGGGAATTACGCAGCAGGAAGTGCCAGTTGACCGCATGTGAAAGAACCCAGGCGATTTCTATTCCAAACTAGCTCCTGACACTCTGCTCCTTCTTCATATGCGGTACTACTTGACTCGTGTGAAATGACCCTACTACACTTAAACATCCCTCGCAATTCTAAAAAAACGGCCAGATGACGACGCTGACACATGAGTTGGCAAATCTTTGCTAACATCCTTATTACGCCAATATCCAAAAGAAATTGATCCTTGAAATATTTAATGCGCATCTGCTCCACTTCATCACAGACATAGGAAACACGATACTCGAACCTACTTTTCATCAGTTACGAGTCTTGCAGTCTACCACAACAGGATTACTGAGCTTTCAGTACGAACATTAACCTTTCTTGAAACTAGTGTTTAAAGAATAAAATATATTAAAATCAACTTTATTCAATACATTTTGGCGTGGTTTAAACTTAATGTCCATCGCCTAATAGCCCTCGTGTTGCTTTATAGTACGACATTAATAAGCACTCAGTCAGTGCATTATGGTACGTATTATTCCGTCGACAAAATTCGCCAGATCAAAAGACGCCGCCAATTCAAAAGACCTCAACAAATGCTATAGACGTTATTATTGAGTTTCAATGCGTACGGGAATGTGGTTTTTTTTCTACTATTGGCGGCATCTTACAGCATTTGGCAACGTCTTTTGATTTGACAAAAGTAGTCAACATATAATACATACACACATAGAATTTATGTATAAACATAAAAAAAAATATGTTAAATCGAATGACGTGTAACTCAAGGATTTAACTCGATTTTACATGTACCAAGTCTAAATAGATCTGTAAACGAGAATAAAACTAAATATTCCCCTTGTTTAAAGTCCGACTTACAACTTATAAGATTTGTCCTGACTTATGCATCAGAGATTTGGCCATGGACTTAACGTGATGAGGAAGCTTTGGGAATTTTCGAGAGAAAGATCTTACGTTGCATTCTTGATAGAATCCAATTGAATGGATCATGGAGAAGAAATCTATAATTTAGAACTCTACAAAATTTACAAGCAATCTGATATTGTAAAATTTATCAAATTACAGAGACTTAAATGGGCTGGTCATCTGGCTAGAGTGAATGAAGATCGTTGTTGTAAGAAATTCTTTTTAGCAAAGCCCATGGGAAACAGACCTCGGCTCAACCCTCCCCTCCCCCGTTAAAAGGGATTCCCTGTGTTGAAAAAGACCTAAAAATTTTTAATGTCACAAACTGGAAAACAGTTGCCAAAAGTAGGGATACCTGGAGAAGTCCAGGGCCCACTCAGGGCTACCGAGAGCCATTGAAGAAGTATAAATAGCTTTTTTTTTAAATTTTTCTCTAAACATAGTGGTTTCTGAACGTTTTTATCATAAAAAGCACACTTTTAGTACACAAAATTTTCTGAAGGCTACATACTAGAGATTCTTCTATATACAATATAGACTCTATATACGTAACTAAAGAATGGTGATGGATTTTAAGACATAGAATTTAGCTACGAAATTTATTTGTAAACATGTATTAAATCACAGATGAGGAAATAGGTTATTCATATTAACGAAATCTTAAAATGTCTTTCCACAGTTTTTCTTCTCGCTTTGTGAAAACTCATTCCAACGGAGGTAAATTGAAGGCCTCTAATTCAATCTTGAATAAATAAATATTGTTAAGTTCAAAGCTTTCAACAGAATTTTTCTTCCATTCCTGAATAAGATCCTAAAACTATGTTTAAGACGTGAGCTTTTGTGAACATTTAAACTTATCAAATTCAGACGGGGTCTACATATGTATTCTCTTCCCGAGTAAATATTAAACAGATAGAATAACTAATTCGGTTCATCGCATCTTTAAATGAAGTATTCGAATCACTCTCGTAAATTTCTGTTCCGAGAAATTTATTCAATAAGTGTGGAATGAAAGCGAATGCATAAAGTATTGAATAGGTGATTCCTAATTTAAATCCTGTTTGTCTTATTCTAAAATGATATTAAATAGAAATCATTCATTGGTTAAATTTAAAGGATTCGTGATCCAATATGGAAACTACACAAATTATGCTTTATTACAATCAGATGTTAAATTGAAGTTATAGAACGAGTAACTTGTAACTTTTAGACTTAAAATCTGTTTTATTACTTCAGCTTTAAGCTACTAAAATTGTTAATTTATTAGCCAATAATAGGGCACACACAAGTTTTGACTCACTTCTATAAGTTACTTTTTAGAATCTGAATTATTCGGTTGTTTATATCATTCCTTAAAAATGAATAAAAGTGATACAATAAGCTTAAAACTTTAATTAAAAATGATTTTCAGCCTCTCTTAAACATTACTTGTAAGGAGTATAAAATCAATGAAAACTTACTTTTTAAAAAATATTCCGAAACTCCAATCTGACATTACATTCAGCTATTTTCACATCAAATACGCATGCTTTTGAAACGGTAAAATATACGTAAAAAAATGATAACAGTAAAGGAAATATTTACTGAGATACCAAGCGGTTGGAAACTGATGACAGTCAAATTAATCAAACAAAATAGATAAATAATTAAATTTAAACTAATCAAATAAACCACGATAAATAATAAAATTTAAATTAATCAGATGAATTACATTTTTAATATAAAGAATCAAATTTGTTGTCGTTGTGTTGTTTCTAATACCCCCTGTCAGATGGTGTCAGATCGAGGCCCATGAAGTTCATCGCGGCTAAGGGCTAGATGTACGCCTGTCGTTAGCCGTAGCTTTAAGCACCATACAGGTGACAACATGATTTGGCACGGTTCCACCCTAATTTTGAGGGAGAACACCTTGAAGGTGGTCAGGGGCCATCCATCTCTCTTTCCCTTCCACCAACATCACGAGAGGACTTGCGGCTCGAAGGTTATTTAGAGTACCCCCAGGCCCTACGACACAACAGTAAGCATCACTAACCACTATATTGGATACTTAAATTAATCAAATACAATATGGCATACAAAAATTGGTATACGATTTGGTGGTCTTTTTCCCCAAAATATCTAGTAAATATTCTTTGAACAATTATATTTAGTGATTAAACAGTCAATTAACAAAATAAAAGTTTAAATATCTCTAAAATAATATACGGGGTTCGGACTGACCAATTGACCGAAACATCTGCACATGCACCTCAGTGCCTAAGGTCACATAAACTGAGATAGGGACAGTAGGACTTGGTCCTCATGGATTGTTGCGCCACTGAGTTTAGTTCAGTTCAATAACATACTGAGTTATTCAAAATTCTCCCCGAGGTTTCGAACCACCATAGTAAATAAACTAAGAGGAATATAGCAAAAAAGAACATTTGAATGAATATAGAAACTATTCAAGTTTTATTTACACAATTTACAGGTGTTCTATGTGTGAAATACAAGTAACATGACATACATCAATGCGATAGTCTAGTTTCTGCCACACTATACTCAACATTATACAATCAAAGATATTGACAGCACGTCTTATTCTTTCAAGAAGTTCTGCGACATAACGTGGCAAAGGAGGTACTAAAACTTGGTTTCATGTAAAAGACCAAGTTTTTGGATAACACGTGCACTTTTCAATAACGTTGATAGTACCATATTGAATAGAGTGGTAGGAACTGGACTACAGCATTGATCTCTGTCGTGTAACTAAGATTTCAAATTTAGAACACCTGTCTTCTTTTTTATCCCTCTGGTCTGAATTAGACCAAATCCACGAGTTTGTTCACCCTTAAAAAATCTTAAACCAAAATAGGTCTCTTCAAAAGATCCTCTCGTATCAAGTAAATGAAATCACGTAAATGTTGCAGTGTAGCATTTGCATCATTACACTTGGTGCAAATTGGAAAAGTCCTGGCCCCATGGGAGAATCTGAGGGACTTTAAATGCCCCGTAGACAGTCGAGCAAAAGTAGTTTGATCCTTTCTCTCACCTTTAAAACTGATTGACGCTCCAGGCCACTAAGATACCACGGATGCAGTGGCGGTTGCTTGCAGGAGATTATGGAGACTTTACATTTCGAGTACAATTCAAGGTACGTCAGAGGTTCCTAATTGACCTGAGTCACTGAAGTACCACGCTTTGCAAGGTCATAAGCAATGTCATTATATTTCATATTCACATGGGACGGAATCCACTGCAGATGAATCACGGAAGAACCAGACAAGGTTCTGAGTTTATCAATAATATTTATTCCCTTGTGGTCTCCAATTAGTCTCCAATTGTTAAATATTGAGTAGCTCTTCGATTGTCTGAAAGAATCCAGATTTCTCCAGTCAAATGATGCTCAGAAACACAGTCTAGAGCCATGTCAATGGTAATCAATTCAGAGCAGAAAACGGAACAGTGATCGGTATTCCTGCGCGTTTAAGCAATATTTCCTCATTTCCAAATTTAATAAATGCTCCACTTCCAGTGTAATCCTGATTCTTGTTACCGTCTGCATAAATAAGAATAGCTCCTTCAGGAATACTGTCAATCAGCTCTAGAGCAGCCTGTCTCAAGTATTCAGGATGTTGAGTTGACTTATTAGTATAAGCAAATAATTCTGTACGAAAATGTACTTTAGGCAAAAAGTCCAATGGTGATGCAATGGGCTTTAAAGTATTAAATCCCAGCTTTATATGTAACACCTGTTAAGTATGGAAATAAAATTTAAATTGTTTCTACATTCTTTCAAATGTTCTTTTTCGTCTTTGTTTTTTAATTTTCTCTTTACTATAGAGCTTCGAAATCCCGGTGGGAATTGTGAATAACCCTGTATACTATTGCAATAACTAAATATAAATTATAAAGCAAAGTTTGCATACAAGATACTTTTCGTATAAAACGATGTATCGAGATATATTATCTTACAACTTAGTAAAGCATTTTACTTTCAAATTATTTCCAGATAAATTTTATTCCGTTATGCCCACGGTGGCCGAGTAGGTATGGTCATGGATTCGAGGCTAGTGTTGTAGTGTCTGAGCTCGAGTTCAAATGCCACTGCATTAAAGAGGGGCGGATTCACGTTAAGTTGTCGAGACACAAAATCCCCACATTGGTGTGATGTAGAAATTTAAAAATGGGGTGGCAGCTCAGACGCTGTCCTGTAACTTGAGAATGATGATGTCGTATCCATGATGGGTGAGTGAGTGAGTGAATATTAACGTCACACTGTTCACCTACTCGAGGGCTTTTGGTGACACCAACGGGAGGACGTTTAAGCTCTCACACATTAAACGTGCATCGCTCCCCTACACGGTGGGGGTTCATTGGCACTAGGCTCGAATTCATGACATGCCTGCCACGAGTCTAGAACCTAGGCCACACCACTAGGATACCACAGCCATGTATCTATGAAGGGACCAAATCAGATAGTACCATGGGCCCAGATGACAGTTCTGGCAATCTGTTCAATATTATGCACATAGAGGATTATTTACGAAAACAAGGCCTCTATATTTCTCGTAGGGCAGCAAGAATAGTTGGACAGTCAAAAACATGAGCATATATTAGTTCTGTATCTAAACAGTTATCGCAGTTTCTATAAATTCTTAAACCAACCTTATCAAACTTCATTTTTCTGTGATGATCTGTTCCTAGCCTAGCAATCGTATTTGTTATAGGGTGGTCTCCACTTATATTACAGATTTGGTTCTTTACAGGAATTGACTTCTCTCTCAGCTTGAAATTTGTGATGGCATTTGCGTCTAATAAAATAACGTTGACAAAGTTGTCATTATTAAGATTTCTAGCTTCTTTCGCCAGTTTTTTTCCGCGTTTTCATTGCCTGTAATGTCAACATGTGCAAGTAACCATTGGAGGAAGCAGACTACATCTAACTCCTGTAATCTAAACAGGTGAGAGTAATCTATAAACAGGTAGCTTGACTTAAGTCCACAATAACGAGGACCGTTGCCAATAAGCCTAGTGCATCCTTAAAGTGTGATTTTAATCAAAAATCAAATCAATTTATGATGGATTTTAATCTTTGAAGAGCAATAAGATGAATTATTGCGTCAGCATCTATCAATTTATTTTAAAATTTGTAACATTCGTAAAATTATTACCCACAGCAGACCTGCCCATCAATTTATAACAATTAAAATAATGTATCAAAATAAATTGCTCAATATATTATTCCTTTTAAAGTAAAATAAAGAGTTTATATAAAGACCCCATTTATATAAAATAAATGAAGTGAATTAATACCATGAATAACCCTACAGAGCAATAGTGCCTACAATAAAAACAACCTCTTATTAAACGATTAATTATTTTTCGAGCAAACTTAAAAATTTATATTCTATAACTTAATTACTAAGATACGAAATTTATAATTACTAAGCAACCTGTAAGACTCAACTAATTTTTTCATTGTTATTTTATTTTTTACTTTCGAATTATATACAAATTAAAAAAGTAATTGATTTCTTAAAATAATTTCAAAGTCAAAATTAATGATTTGAAAGGGAAAAAATACTGTCAAATTTATTTCTGAGTTTATTTGTACGTTCCACAAGAGTGAATAATCTTTCTATATGACATGTTTTTGTTCTTTCAAAATCTAATGCTAAAAATATTAATTATTTTTGAATAAAAAATAAAACCATGTTAAATCATTATGAATATATCGAGTAAACTAATGCAGTTCTTTAAATAAAAAATAAAACTAATTATGATAAATTGAGTTGAAAGTTATCTTTTTTTACGCAATTAAAACGAACAAGTATATCGATTTATTTTTCTTTTGTTATTGCATTTGTAATCAAATATGTTTTCAGATTTTATTGCTGTATTTTCCGGACCATAAGAAGCATTTTTTTATACAGAAAAATTAACTTAAAATTGGAGAGCGCAGCCTTATGGTTCGAAAATAATTTATGAGATAATAAAATTTTCTTTCCTAAAAATCATCTCGTAAATTTGGAGTACGTTTATCATCTAAAAATATGACATACTTTAATATTCATTTTATTTGAAACTGAAGCTGTTTTAAAAATGTACATGATTTAATGGAACACAGAACGTTTAAAAATTGTAAATCAAATTGAATATTTCTTAAAAGTTCTATTATATTTAATCCATTATGTATACCGTAAAATCCGGCGTATAACCCGCACCTATACTTTAAAGCTGTATTTTTTAATTTTTAGGTATATTCGCCGTATAATGCGCACCCCCTTTTTTACGAAAAAACTTGGAAATGTACGTGTGCAATTTTCTTATGTTTCGAAGTCATTATTTATTGGAAGAATTATTCTAGATTCTCTTTTGAAAAAATAGAATACTTCTAGAATTATACAGCCCTTAAGCGCAAAAAGGGAGGGTGGGAGAGACCAAATCGGCACCATGGTTGGATTTTTCCCATGCATTTCTATAAACATTGATTCCTTTTCCCCTTTCGTGTGATATACGAGGCGGACGATTAGTTTTGAAATAAATTAGAAGCCTGAGACTTATTACGCTCGCAGTCTGTAGTATATTCAATACTATGAATAGTATATTCAATACTGTGAATAGTATGTTCAATACTATGAATAATATTGAATACGTGAAAAGGGGGTGAAATGATGGATAAAAAATGTTTGGGAAAAGTGTTTAGGGGCCTTACGGAATCCACTAAGTATATTAGTTTGGGATACGTTCAGATCCCATCAAACAGATAATACGAAAAAATTGCTGTGTGCAACAAAGATACAGCAGTTATTCCAGGCGGATTAACGTCACTAGTTCAGCCATTAGATGTGTGCATCTATAAACCTTTTTAACAAAATTTAAAATGACAATGGAATAATAGGTGGATAGTAGAAGGAGAAAAATCAATTATGAACTAGGGTTTCTTTCCCGCAGGAAATCATAAGATTTCTGTACTTTTTCTATTCCCGGGAATTATACTTCGTTCCCGGGATTTCCCGGGAATCGCACGGGGCTTCAATTATCTATGAGGTAGTTATTTTTGACTTGACTGTAGATTTCAACCTCGGACATCGTTAGCTGACCCTACTGTGGCAATTTGCGATTGTTCACCACGAGCTTCCTGAACGAAGGAATGTTCGTGGGGTAAAAGTATAATATGAGAAAGAAAGATTAACGCTGTCGTTGGATTAGTGAGAATTTTTCCAGGTAGCCGTGGGTAGGAGTATCTGTCCAAATCAATTTCTATCTCTGTATCGAGCTTCGTTAACAAGAAGTATTTGGTTTTTTAAAGTAATCACATTTCGTAGCAAATTAGCACTTTCTGATCGAAGTTCCAAGATCTTGATTACGTGGATAACGTAAGTACTAATACTTAAAGTTATTATTTGTTTAATCTTTCTTCAAAAATATTTTTTGTATACTTGTCTTTATTATGAGCTATTTAATTGAATGAGCAATTTGAAGAAAGGAATGAGCCCACAAACTGTTGGGGGGAGAATATTTTTATAAACAATCTCCGATATTTCTTATTTTTCTAAACCTAAATTTCGTGTGAGATTCTTAATATTTGTTTACATTTATGTAACTACAATATAACAATTCCATAAACAAGAAATCGGTTGTACAAATAAAATACCTTAAATACAATAATTAATATTTTTAACGCACATAAACGTCCCTTCAGCAGCAAATGAGTTTTCACGTATTTATTAATATTTATCTCTTAGTAACAACCTTAAAATTAATAATTGATTCACCTTAGACTGGTTAATTTTCAAACGTATATGAGTCATTAAAGGAAGATTAATTTTAGTAATTATTTTTCAAATGTGAATTTTTTTCCCCGAGATTTTTAATTTATAAAATCTTGAATTGTCACATTGTTTCCATGCCAGCACAATTTTTTTCTTTAGTGCAAAAAAAACAAAAATATATACAACTTTTAATTTGGGTAAAGATTTTTTCCTCTGTGTATATGATAAAGCTGAAAATAAAAAATCGAGACAGTAACAGCATTTGCATGTGACATTTATTTATTATAAACTAAGCAAATTCTTTTGTATTCGAATTTTTAATAATTTCTTTCTTCAGAATAATTATTTATTCCTTCGAAGTACTTTTTTCTGTAGATTTCGTTACAAACTGCCTTTTTAAATTATTTATCAAAACATCTAGGGAACTTCATTGAATAAAAAGACAGATTTTAAAATTTCTGTTTGCCTCACAAAATGATACTAATTTTGCGGGGAGCATGGATGAAAATATATTTGATACACTATTTACTTTTCGAAAACTTTATAAGGTTTATTGATAGTTATATTACATACACATTTTTAATACAAATTCAAACGTTTAAAAATCTGAAAATTAATCAGTCGAGGCTGAATTGAAAACTGAGGGAAAGAAACAGTCTTTCCAGAACAAAAACTGGAACTGATGATATATATATACTTAACTTTTGACATATATTTATACTCCTATATTTGATTTGCTTCTTTAGATTTATAGTATTTTATATATGTAAATATATGCATATAATATGCACACACACACACACATATATATATATACACTATTTAACGAAGTCGCTAAGACCAGAAGAAAAGTTCATTATGTGGAAAATTTGTTAAATAGCGATTCCTCTTTCAATATTTTTCTGTTCTAGGTTCCAGGAAAAAATTTGCAATAGAGAAAGATTTGTAAATGGTGGTCTGACTGTATATATATATTTAATAGAACCGAAACGAAAAATATTGTTTCAAGTTTTGTTCTGAACATAAAAATTATATTGTATTAAATTATTGTTCTGTTGATGTAACACATCCAAATACTTGAGATCTACTTATTTTTCTTACAATTTATATATTTCTTTTAGATATAAAACTTAAACAGATCCATTTGAAATATGTCTGTCTCAATTACGAAGTCCTTTGTTTGGTAGTTTGAATAGTTAGTTGGCAATGCTTGAAAGTATTTTAGAAATAAAGTCAGCAATTTCAAAAGCATTAATTGACATTAAAGAAGAACAAATGATAGTCAACGTAGAGTTTGAAACTGTGACTACAATTGTAAAAGGCTTAAAGCCAGTAAAAATTATGCAGTCGAAATGCAACTTTGCTAACTGCAGTAGGTGTATTTTCTTTCGTCATTGGAGAATTGAACGAACAAAATTCAGAATTTGCAAAAAATATGAAATATTCTCTAATCCAAAGAATTAATGAGAGACGAAACGTTAAGTTAATAGGATTAATGCAATACCTGAATTTTGGGAGAAAATACGAAGCAGCTGCAGTTACTGGCGATATTTCGTGATTGCCTGGTAAAAATTGTTTGTTTAGACAAGCCCAAATGATAGGGACAAGGCTTTTCTGCGAAGAAGAGGAATCAATATCCAACTGTTCACACTCAGAAGAAGAGAGCATGGAGATTTTGAAAGAAAAACCTCTGACATTAGACGAAAAATTAGAGAAAGCAATTTACACTAAAACAAAAGTTTTATATTGTTCAACCAAAAAAAGTACCAGTTTCAACAAAATCATGAAACAAGAGATGCAGTTGTTCGACTCGACTGAAAATCTATCACCAAACATTATAAAACTTTGTGATGCTTTAAAAACAATTCCTCCAACGTCAGTTGAAGCCGAGAGAACATTTTCTGCTGCTGGATTGTTCGTTACAAAGCTTAGAACTAGATTGAGTGATAAAAATATAAATTGCTTATGCTTTTTGAAATCTTATTTTAAAAATGAATAATAAATTTATTATATATTTTTTGTATTTTTTAGCTCATTATATAAATGAGTATTACTTTTGGAGTTTATATGTATCCTTATTTTTTATATAATTATTACTGATTTTATATTTAAAAATAACTTGTTTTTTAATTTTTTTTGAAATTTTGATGTATTCCCGGGAATCCCGGGAACGACAATTGCATTCCCGGGATTTCTCGGACATTCCCGGGAATGGAAAACCCCTAGAAAACAGAAACCCTATTATGAACGGAGGTCAAATGCATCATGCCAGTCTGCAAATAGTATGTGAGTGGATAATAAAAGCATGGAATGAAATTTAACCTGACTTACTTCAAAAGTCATTTCAGAAATGTAGTATATCTAACAGTCTAGATTTGTGGAACAGAAGATGATTATTTATTTATGGAGGAGAGTAACAGTGATGGTGAAAATGATACAGAATTCAATGATGTGCCTGAAGATATAACGGAAGACGAATATGCCGACCTTTTCATGTCATCCAACAGTGTAAGTTCATAAGGTTTTGTTATTTCTTTTAAATAAACAGTATTTCGATAGATGTATATCTTTATATATAAAAATCTTCTGTACGTGTGTTTTTGTCACTAAACTCCTCCTAAACGGCTGGACCGATTTCGATGAAATTTTTTGTGTGGGTTCAAGTAAATTCGAGAATGGTTTAGATTCACAATTCGGTCCGATATCGCAATTAGTTAAAAAGATATTAATTAAAAACATTCAAAAATACAACTCAACATTCACCTGCATTGTTGTAACAACGCTATTGTTATAAACAAGTAATATAAAAAAATTTTTTTAATCAATTCCTACTTAGATCAACCAAGAAAAAATTTATTTTAGTTACTTTTTATTAAATAGTTGCAATTAATATAAATATGTATATACATATGACAGAATCACAACATTAAGTGGTAATTAATTTTTATTAATTATCATTAAAGTATCGTATTGTCATCCAAAACAATCGTGTATATAAAATCTCCTTTCAACCAAATGCTTTATTTAACACGTGAGAAAAAAACTTTTTCAAATTTTGACATAAGTCGCCAAAAGGGTCGCCAACGTGGCTGTATTTGTAATTTTTTAAATAATTATTTATAATCAATTAATTTTTATTAATTATAATTAAATTATTGTATTGTCATCCAAAATAATCATGTACATTACATTTCAGCTCAATTGAGCGCTTTAAAATGTATTTTATTAACGATTGAAAATTTCACCAAGATAAATAAATAAATAAACAAACAAACATATAAAATATGTATAGAGATCGTGAGCTAATAGTAGGAATTGAAAAAGACGTAAGTTGGCGTCGAAAATTGATTTTCAGCAAAACTGGCCAAACCCGGTCTTTATTGTTACGAAAATGCAGACGATTCACGCTTTTTAGCGTTTTTAATTAATATCTTTTCAAATAATCTTTATATATGTAATTCTTCTGCGCGTGTGTATGTAACTGAACTCCTCCTAAACGGCAGACCGATTTTGATGAAAGTTTTTGTCTGTTCCAGTGGACTCGAGAATGGTTTAGATTTATAATTCGGTTTAGAAATGCTTATTTAATTAATTTTTTATTTATAAATTGTTGATCATGGAATGTTTTACATTGGATCCGGCAGACTGCGCTAAGATCGCAGTATCGAATATTCAAAAATATTTTATTATAATTCAAGTTGGTCCCGACAGTTGGTGCTAGGATCATTTCAGGAAAATATTTTGTCACTTCGTGTTATTATTTTGTTGAAATAAATCGTGAGTTAATTAAATTATTACATTCAGATGTAATTAGTGTTTGAAGAGTTTTGAAGTGTGCATAAAAAACTATACATTTTATGTACAATTTAATAAATATACCTGTTATAAAATAGTTTGAGTCTCAACTTTTTCACCTTTAATTAAAACAAGTTTAAGGGGACTTGGCACCCTTTGAGCAAACTTCTTTATTTACGTATTTAAAAATTATATTTTAACATTTTATACAATGTTTCTATTCAAGAAAATGTTACCAGATGAAAATTTTCATATATTATTCACACAATTTTAAAAATTTTAATTTTTTGAAGAAAATTGGGAAAATTTTAAAATCCTACTCCTTTTGTAAAAATTAATTTTTTAACCTGAAATTTTTTTATAATACTCTTATGGATGATCTAAACAACTTTAGGGATCGATTTTAGAATAACTTCATTCGTTTTCGAGAAAAAAAATAAAATGTTGATATGCAGGCTAAAAATCAACGAAAAAGCCAGCATGTCTTACATTTTATTTTTTTTAAAAAAAAGTATTCAGTTTATAGCAAAACGGATCCCTAATTTTATTACATGCTTTATTTTCAACACGCAAGAAAAAAATGGAAGTGATTGGTAAATAATTGTCGAAGGAGTAGCATTTTGAATGCACTAAGGTTTCGAAAAACACAAACTGAGAAAAACAGGTTTAAAGTTTATAATTCTGAAAAAATAATTATTATAAGCTTAATTAAACTTAAAATACCACTTTAAGATATTAGTTATACGTTTTTCTTTAAAATAATTGCATTTTCATATGTTTTCAACCCACACATTTTTATAAATAATCAACTTTTAGAGAGTACTAATTGCCCATGAAAATTCAAAAAAAATCTTAAAAAAATTTTTTTTTCTGTCACGACAGAAATTTTAGCTGTTTTTCTTATAATATTAAAGTATTACATTTGTATGAAAAATATATCCGGAAGAAGAACTGAAATTATAAAATTATTAATATAAAATGCCTTAATTTAAAAATTTTACATGCACACATTTCACAAGGAAGAAAAATTACATTATTGTATTGCCTCGGAAATATTCTGCTTTTAATACTACACATTCTTTTTTATAGATATTATTTCTATTTCTAAAATAGATTTTTTATCATAAAGCATTTTTTTAGCTTTTTTTTCTAAAAAGGGGGTGTGGCTGAATTGCCTAATTTGTTTTCAAATGAAGTTTTAGTCAACTTCTAACTTTCCGACATGCACAAGTGATATATCAATCGAAAGATAATAATGCAAAGAATAAGATTAAATGAAAATAAAAAAACGATAGGTTTGTGATTTTTAGGGTACCAAGTCCTCTTAAGTTTTTATTCACACAGCCTTTACGTTTAACTTCGCTCACAGTAAACACATACTCACACGCTATCGATTGATTGAATTGTGATAACCGTACATGTAATGACGTTAGACATTGTAATAACTTTTTAATACAAATTTTACTCAAAACGAACCAGATTTTTTTTTTTTTTGTTAAAGCTTATTCATAAAAATTTGGAATTTTTGAATTTAAGATGTGTGTACAGTACAACGTCTGTCGGGTCCTCTAGTCTATATATATAAAGGAGAAAAGCGACTCACTCACTGACTGACTGACTCACTGACTAATCACGATATCTCCGGAACTATTAAACCTACAGACTTGAAATTTGGGGTAGGTAGGTTCCCTTCATGGAGTAGACGTCAGCTAAGAACGGATTTTGCAAAGTTCGAACCCCAAGGGGCATTACGGGGGTTTAAGGGGCGTTATAGATAATTATTTCCATTACTAAACTATTAGATGTACAGTCGTGAAACTTGGTACACAGATTTCTTTCATAAAGTAGAGATTCCCTACATAATGATTTTTACGAAAATCGTTTCCTAAGTGGCGTTGCGGGGGCTTAAGGGGCATTATACATAATTATTTCCATTTTTAAACTATTAGACGTACAGTCTTGAAATTTGGTAAGCGGATTCCTTTCATAGAGTACAGATCCGCTGCAAAATGGGTTTTGTCGAAATCGACTCCCAAGTGGCGTTGTAGAGAATTAAGTGGCGTTATATAGGCAATTAACTCCTTTTTTAAACTATTAGACGTAAAATCTCTCGAAATTGAGTAAGCTGATTCCATTCATTAAGTAGAGATCCGCTATAAGATGGGTTTTGTGAAAATCGTTTCTTAAGTGGCGTTGCGGGGGCTTAAAGGGCGTTATGGATAATTATTTCCATTTTTACTATTAGACGTATAGTCTTAAAATTTGGTAAGCGAATTCCTTCCATGGTGTAGAGATCCGCTACAAAATAGTTTTGGGCAAAATTGATCCCCAAGGGTCACTGAGGGGGATTAAGGGGCGTAATAAATAAATATTTCCGCTTTTCAACTAATAGAACCACGTGCTTGAAAATTAGAAGGTATGTTCCGTTCATGGAATAAAGTTCCTTTTACAAAGATTTTTGCGAAAACGGACCTCCAAAGGAGTGGGGTGGCGAGGGATTAAGGCGTGTTATAGAAAAATTCCTGTTTTTGAATTTAACTCATTTACTTGAAATTTGTTGAGCACTTTTCTTTAGTTGAATAGAGTTCCACTAAGAATGGATTTTACGGAAATCAACTCCAGGGGGAAGCGGGGAGAGTTATTGGGGCGTATAGATAGACAAAATTCCCGTTTTTGAACTGCTAAGACTGTAATAATAAAATTTGGTTTACATGCTTCTTTTGTTGAATTGGAATCCGCTAAGAATGCTGTCAACGAGGTATTGATGATAAAAATTCCGTTTTTGCTCTGTTAAATTCAGACTTGAAATTTAGCACGCATGTTTATTTTATGGAGTAGAGATCCACTGAAAGTTGCATTGGTGGAAATCCACTTGATTATTAGGTTAAGTGATCGAAAAAAATCTTTCTACTTCTATTTTAGATATAAATAGAAATTAGATGTTATAATTTATGTTCTTTTAATATCAAGGGGCGAGAGTGTAACAGCTATAAATATATTTTTCAATACAATCGAATTCTTAATGCTAGATATCAATAATTAATATATATGTAAACAGTATACATATATACAACATCGTGAAATACCCAGTGAAGCGGGTGGGTAACGGCTAGTATGTATATATAAGTCAAAATTTTTTAATACTCATTTTTTTAAAGCTCTCATTTTTATACCCGGCGTATAACGTGCACCCCTAAATTTCGATCTTATTTTTTGTGTTAAAAGTGCGCTTTATAGCCGGATTTTACGGTAAATGAAATAAATTGTAAAATCATGCTGGTGATGCAGTTGCTGGTAATATAGAGTATCCTAAAACTATAACTACACATTCAAAAATTAATTAAAATTTTTTACTTACGGTATTTTATGTTCCATAAAGAAAAATTAAAGTGTCTGTTTAATGAAATGAAATTGGACAGCTCAACATTCCATGGATGCAATTGGATTGCCACGTTTTGCAACATTCTCGTTTCAAAATGCCTTCATCGTAAGAACAAGCGCAAGTTATAGCATGATTTTTGGAATTTAAATCTGCAATACACGTACAGGGTAAATGGGGCACCACCTCACTGGAGTTAGGAAAAGAACAAAAGTTCCCCGGGCGCGGTGAACAGAAAAAGGAAATCCAAAAATGTGACCACCAAGGTATCTAGACATAACATTTTTGGACTTCTTGTAAGGATACGTGAAAAACATTGTCTACCAATCTTCAATTACTGACACTGATGAAATGAAAAGTCAAATTACGATGGTCATTCAGACTGCTGATCCACCCATGCTTCCCAGAACGTGTCTAGATAAGTTTTTGATATTTTTTTTTATGGAACAAAAAAATCCGTAAGAAAATATCTTTATTTATTTATTTTTTATTTATTTACGAGGGTTGGGACAAAAGTCATGACAACTATTTTTTTTCTTGAAAATACCACCCTGGTTGGAAAATGTGACATATACAGACGAAAGTTCAAGGGGTTAACTGCATGTGTGGACAATGAATAGCACTGAAATATCGTAATGCACTGATTTATTACGGTAGTATACAGTGCAATATGCCCTTCACGGTGCAAAATAATGACAATACAGTACATATTAAGTTGACATGACAAACCTGAGCCTAAAGATCCTTAATGTAGTCCCCTGCTACTGTCACCACACGCTGCCAACGATGTGGGAGGCGATGAATACCCTCAGCCTCGCATTTGATGCACCATGTGTGAATAGGATCACCTGTTGGTGTCCAGCATTAGCAATGTCCTCTCGTGTTGAAAACCACCTACCACGTATTGGTTCCGTAAGCTTGGGAATGAGATCAAAGTCACAGGGCGAAATGTCGGGAGAGTACGGTGGGTGCTCCAATTCTTCCCATCCCCAATGTCAGAGTAGCTGCCGTACACAGTCTTCTAAATGTGGTCTTGTCCACAAGATCCGGACATTTATCCCGAATGCCACGTACCTGTCATATTAGGAAGTTCCAGTAGAACTCTGCTGTTTTGATGCAAAGCGCGCTGCTCTCCCACGACACTCACCAACTGACTGATTTCACAGCCCTCGTTGCACTACTACTAGCTATCACAGAGCCATCTTTTGTTCTGCATACACGTTATGCCTGCAGAACTTCCACACGACACATATACGTTTGTGATCCGTTCACATGTCTACAAGAAAAAAAATAGTTACCATGGCTTATGCCCCAACTCTCGTATTATTTGTTTTATTTTGTCATTAATATTTGAAAGTGTAGTCATACTTTTCGACCCCCCTCCCTCGGTATAATTTCATTTGATTTTATAACTAATTAAAAAAAGAAAGAGTCACATTATGATATTTACATTACAAAAAATATCAATCTTTAAATATCTACTTCACATACATTTAAGTAATGATCGGATGGTACTAAAATGGAGCACAATATTGAAAAAGTCACCATTCCTTCAAATAATTCTGTTATTTGAAGGAACGTGGAATAAAACTTTAACCCATTGTCCCTATTTTGCTCATGTGTGGGCATGTTTTAAACATTTTATCTGTTTTTTCATAATGACAGCAGTAATCTAGACGTTTTGGTTGCGAGCTCGCGGTTGGCGTGTCGCGAGTTCAAGTCCTGGCACCACTGAAGGCCTCACTGTGTAGAGGGGACTGAAGTACATTAAATCTGTCTTGACCAATGTCTTGATATGGTATGGTAGTTAGGGTTCAGGTTTCGTCCTCGTCACTTGACCGAAGTTCAAAATTACGAGCTCGTCGACATTAATTATCGTGTTGCTTTACAGTGCGAAATTAATAAACTCTCACTCACTCTTTCTTGTGTTATATGATAACGAATAAAGGGAAAAACTAAATATAATTGTTGTCGTCGTCTCGTCCTACCAGTGCTTAGAAATCAAATGACGCCAAAGATGTCCAAAACAGCCCTTGCCATGTCGCCTAGGGATGGCGATCTGAGATCGATTAATCGAATAACCGATTTCTCGGGTGAAAAAATAGATTTTTGAAATCGATATGTAGCACTGAATCCATTCAGTTAATGGATATTTCTTCCTAGAAAACCGACATTTGATTTTCTAGGACGAAATCTCAAATTGTTTATTTTGTTAACATACAAAATAGTACAGCTCCCGTTATCTTTCTAAAAATCAACTGTCGATTTTACTTCAGTTTTATTTTAATTAAAATCAGGGCTATATAATTTAAACACTACTTTTATCGCAGGCAGTTGTGCACCTGAAGTATGATCCTATACTTTACTGGTAATAACAAAAAAAAACTCTACTTATCAACACGTTCACTCAGTAGCCATGTGTATAAGAGTATCGCGTGGGATCATCAGTTCTTTGTGAACGCCATTTTTCGATTGCCGGCAACATCGCAAGTTATGAGCAGAACCGCTTGGATCCCAGTAGACTTGACAGACCGTTGTTTTTTAAATGCTGAGATATTAAGCATTGGGAACTATATATATAACCTATATTAATTATCTATTTTCTAAACTTTTTTAATGTAACAAATACATTTAGAAGATAAATGTCTTCTTTTATACCTGATACTTTGATAAGGTAATAAAAATAATTGTAATTGTTGAATTCCCTGAACTAAAAAAATTCCCCGATTTTACTGGTAAGAGATCGTTTATTATGGTTTCTTTCTTGTTTTTCATTAAATGGTTTTACATTTACATTGTAAATGCAGACTTGAAAAAAAATCGATTTTTTAGAAATCGATCTTTTAGACGTCGATTTTTTTGTGAATCGATTCATCTGGTTACGATTCGAATCGATTTAAAAATCGATATTTTTCGGTAAGAGTCGCGATCCTTAATGTCGATGACTTTTGGTGAGCAAAGCAGTTAGTGGTCCGTGGGCTTTGGTTTATGTTGTCGAGTTTAGCCAATATAGAATGATAATTAAAAATATGGTGTGGAAGAAGTTGAATGCGGGACAGTGAGGACAAGTATTGTAACTTCTTTGGCCATCAGAGGAGATTTTCATCCCTGTAAAGTGTTTTATATGTAGGTAGTCAGGCTATGGTGGTTGAAATTACAATTAAGATCTGGAATGAAGTAGTTCTCAACCGGATGAGTGGCGAGTTTACGTTTGGGCTATTGCACCAGGGTAAGATTATTGGACAGTTGAGGGGAATTTCGGGCCTCCTTTTCAAGGTTATTAGCCTGCTCATTGCCGAAGATATCTACGTGAGCTGGACATATATCTGTTAGGTCTACAGGAAGTGATGGCGTCAACTGACTATATGATTCGAAAGAAACATTTATTATTATTATTACTAGTATTCATGTTTCCTGTTTGTTTGTTTTTGGTCTATTCGGAGCATTTGTATTGAATACTTTTATTATTTTTTATGATCAAAGATGTGCATATTCTTAGCACGGCAAAGATTTTATTCCTTACGAATGCTATTAACGTATGGAACAAGTTACATTTATTAATGGAATAAAACACCATTAATTTAATATATGCTTTTATATTAAAGGGATGATTATAATAAATAAACAATAAGAAGCAATGAAATATTAGCATTAAAGAATCACGCAGTTTATTTGTTTATTTTGTTTTTTTCTAAACAAACATTTCATGAATAATTACATTTATACTATCTTCAGTTAACCATACTCATGGTTCTTTTTTTCAATGAAATTTATACACATTTAAAATGCGAAGACATAAAAATAATCCCTCTAAATAAATTTCCAACAATCGGGGATAAAAATCATTTTCACCTCTCCCGTTAAAACTTTTTATTTATCCCAGCAGGGGCAAGTAAACATTACCACACAGTAAAGCAGAGCCAATCTAAAATAAGTACTTACCTACCTTACCGATTCCCAGGTGGTTCTAGCTTACAAGCAAAATTCCTACTCAACAAGGAATTTAACTCCTCCCCCTCCACCCCCATTGCCGAATTTCTCAGAGGAGAGGCCACAAAATCAATTCGTGCGAACGGGTTTCGTTAGTTTTAGTACCACAAGAATGTCTAAGGCTTTTCGCAGAAAATGGGACAATAAATCCCAATTTCTTCAGCTTTACAAGCCGAAATCGTTTCCCCCTTTCCCTGAATAGTTAACGGCTTCGAATTTACAGCCAAATTAAACTGAGTTATTCCAGATCTGTAGTAATTCTGCTCTTCGCAAAAGGTTTGCCCGAAGCCAGATCTCTTGGAGCAGATAACACGGCGAGTTATCCAACCAGAAGTCGAAGCATCCTTGATTCATGCCAAGATGACATTGTCGCAGGATTCGGCAATTCTCATGGGTTGTTTCGTAAGGCGATTAATGTGTATCTCCGAATCTTAAGTAAATTTAAATGTGAAAAATGTTAATTCATGCATTAAATTCTCGTTTAACTGTACCATCGCCTGTCGTGTCGTGTCTTCAGTGACTAGGCGTAGTCTTGTTATGAGTTTAATGCACAGATATGGTGTCGACGATTAATTAATCGGTGAGGATAAAAGCGAACCACAAGGGGATTAAAAGAGCTAATACTATTACGATTAATGAAATGTTTCTATTTTTACACACATGCAAATATCTCTATTTTACTGAGGTTTTGCAATCTCAGGTATTTTACCACTAGTGTAGCTAGTTCTGAGGGGACCCTGTATCACAACTAATTTGGGGCCTTTTTTAGATATGGAAGCCCCTGTTAGTGGAACTGTGGTTATACGTTCATTGTCACCGTATCATTGATATTGCGGTAACTACGCCTCTATTTTTTACTACCGTCATTATATTTTATTATAATACAGTAATACCCCGAATTGACGCTATAGTGGGACTGAGTGTTAACCGCGTAAGTCAAATTCGCGTAAGTTGGGGTATAATTTCGCATTAAATACATATAAATTACATTTAATTGGGGCCGGAGATGAAAGAAAATAATAATTTATATAAAAAGAAAATGTTTAGTATATAAAATCTCTCTTAGATAACATAAATACAAAATCGCAAATCAAAGTTATTTTTATGTATAAGGTTTCGTAAAATCTAACAAAGTGTGGCGCGTTAAAAGGTGCGCGTTATGTGCTGGATTATACGGTATAGTTTACGATGAAATAATTACAGTACTTTTTTAACTATTTCTATTAGCAACATATTAACATTTTTTTTTAACAAAACCCTCTTAAATGTGTGCTATATATAAATTGTACTGTTTTTCGCAGGATTTTTATTGAGGCCTTCTATCATGTTCGCGAAGAAAATAACACAAAGCTGTGAATAAGAAAATAAAATTGACAATTTTTACTACACATATTTTGAGAATAACTGTTCTCATTTCAAGGCTACAGTTTCAAAAAAGACTAGAAATATACATAACTAAAAATATACGATAAAAAGAAAAGGAATTCAGAATTTCAGATAGCAGTTATGTTTAAAATTTAAAACAATATTTATATACTTTTATTGTAAATAAAAAAAATTTAAACTGCTACTTGAACAAAGAGATCACGAAAGATACAAACAAAATAAGAATGATAAGAGTTCAAAGATGTAAGAGGAAACAGCTCATTTTTTTTTAATCAACAAGGAAAATAACAGCTTTTTTTTTGTAAAGTAAGTTAAAATAAAACGCTAATTGTAGACTTATTATTTTCCTTAATGAATATTACGGAGCTCAGATACGAAAGTATTTCATTGCATGTAATCTTTAAAATAATTTATTTGAATTGAATGGTCAGAAAAAAAATATACTTAGTATATCCAGATAAGGTATAAATAAGAAATAAAGTAATGACTAAGAAAAAGTAAAATTAACATATTAATTTAAAAAAAAAACAGTATTGAAGTTCAGTGTGTGCATATGAGAGAATAAAAATAAATTTTTAAACAACATAAATTCCAAAGGAATATATTAACAAGCAAAAACTTACTCTAAAATAAAGAAATAAATTGAAACTTTAATATGTATATTCATTTTATTATTATATATTTTTAAATTAAAAACTGTAAAACTTTTTAAGTTAGCCTTAATTTTTCGTTATTTAAACTCAATTCTGCATAAATATCAAGTTCGGAAGATTTTTATTCAAAGAAAATTCTTTTTATTGTAAAATATTTTTTTAGGTTTTCAAACACGTTGAAATGACCAATTAGGTGAAAACACATTTTTTTTTTAAAAAAAAAATTCATATAAGAGAGCAATATTTTGGCTTTACAAAACATATATTGTTTTTACGTTGCATAGACACAGTTACAATAAGTTATATAAAATTAGAAAAAACGGAAATGGCTCTTTATTCTGCTAGAAGTGGTTATTTAAACTGTTCAAAATCTTTCAGGGCGAGCCCAGTAACTTAAAATATTATAATGAAATTTTTATAAAACTTTTAAAATGATATTTTTATTATGTTCTAGAATAGGGATGAGCATTAAGTCGATCACGATCGACCGGTGGACCGCCAAAACATTTCGGGATGATTGTCTTTATAAAGACTTAAGACGCGCATATTAAAAGAAACATATTTATGGAACACCGACATCAGTTAGACTGGTAAATCGGCTTTTCATAACAGATGCGACTGTGTTTACTTAAGCAAATGATTCAATAAATGTATAGATAACACATGTACCTCCATTGGAAGTGTACGATGACGTTTAACACATTCACTGCCGCTGTAGGGGGAAGAACTGATCATTGCAATGCCAGCCGAAAAAAGGAATTTTCCCCACACGCCGACTGAAGGGGAGAATAAATGTTGAGAATTAGCTCTTTCCGCAATAGCCCGGGATCGGCTATCGAGACATCACACACACCAGAGTTTCCACGGAGTTAGGTTTTCGGGCTGAAGTCATATCTTGCGATGGCGCGGTACTCAGTAACGAGCAAATTAAGTAAACACATCAATTTCAGATTCATCGGTTCACTTATGTTCTCTGCTCGCTGCATTGAATACGTCCACGGTCTAGTAGTCGCTCCTAGTTGTTCAAGCATTCAACTTGACAATTTTGTGTTACTTGTGCTTTTGTAGTAAAAAATAGTAATCTGTCATATTTTAAAAGAGGAGTACAATGTAAAAAAAAAATTAAGACAAGAAAACATGCAATTTTAATACAGAAGGCTCACACCTACACCACTTGGTGGACCGTAACACCTCTTAAAAACTTCGAAAGTAGACCGTACACAGGAAAAGTCCACACCCACCCCTATTCTAAGAAATGTTCAAAAATAATTCTTACTGTATGAATATTTTTTGAATAATGGCCAGACTTTTCCATAATAGCATCATAGTAAGTATGTCACATTTCTTTTAACATTTATTCGATCTACTCTAAAATTTTTATATTTAAATAAAACATCAAGACTTTACTTCATTCCCTAGATAAATGTATGTAGCTAATTTTAATAATGCTTATATAGATATAAGTGTTTATATTACTTTTCCCTCTAACCACGCTTCAAAGAACTTTTACAAAATTGCTAAAAAATTTCACTTACATTTGTGATTTTTGGTATGGACTAAAAACCCATTTCTAATGTTTTAATAAGCTATTTTTAAAAGTATTTAGAACGTGTTCGGATACCTTAAGGAAAACATGACAATATCAGTTACGTTTTATTGCTCTCCATTTATATGCATACCACCGAATAACCCCTGTTGCCCTATTACATAAAAAATAATTAAGAAAATTGAAGTTGAGCTCTTCTCTATAAGCAGACAGTTTTATAGTACCTTATTTTGGAGGCCATCTTCATAAACTCTCTTAACTTTATATCTCGTTTTCTGACCCCGATAACTTCCCTTAACACATAAACGCACTTACACTTAAAAGTTTCTTGACGGGTTGAGTTGTTTCTTGAAGATCTCCACTTGTGTGTGTGTGTGGAACGCGAAGAATCGATACACGTGTAATGGTCCATCGATTAATCAATCTTGGCGCCTCACTGGTCAGGGGACGAAAGGACTCATTTCGAACAGTGGTCATTAAACAACATTCATTTTTCCGATAGAAATGGTCAGAATTTTTACTCCAGAAACAAAAGAAAGCTCAAGATGCATTTTAGCGACATATTTTCTAAAAGCCTCCTAGAAACTTTTGTGGATGTGATGTATAAGCAGTACATGACTGTATCGATATCGGTTTTGTTATACTCTCCTAACTTAACTCTATTAAATAAAATTTTATAAATTATAACAATATCAAATTTTTTTTAAATATATATATTCATTTAATATATTTATTATTAGTGGTTATCCATCCGCTTCCCTGGGTATTTCATTGAATTGTATGACTATTCCTTCTTTATAAGTTATTGATACCTAAGTATCAATATAAGCTTTCTCGGTTGTTCTTTAAAATATTCTTATAGCCATCGCTTCTTGATTTAAAAAGGAAAGGATTTGAATTTCTGAAACAAAAGTGTATTTATCATTTACACCCTTGTAGTTCCCCTCAGGGTAGATTTTCTCAAACCCATTTTTAGCGGATCACTACGTAACAAAAGAAACATGCTTTTCAAATTTCAAGTCAAATTGTTAAAAAAACGGGAGTCCTTGTAACCCTCTTGGAAGTCGATTTCCGTTTAACCCGTTATTAGCGGATCTCTACTCAACAAAATAAACATGCTAACCAAATTTTGAATTGGTACGCGTCTAATGTCTCTAAAACGGAATTATGGACATTTACGGAACTACGATAAAATCTGAAAGATAGTTACTGTAAAAGATAATTTTACAGCTATTTTGTAAATTATTGAATCCTGAAGTGATTTAATTGTTTGAAGAGAGAAAAATGCATGTGTGTATTCCGCTTGACCACAGTGGTAACCCAGAGGTCAAGGTAACAGACTCGTGGCCGGCGTGTCATGAATTCGAGCTCTGTACAACTGAAGACCCGCTGTATTGGGGGGCGATGCACTTAAATCTGTCGAGACTCAAATATCCTCTCATTGATGTGGAAGCCAGGCGAGGGGTGGGGGTTACCAGCTCAGGTATCATCCTCGTCATCGTCCCTTGACCTTGGTTCAAAATTACGTCGCCAAAACGTCCTCGAGTAACTGAATAGTGCGACATATATGTTCACACACTCAGTCATTCGAAGGTTGCTTCTGCCCTTTATTAGCAGGATAACGCCGGACGGCACACTGCGCACATTAGTCAGCTGGTGTGTGTTCAAAACTACGAAGTCCATTGTCAACAGCTCTCGTGTGATTTAAAAGCGCGACGCGTTCAAACTATTTATATAGGACTTTCAACATTAACATTTATAAACAGAAAAATTTACCCAACTGTAAAAATATGCTTATGCACATATGCTACACGTGTTCCCTCCTTTTTTTTTCAAAAGTAACGAGTCCATTAACAAATGCACTTTTTTTTCAGAGTCTTTTAAAAGGATTGGAATCATACTTTAAGATTTTCTAATTAAAACAATGCATACTCGTTGTGTGCTTGAAAGGTCACAAACAAATTTAAGCGATTGAAAAAAAAGATCTTTAAAAATATCGTTTTGAAACGAGAAAATTCTTTCACTCTTATTTTAAGTATCTGGTCAAAATGGAATTCCCCCATATAAAATATAATTCCTGAATAGTTATCAATAGAAAAAAAACAGATGAATGTATTACTTGTAGAAATTCTTTATGTATTAAAAATAATTTTTACTGCAGTCCTTAAAATTCCCGAGTCAAATTTTGAAATAGTTCAGTGCTTTATATTTAAAAATAATTATTTTGCAAATGCAGCAAATTTTTTTTTAGAAAACTATAATTTATATTTTTATTATTCAGATTCCAAGAAATCTAAGCGATTTTATCCTTAACTCTTCAATTATGCAGAATGCTTGAAGACTTCTAAAAGATATTTTCGACCAGTACAGCATCATATATACGAATTTCAACATTTCTGAACTATTTTTACAAAAGTAATCGATTAAAGCTTCAATAAATTAATACTTTATAATCCACAACGTCTGTTGACTTAAACTTAAATTATTTTAATTTCGCTCTTAAATTTATAAAAATTATAAAGTTGCCCGCTGAGTTATTCTAATAAAAATAGCACAAGGCTATGAGAAAAATACCTTATCCGTTATCTTATTAGGAATAGTTATAAAAATTTCCGAGAACTTATCGCAGTTTCAGTACTTCATGAATTTTTAATTAAGTTTCCAAGTGCACAAAAAACTATTTCACTGAGCTTTATGTAATTATATTAGACTTTTAATTAAGCTTCATGTAAATAGAAAATTTCTTTTCGCTTTGGATTCCAAAATTTCAGAAGTCTGCTAAGTTTTCGTTTAATTAAATTTTGTAATGAATTAAAATTGTCCTGTATCTAAATATATTTTCGAAGCAATAATTGATTTTGTGTTTGGATTTCTCGTTTCACTCTTCATGTTATTACTATACATTTGGTAGCTGATCTAAATGAAAAAAATATTAATAAAAATTTTTTTTTCTTATTAAGTTTTCTGACTGGAGATTTCCGAATTTTGCATGATCTACTTGCTATCAAATAACAAAATCGACTAATAGTTAGATTGGCTATAGTTAATTTTTTAATATCCTCTAAATTTTATCCCAGATTTAAAGAAGATAATTGAAAAGGAAAAGAATAATTGGTTAGTTATGTAGGGTAAGTATAACTTTGAATCAACTTTAAATTTCTATAAGATATTGAATCAAACACAATAGAGAGCGTCTTATTGCCAGCAAGTGCAAAGTAATGCAGATGATGCTCGCTACAGAGAGAAAGAGAGAGAGACAGAATGAGTTATATTAACGTGTAGCGCTACAAAGCAACAAGTGCTATTGGCGAAGGACCTCATAAATTTGAGACTCAGTCAAGTGACGAGAGTGACACCGGAGCTGGTACCTCACTCTCCAACTTTAATACTACGCCAAATTGAGGACTTCGAGCCACTACAGACTAAACAAGCAACAGCTCCTCTACATGGGAGAGGGGAACTACAGTGGCAGCAGGATTTAAACCAGCGGTTCAACAAAAACCTAACACGTGTCCGTGACCACGAACACTACACTACCGCTAAGTACCCCTAAATACTTCCTAGAATTGACGCTAAAGAATTCAAAATTAATTTCATAGGAAATTAACTTATTGGTTGATTGATTGTTTTTTAGCGTCGTATTTCGATGTTATACGAGGACTAAGGGTTGCTGCGATAGCCTAGTGGTATAGGTTTCGGATCGTGGCTGGCATGTCACGAGTTCGAGCCTAGTACCACAGAAGACCCGAAGAAGGGAGTGTTAAATCTGTCGACAACTCAAACGTCCTCCCGGTGGAGTGGTGTAGTTAGGAGAAGGGGTGCCAGCTCAGGTGTCGTCATTGTCACTTGACTATGGTTCAAAATTACGAGGTCCGTTGCCAAAAGCCCTCGTGTAGATGAACAGTGCGACATTAGAGGACTAAGGAGCTAATTATAATGTAACTCTGAACCTCGTTCAAGCGATGTGTCTGCAGCTGACTTGCACCTCATTCACTAAACTTCTACACCTCGCCAACATGAGACAAATGAACCTCGACAGATTTAATGCGCATGTCATCTACGTGGTGAATCTTTAAAAACACAAGGACTCGTACCCACGACCTGCCAGAAACAACACTGGATACAAATTCGGGATCCACTCGGCTACCTTGGGCACATTGAGTGAGTGAATAATAACGTCGCACTGCTTAGCTACTTTAGGGGTTTTGGCAACGGACCTCGTAATTTTGAACCATGGTCAAGTGACGAGGATGACACCTGAGCTGGCACTCCCCTCTCCTAACTACCACACCAACGGAAGGACGTTTGTGCTCTCGACAGATTTAACGTGCATCGCCCCCTACACGGCGGGTCTTCAGCGGTACTGGGCTCGAACTCGTGACACGCCAGCCACGAATTCGTTACCTTGACCACTGGGCTACCGCAGCCACAAAGGGTTAAATGGTGATATATTTTCATAAATGCAGCTTTAAAATATTTTTAAGCAAAAAAATTGAAAATATTAAGACTTTTTTTTCATAAGACATGGATCATTATTAATCCATTATTTCTGTCAATAATATTGCATTCACGACACACCCGGCCAGTCCGTTATTTTGACCACTAGGCTACCGCGACATCTACCTTGAGCACAGAAATTAAGGCTTATAATTCAAATGAATAAGATTACGTTATTTTGCTTTATCAAATTTTATTCAAAAATATTTTTTTTAAAATACCATTTGAATTTTGTTTAAAACATATAATCTACTCAAACATATGTCATACAAATAATAATAATAATAATAAATAATACCGTATTTACTCGAACCTAAGTCGCCCTCATAATTCTCAAGAAGTTTTTATGAAAACGAAAAAAAAAAAAAAAAACACGTGTAAAATGGGTTTATCGGTATCCAATTTTACGAAACTAAAATTTTTAAATGTGAACTAATAAGAAATAAATGATTAGTTATTTTATCCATATTATTAAATACATACATGAACCTGTAACTGCTCTAATTGCTCCATCCAACGAATTTTTTCCCTTCGAAACTAACCCGCACCCGATTTTCAGTAGCATTAACATATGGAATAAAAGCGCGGCTTAGATTTGAGTAAATACCATAATTCTTTTATTTTACATTTGAATAAATAATTTATTTATGTTCACTGCTTTGGAGAAAGAAACAGAACGAGAGAGAGATAAAATATATCTCTTCTACATTAAAAATAAATTTTTAAATAGCAATATTCCATTTATTTATTTCGTTCTAGGAAACCCATTCTAAAAATTTCCTCAAAGAAAAATACACATTAGCTACATTAACTAATTCCACTGGCACATCAAAAAGATTAATTAATCTCCTTTAAACCACACCCTGCATTCTGGAATATGAGAAAAGCGGTTGGTGTCGCACACGACACACACACACATACATACACCAAAAGAAGCTCCCGTTCCAAAGCCCACACACGAAACCCGTCACTTACCCACCTAACACTTTCATTATACAATGTTTGTAATACTTTTCTGTTTGCAATTTGATGATCCACCCAGAATAAAACGAATCAATGAGCTGTCCTAATGAAGGTCCCACGGAACAAAAAAAAAAAAAAAAAAAAAAAAAAAGCCCCACTAAAATAAAACACAAAAGAAAGAATGCCCACCAGAACATTTTCACAGCAATTTCATTCCGCGCTGAAAAAGACCCCGGGGCTCATCTCATCAGTGCATTAGTTCCACCATCACTGTCGGGACTTAATGGTTTATTTTGTATGCCAAACTCGTCAGCCAAGGACTGGACGACTGGACCGATCGGACTGGATGCAGCTCACGAAGTGGCTGGCCACGAGTCGTGCTTCTGAGGCACGACATTCCGGCAGTTAATAAGAAATTCCCTCTGTGTCTTGCCTTGGTGGCAGGTGGTATAGAAAACGGTAGTCCCGAGGAAGCCTTGTAATTTCGTGACCCCTGCCATAGAGGAAGGTTTGATGAGAATTGTAGTAGCTGAATAACGTGACGGACGCACTAACTATAAGGATTTTGTTGCATGGGATAGAATTACGAAGAGATCCTCTCGTGTTTACTAATCACATTAATGAGTGTGCATATGACGCGTGATGGGTGTTGTATGTGCTGATTAAACGCGCTAGATATTAATTGGTTCGCAGTTAATGAGTTTTGCCCATAAGTGGATGTTTAGCTTTGGTTAACCCAAATGGATATTCTTTGTAATAGTTAATGCTCGTCCAGACATTTGCAATCTATTGATTTGCAGACTAATCAGTTAATAAGTTAGTAGAAAGGCTATACCAGAGAGAGAGAGAGAGATTCTTAAGCTTTTTTAAAATTCCAACCCCCTTAGGAGAAAAAATTCTTCAACGTTCCCCCCTCCGCTCTTTGTGAAAATTTTATAATTTAGGGTATAAGGAATGGGGAGGTTTACTGAATTATAAAAGGCAAAAATATTGTAATTTTGTACAGACTTGTACAGCACCTTTGCGACCAGTGCTGTGCTGGTCGGGATCAAAGAAAAATCGTAGGGTCGAATTTTCTTCAAATCATCCTATATATACCTAGAATTAAAATTTATCTCACTATTCTTATATTTGAGTAATGGCAGCCGTCGCATAAGTTCATTTTATCGCTCTTACAAATTATGTAAATCGGATACTTAAATTAATATATTTTTTGGGGAGTTTTAAAATTAAGTTCAAAAGTCAAGCATGCTCATCGCCCCCCGGGGATCAGTACCATCCCCAATAATAACTATTGATTGAACTATGCATTACTCTCACAAAGTATATGCCTAATCAGTCAAGCAATAGATAGAGGCATTCGTGTAATAATAGGTAAAATTGATGGATTTGATGTAAAATGCATCTAAAAGCTTTTTGTGAATCTCTTGGATCTAGTGAGTGTTTATTTACGTCGTAATGTGAAGTTACACAAAGGCTATTGGCGACGGACTTCTAAGTTTTAAGCTATGAGGTGACGAGGACAAAACCTGAGCTCGTCCCCTCTCCAGGCTTCCACACTCCGCCAAAGGGAGAACTTGGTCCTCGATAGATTTAACATGCATCAGCTCCTCTACACCACGGGTCTTCATTAGCGAGAGAGAGTTATATTAATGTCGCAGAAAAAAAAACGCAAAGCGCGAGAGGTGACGAACCTCTAAACTTTGAGCTGTGATCAAGTGACAATGGCAACACTTCAGCTCGCACCCTCCTCTTCAAACTTTCACACACACCAATGGGAGGACATTGAACCTCGACAGATTTATCATACATGGGCCCCTCTACACGGCAGGTTTTAAATTGCACCAGGATATGAACCCACGTCACACCGGCTACGAGTCCGATTTCAATGGTACTAGGTTCAAACTCATGATATACTGGCCACGAGTCTGTGACCATGGCCATTAGGCTATTGCAGCCAAATCTGTTGGATTTAAACGTGGCCACGGTAGCCGAGTGGTCAAGGTATCGGATCGTGGCTGGCCTTGTCACGAGTTCGAGCCCAGTACCACTAAAGACCCGCCGTGTAGGGGAGCGATGCACATTAAATCTGTCGAGAGCTCAAATGTCCTCCTGTTGGTGTGGAAGTTAGGAGAGGGGTGCTATCTCAGGTGTCGTCCTTGTCCCTTGACCATGGCTCAAAATTACGAGGTCCATCGCCAAAGGCCCTCGTGTATAGCTGAACAGTGAGGCATTAATATTCACTTATTCACTTGGATTAAACAACAATACACGTCGTGGAAAATAGATTACAACATTACTAGAAGAGTTAACAGAATGTCTTATATTTGCTCATAAATTGTGTTTACTGATATTTTGAAATATCTAGATATAGATTAGTGTATAGCTTTTGAATCGATAAGCTTTTGTACCCACTCTTTAACAAATCAAACCTAGATTAAAAACATTTGTATCCAAGAGACGATTTGAAAAGAAACTGAATCACAGAAGTCATATTTGATAGACAGACATTGATTGCATTGTCGAGATTGAAAGTGTTTCCAAAATATTTCCTGCAGGTGCTCATGTCAAGAAAGACAGTTCAATTAATGTTAAATGGTATTAAAAGTGGGATCTAAAGACAACATCCATCTATTGGGGATTGAGTAAAAGACCTTTTTCGTTATTGGGTTTGAACAAGAAGTTTTCATTTGAATCAGAAAATCTACAGATAGATTTTCCTATGGAATTAATTTATCATTGTGTAAAATAAACCAATGTAAAGAAAATATATACCAAAATATATAAGGATATTACAATTCAATAAGTTTCTATTTTTTCAGTTAATTTCCATTTTATGTGATAGATTTATTTTTACATTTGTTTTTTCATACAAGCATTTATTTTCTATAGCCTCTGGTACATTTGTTCTTATCACATTTCAATAACAAATCGGGGTATATAAATATTATAAAAATATCTATTAAGTTATAAATAAATTCCAACTATCTTAATATTTTGTTTGCTCACATTTAAAGCGGTTGTGGTAGCCTTGACATGGCTACGATAGCATGGCCGACGTATTTTCGAGTTACGATGCCACTGAAGACCTACCGTGTAGAGGAACTGATACATGGTTTATCTATTGTGACTCAAAGGTCTCACGTTAGCGTGGTGTGGAAACTAGGAGAGTCTAATTGAGCTAAGGTGTCATCCTGGTCACTTGAGTGAGTGAGTGAGTGAATATTAACGTCTCACTGATCAGTTACATGAGGGGTTTTGGTGACGGACCTCGTAATTTTGAACCATGGTCAAGTGACGTGGCGACACCTGAGCTGGCACCCCCTTCTCTTAACTACCACACCCCACCAACGGGAGGACGTTTGAACTCTCGACAGATTGAACGTGCATCGCTACCCTACACAACGGGTCTTTAGAGGTACTGGGCTCGAATTCGTGACAAGGCAAGCCACGATCCGATACCTTGACCACTCGGTTACCGCGGCCACATCTGGTCACTTGAAGGTCCATCGCCAATAGTCCTCGTGAAGCTAACGGAAGATGTTAACCCCTTAACTGGTTCGTCCGTACACCGTACGAGCTATCGAAATCTAGCCACAACCGGTTGCGTGCACCGATATTTCCTTCTTTATATCTTTGGATTTGTGCATATTTTTAATTCTTATAGTGAGATTATTAGTGCTAGTTTTTTTATGAGATGCAGTTCGTCTATGATACTGAAATACTTCTCATCCGGGATTTTCTTTGCGGTGAAGGCGGGAATTCTTCATTGAAGGCAGGAATTTAGATTCTTGGAAATATTTGATAAAGAACAGATACTGGCAAGACAATGTGCAATTTGTTGCTTAAGAACAAATGAAAAAGTGGAGAAAGATGACCCCCAAATGCCGATATATTATCTCTATTCTCATTGCAATGTAAGACTTATTATACCGTGCTTCAAATTGTGTCTGCATATGCACAAAATTCTCAACCGTTTTAAAAAGAGGTACGAACATGAAATTTTTTTGTAAGTATGAGAGAAATTCTTTTAAGATATGACACATTTTTTTTTTAACATTTAGGTGATTTTGTGTTCCACAATTATAAAATAAAAAATAGTGTGAAAACTTTAAAACTGAAAATTAAACTAAGATTATTCAATTTTCACGTTCTATTAAGTATTATGCTTCGTTGTATGCATTAAAAAAATGTCTCTTTTTGGAACATTTTGGGCAAAAAAATTGCCCGCTTAGGGGGTTAATAAGCAAACAAGAAAGCAATCGACTTCAATCTAAGGAAAATTTTGGTTTGATTGATTGAACATTAACGTCGCACTGTTCAGCTACATGAGGGCTTTCAGCGACGGACCACGTAACTTTGAACCATGTTCAAGTGACGTGGACGACACCAAGGAAAATTTTGGTATTAAATTCTTAGCACACACAGACAAATCCTTGTTTTTTTTCCAAAGAATAAAATATTGAGATAGTCTCAAGCATGCTAATTAAAAATATTCTGTAAAAAGAAAAAAAAATTCTAACATTGTTTCGAATTGAATATTACACACACAATTATACCCCCCTCTTATCTTCGTTTTCTTAGGAGTTGGGGGTTAGGGGTTAAAAAAATATTCGATTTTTTTATTCATTCAATCGAACCCAAGCCTGTGGGTTCGCAAAAAGATGCTGTAGCATCTTTTTGCATTCTCAGAAAGGTCCATTCTTATAATGTTAAAAAGTAGGATTAAACTATATGTGTGCATTTTTATCAAATGAAAAATGATCCAAAATGAGAATTGCATTATGATCTCTTATTCTCATAGAGAGCAGTACAATTTATTTAAGTTTAAATTCCCCATCATTTTTTTTCTGTATGTAAAATATGTTCTATAATTTTCTTACTAAATTAAAATGCTAAATTTGTGTTAAATTATATCTCTAAACACGTTCGCTATCACTGATGCACTGCCGCATCAGCATGGTGCTACCTCGTGTGCCGGCCCCGCTCTGGGACGACGGTAGACTATAAGTTATATGCTTTATTTTTAGTGCGGCTTTGGAGGTTGAACGAAGAGGTTTTTGAGGCATTTTAGTGAAACATTTTTTTATTTTATGTGCTTGGTTTTTAAATTTTGAGTTAAAATTTTTTTATATATCTGTTTTTAAAAATGGTGGACATTACAAGTATTGCAGGTCCTACACAGCCTAATAAAAGGAAAGTAAATAAAAAATTTACTGAAGACGAAACATTAGAATTATGAGATAAGAGTGAAACATGAAAATAAAAGGTTTCTCCGTTTTTCTGGTTTTACTACTAAAATATGAAGAATGTTTTTAAATCATTAAAACACTATTTTGAAAATTCGGCTTCTGAGGATGGATATATCAATTTTACTGACAGCGAATGTGTTAAAACTACAACAAAGGCTTACTTTTAAATCGTTTTAATATTTGTACATTTCATTTTAATTAATAATGTGTGTTATGAGTTTAGTTCTGTTACGTGTCTTTATGCAAAGATTGCCTTAAGATAATAAGCAAGCACATACACTAATTATTCCCAATATACTGCAAGAAACATAATTGAAACTAAGCTTACTCATGATTATTAACTTAACAGTACTTATCTATACTCATTACGAAGGTAATCATCAATCAAATGTGAGTTTCCGAACATTACACCAAAGAAAAACCGAATTTACCAAACAATACACGAAGATATTTTGCTTCTGGCTTATGTTCAATCTATGTATTTATAGACATGTTTGACAAGCAATGAGCTTGCTAAAGCAAAAGAAAAATTAAGAAGGTGTGTTGCCCATTAAATCCAATAAAAAGATCTTCTAATTGGATTCATTAATATCCACAAGAGGTGCTCGCCATATAATCGAGGGGGAGAAAGCTTTTCACAATATTGATGAGTACAGCGAGTGGAACATCACGTAAACGTTTCGAGGAGCTCATGCATCAAGGGGATCGTCGCGGGACAAACTAGACACTATCGCGTCTTCGAAATCTTGACGAAGACGGATGGTTCACGTCAAATGGGTCCATTTCGCAGATCATCTCGAAATTGTGGTACCACCATGCCTAGGAAAGACAATAGGTCACGCTATTCCGACCTGCGAATAGCAACGGTGCGAATATCTGGCAGAAGCATCTAAAAAATAACAAAATAATAGATGGTGGCGCGTACGAATGAATGAAAGGTAACATAAAAAAGGGCCAGAAATCGTATATAGCATCGGTGCTTTAGTTGTGCTGTATTTATACCTCCGTGGAAGCTTCCCCGCCGTAGTACCATTTCTTCGATGTATTCTTTTACTACGGGAGACATTAATTTTTTTAGGAGTTAAAAATAGAATCTGGCGAGGGGAGAGGAAATGAGCTGTTTTGTTTTTGCAAGGGAAATTGAGTGTCATTCAAAGAGTACTTTCCCCCGACTAATATAAACAATGATAAGCTTCTTACGTTTAAACATGTGCCAGTGGGTCCTTTAACTTGAGCACAGGACGCTTGCAGTCCATCAGCAGATTTTTCTTGAAGTATTTATGGCGAGTAAACATCAGGTCTCTGGAAAAGAATTTTTTTAAGAAAACGGACAGGAAGGGGTGCACGGATAAGCTTCAAGATGAGAACGTTTTCGAAAAGTTAGCGTTTAAAAAGCTCGTTGTGGTATTCGTCATGTAGTTGTAAATATTTATTTTTAAAAGTTAGAAAATGTAACAATTCCGAATCAATAGTGAATTATTACCGAAGGAGTTTAAAACTGAATTATTGAGAGCTAATTATTAATATAATGGATTATATATTGATACACATCCATATAAATACTGAATTGTAATTGTGTGTTAGTAACGAAAACTATCCACAATATTTTAAACTAAATAATTACTAAATATTAAAATTTATTGATTCATTTAATGCTGAATTACTGTTATATATTAATATTAAAATACGTAATTGAAGTTGATTTACTTAAACAAATATATGTATAAATCAGTTATTTAATTAGTGGTAAATTATTGTATGCATTAATGTTTAATTACGATATAATTGTTTAACTACAGACATACATAAAAGTTATGCTGAGAATTTTAAGTATTTGAGCATAAAATACCGATTAAGCTTTAAAGTATCTGCAAACATTGCTAAATCAATGTTTCACTGAAATTTAAAATTTTTTTATTCTTGGCATTTTTTGTAGGAAAAAAAAATTGAGCACCCAGAAACAAAAAATATAACAAGATAAAGGAATTAGAAAGTTAACGCTGTAAAAAAAGTGGGGAATTTTAAACATCTCATATCAAGCATTATTTTAGTAAAATGAGAATGAAAACTTTTAAGACATTGTATTTTTTTGTCAAAATTACGTTACTTAAAACCTGTAAAAACCTGAAGTCTCAAAAACTTATGAATGTATTTCTTTTTTTTTACATGCTATTTCAAGTGATAAAAGCAATGAACTAAGGATTTAGCTCTAACATGAATAGTATTTTTTAAATTTTATTTTTAAAAATTTATTGTAACGAACATCATGCATTTTACAAATTTTCTGTAAAAAAAACCAATAAGCCATAACTTTTGGTAAATTTGAGTATATTTTAAATTTTTGTTCATTGTCTTTAAACTGTGTTAAGTATGTAGCATAAAGAATAATTCAATTATATGGCTTTGATTTCTATGTAGAGTGTTTTGAAATTTGATACAATTTTCATCAAATTTTCCTTAAAATACCTCATTTTAATAACTTTAAATTGTCATATAGTTTCATGATTGCTGTTTTTCATTAACTGAAGTCATAAGCACCAATAAAATAACATAAAATTAATAATAGCATGGCATTTTAGAAAACTCGTCTCCGAAGGTTCGAGGTCATTTTTTAAGCATATACCTTAAAAAATGATAGCTACGGAAATAATTGCTGGTTTTCAAATAACAGATCAGCCGCCATAACCAAGTCGTCATGGTCACGAATTCGAAGCCACTATTTTTTTTTTTTTTTTTTTTTTGTCATCGTGGGTTTGAATTTTGGTGCAACTGTAGATGAGCCATGTAGAAAGGGGTGGAGGGGCTGATTCTCATTAAATCTGTCGAAGCTCAATATCCTCACCTTCGCGTGGTGTGGAAAATTTGAGAATGGGGTGCCGGCTTAGATGTTGTTCTCGTCCTTTGATCACACACAGCTCAAAATTATGATTTCCCTAAGATTGAGGCGTTAATTCAAGTTATTCGTTATAAGAAACTTTAAAAAAAAAGCAATCCAAGAAAAAAAATTATTATCGACGTGTTATTGCAATTTTTTCACGTATATCCAAAGAGTACGAAAAAGAATCTGTTACAATAAAAAACACACAAAATGTTTATATTATATAATCATCTCCAAATAAAATTTGCTATTTATGAACAGTTACAATTTTCTTCTTTCATTTAAGTACTGTAAGCCCTTTGAATCATTTCATGAATGTTAAGAGTACATGATTTAATAAATGCTACATAAACGTTTGCTATGTTTCGTCTTAAATTAAATGTTCAACATTTCCTGATTTTTATTGAATGTACTTGGAAAAAAAACAGTACAAATTCTTCGAATGGAAAAAAAACTTTTCCTCTCTTTCACTTGCAAAAATATTGACACATCCTATATATTATTAAATAAAAGCTCTTTAATTTTCACATAAGATCAAAGCAATTCAATTATTTAAAAAATAGCTAAAGTTAATTGAGAAATTAATAAGTTTTATTGCTTATAATGTGTGTATTTAGTTTTTAATTTCATAGTTGTATATATATAGATAAATCGTTAATAAATAACTGTGCAGCTGATAAAACTGTTAAAAAATTCTGAAGTTTTTTAAAAATATAACTCAATTATAAATACATTTTATAAAAATATTGTGCATACAGATTCTAATTTAAATAGAATTAGCGGACTGTACGTTTTAAATAGAGATAAAAAATAATTTAATGAATTTAAGAACAGGAAGAATATAATAGTTTTGAATAAATCATTAAGAAAATAGAATTTCGACAGAATAAGAATTTTAACATTAAGAATTTCACAAGAACAAAAGTTTCAACATACCTAACTTTTATTCTAAGAATCGATTAAAAAAAGAACATATCGCGAATTATCAAAAAAAAAAAAAAAAAAACTGTTGCCAGATATCTTACAATAATAGAAATGTGTAAAAAATAATAAAAAAAACAATTAAATATGTTAGAGCAGCTTCATTTCTCGAGCCAACAAATATGATTTCCACCTATGCAAGCAATGAAAAAACTGGTTTAACATTCAGTTTCAATTTTCGATAGAATTAATTATAACCAAAAATATAAACCAATCAACTATGCAATAGTACGTAACTGAAGCCCTTACACCTAAATATATATATATATATATATATATATATATATATATATATATATATATATATATATAAATGAAATATTTGTAATTATTTTTCTCTCATAAGCTATTCAATCGATTTTAATTCAACTATTATTTTACGTATAATTAATAATTTTACTAACACTAACAACTTTTCGAATTTTTTCATTTAATTATATATATATTCGGCATCAATTTTAAATTAAACAGTAGTCCATAATCTGATACTTTCGTTATTTATTCAAACGATTTTTTTCTGGCTCTCTAAAGTTTATTTTTAATTCTCTGCAACTTTAATATTCAATAATTCATTCACTATCGTCTGGCAGTTTAATGACGGCCATGATTTTTTAAAATTTTTCTTTATGTGTTTTAAATTTCTCTTTGCTTCGAAATGGGTATCGAAGATCATTCATCAAATCTGAAATGAAAATTGGTCAGATTAATCATATTTTTCCGTCAGTGATTTATTTCGCATTTTTTAATTTCTCTCCTTTTATTCAACTTCAAAAACAACGATCGCTTATGTATGTCATTCGGATGATTTTTTTTTTATAAAATTCTTTTAAAGTTTTTAATTAAAATATTTATTACGAAAAGAATGCAGAATTTTTTATAATAATAAATAATAAATTGTTGGCTTAAAGTTTTAGTGTTATTTATATAATTAATAGTTTAATTGAAGTATTTTAATCGTATAGTGTGACTAAATTAAAAATGTTTCAGAAAATTACATCAATTTTCAAAACCTACATTTATTTTTTTGTTTATTATGACCAAATACAGGTTATCTGGAATATTATAATCCTATATCTAGCAAAATGTTAAGGAATTTGAAGAAAGAAGTCTAAAAATAAGAATTTTAATTAAAAATTATATTTGAAACTATTAATTCTCTGTCTCTCTCTCTCTCTATGTTTCGTAGTACATCTTCATGTACATCTTACCTCTTTTTCATTGCAGATTCCAGCCTTTATTCTATATGTTTTATGTTTCGAAAGAAAGATTGGTTTTTACAAACTAAATATTTAAATGGAAAAAAAAGAAAACATACGAACAAGGGCGTCCTAAGACTTGTTGAGGCCCCGGTCCTCTACGTAAAAGAAGGCCCCGGGATCCTACACAAATGTAGTCCCCCCATGACTCTTAAAATAGATAGTACATAGCATACGCTGTCAAATACTCGTGCAAACAGTAACCCGAAACAAATGTGCATGACTTACAATCTCACAAATCGACTCGACCGATTGCTGATTTTTGATTTAATGAATAATGATGATGCATGCGGTGGCAGGCCTAGACCTATACACGGACAACGGACATCACATAATTGTACGGTCTTGTCACTGTTGCCAGTTGACACATAGTCCGGAATTCCCAGTTTTTCAATCAATACAACTAGAAATATTATTTGACCGTTAAAATTATTCGAATCTAGATGTTATTAAGACTAAGTCAAAAATGAGATGAGGCCCCCACTGAGGCGAGACCCTGTGGCCGGGCCCAGTTTTCCTATGCCGTAAGACGTCCCTGCATACGAACACTACCGATTTCTAACATGTTGAAGGACAGTAACACGGGCCTCGTAATCCTGAAATGCGGTCAATTGATATGGGCGACACCTGGACTGGTACACCATTCTCTTAACTTCTACACAACGCTAAAGTGACTAACGGATTGAAAGTGTATCAACCCCTCTACATGGTAAGTCTTCAGTGGCTTTAGGGCTCGAACGCAAAACACGCCATCCAAGAGTCCGTGGCGATGACCACTAGATTACCACGACCACTGTAATATATGAAGTGCAAAATTCATTTGCTATTGTAATGTAGGAAACAGATACATATTCAAATAGAAATTAAAATCGTAAAGTCATACAAGGCATTGCGAAATTTTGATCCATTTATTTTTCTGACACACATCTGCGCATGTACAAAATATTCATCCCCAACCCCTAAATGGATAGATTAAAGCATAAATGAGAAATGAAACATGTACTCTTCAATAGGATAATAAAATTAGAAGCAGTATTAGATTCGGAACTTTTTTTTAATCCTCTAAAATGATCATGAATTTCTATTTCACAAATGCCGCATTAAGCCTGGATAAATATATATAAATCCTAGCTGCATATTTCTATTGCCATTATATTATTTACATCCAGAGACGTCATAAGGCATGGGCCAACTGGGCCCGGGGACTCGACCACAGTGGAGGCCTCTCGTCTCGTTCTCAAAACCTTAATAAGATAATGATTCGAATAGTTTCAACGGTCAAATGTTTTTTTCCCGTTGTATTCACCGAAAAACTGGGAATTTTGAATGATATGTCAACTAGCTACATGTGAGGACCGTCGCCCACGTATAGACCTAGGCCTACCACCAGACACCAACATTACTCCTTGAGTCAAAGGGTGGCAGTCGATCGAGCCAGTTTGTGCGATTGTAAGTCATGTACATTTATTTGTTTCGGGTTATTGTTTGTACCAGTATTTGACAACGTATGCTATGTAATGTAGTTTAAGGGTCATATATGGGGCCCACATTTGCGCAGGGTTCCAAGGCAGGGGTGCAGCAACCACCGTATCAGCTGTATCAATGATACGGGGCCCCAGCATGAGTAAGCAAGAAATCGTAAGATATTAGGAGGCTCCTAACAAGAGCCCCCAAGGAATTTTTGATACAAGGCCCTCTTAGAACAGCTACGCCAGTGGCCCGGAGCCTATTTTTGCGTATTGGCCCAGGGCCTCAAGAAGTCTTAAGACGTCCCTGTTTACATCGTACAGTATTTCATATGTTTTGTGCAGAATATTAAATATTTACATAAGATATATGTCTTTATTGCATACTTATATATATCATACATATTCAGGAATATATCTTTATTTGTCAAATTCTCTCTCTCTCTATAAAACCTAACATATCTACTACATTTCAAATACTCCTAAAAATAAAAACCTCGTTTATTGGAGAGCCACTCAATTACATTCCAGATGTTATTTGCATCATCTGACCTTCACTTTCCTTATATCCTTTGTAATGTCACACACTGTTAGTTTAAAATTACAAAGTTGACCAGTTCAATGAAATTAAACAATTTTTGTTTCCTTTTTTCCTGCGCCTAGCTATTAACATTGATTCCAAAAACAGAAAAGAATAGGTTTTATCTAGACCAAACATTTATCGTAGATTTTTTATCGTAAAGCCCCGAGACACACACAGCCTTAAAATACGTATTAGGAGTTGAACTTAAAGAATCGTTAAAGAGATCAAAGTATTCAGAATTTTTACGATTAATCGTAAACCTGGCAGGTGGCATAAACTGGAGCAATGGGTTCTCGGCGCCTTGATCCTGTTTTATATTGTTTTCGAAGCAATAGCCTCAACCGTAAATTTTGAGTTAGTGATGAAATCTTTTTTGGGAGAAAAGGGCTCGATGCGGCTATTAATTTTTCTATTGTGTTCCGGAAATAGTTTTGTATTTATTACACCATTATAACCAGAGGGGATGGCACTATATTAAATATTGCTCTTCCTTAAAGAACAGGGAAAATTACATGCATTTTCTCTGAATATTAATGAGCAAAGCATTGATTATAGTAATTATTCAACATTTTAAAAATTCTTTATAAGGAATTATTGTGTGAAATATATTTATATAAGAAATTTAATAAAATAAAATAGCTAATCATAAATAGTTATATTCAAACCTCTATTTAACAAAGTCCCTAAATCCCGAAAAAAAGCTCGTTTTATGGAAAATTCGTTAAGTAGAGATTCCTCTTTAATATACTTTAGAGACCCCATAAAACAAATTTAAAATTCATAAACACTACACACTATTTAAAAAAGTAATTATTCCCATTTTTTTTTTGAAAAAATTAATATGTATTCATTTTATATATTTTAGCCATAAAAAAACCCATTGCTTAGGAATACACTGTGTTTGCAACTTTTTACAATAACAATCAACTTTTTGTACGACATTTACTAATTTTAAGCTTACAAGCAATTTTAAACATACATTATTTTATAACCAGCAATTTTCAGCATACACTACCACATGTGTCCTTTAAGTTTATTTACTGACCAAATTTGTCAATTTCACTTCAGTTTTTTGTTTGAAAAGTTATGGAAATTTCTAAGCTCTATAGGTAAATTAGGCACCTGGTAAAACCAGTTCAAGACAATTAATCACCATAAATTGTACTAAAAAAAAAATAATTTGATAAACATCCTGATTTTTTTTTAAAAATAGGGGGATCAAATTACAAGAAAAAAGGTTCGTTAAATAGAAAATGCACTTCGTTATCGGGAGGTTATTTTACAAAGAGAATAGTAAAATGTTCTTCGTTCCGAAAAAAGTTCGCTAAATAGAGAAATTTTCAAAATAGAGGTTCGTTTTATGGATGTTTGACTGTATATATTATTCTAAGAATCGTTAAAGAGATCAAAGAGCAAAAGTTTAGATGAAAAAAAGTTCAAACACACACAAAGGCATTTTTTAAAAAATGTATTTTTAAAAATATTTTCCTTTATTTAAAGACATAAATTTATAGTTTTATTTAGACTCTTGATGCATAAGTTTAAGGACATTTTCAAGATTTTTAAAATCCTTTCACATCAAAGTAGAGCATTTTTCCCTCTTTAAATTTGACGATTGTCGAATTTAATTACAACCTTATCTGTACTTTTTGTACAGAATGTCAAAATAAAACTTATGGAGAAGGCAATTATGTAAACTGGAATGGATTGGGAAAAAAAACTGTCAAATCAATTGGCGCCAATGATGGATTCGCAGTCTGTTTTCTGTTATTTCAGTTTGATGTGTCGTGCAATAATCTATAACTGTGTTTTTTACATGTTTTATGTTTATGTAAGCATTTATATAAGCCTAATTCTGTGCAGTGACGCATACAAGAGAAGGGTTCCACGGGTTCAGACCACTCATAACCCTTGAATGTTTTTTTCGATTGATTATATGTATATAGTATGTAAAATTCTTCCACACCACAGGTTCGAGATTCTATCCTCGGGATGGGAAAATCAACCCAGCCTTTCATCCCTCCTGCAGTGGGTCGATAAATGAGTTTCAAGCTTGCTTGGGGACTTAAACACTTTTGGTTTCGCTTCAGACTGACCACCTGATCGGGACATCTGCTCATGGACCTCAGCGCCCAATGGTCACGCATACTGGGATGGGTACAGTAGGCCCTAGCCCTCATGGACTTTTGAGCCACTGAGTTTGAGTTATTTGTTATTAACAATTAATTTTAATAATTAATGCTAATTATTTATTCAATAATTAATTTTTTACTGTTTTTTGTTCCCGAAAACCGACAAAATCAAGAAAATATGGTGGGCGGCGTATTGGAGCATAATACGAGAATGGTGAACTTTCGACCTTGCCCCCTCCCTCCCCCGAAACGTTCCTGTGTGCGCCACTGATTAGGTGTGATAATAAAGTATACTTGTTCAAATAAAAACAAATGCCTGGCACATTTATCCAATTTCAATTAACACATTGATCCAAAAAATCACACTTTGTTATGTAATTTTCTCATTTATTTAAACGGCTGTGAATGATTCGGTTCTGGATTTTATTTTTTTAAACAGAATATAGTTAATAATTAAAAAAAAAAACTGGCGTCACTCAAAAGTGCCGTAGCACAGTGGTTGAGAATCACTGGTCTGAAGGAAACACTATTTCATACCGTAAATTTCCAACAACACTCCCCCCTTTTTTTTATAAATGGAATATCTCTAACAGCCAGACGCACCTTATAATACCTTCAATCAATGAACTTCAGAATTAATTATAAAAATTTACTAAGCAGAGTGTTTTAAAATTCCAATGTGTATTACTGACTTAAAAGCAAATTTAATTTTCAAATTTAATTCGAAAATATCTTAATCATATACACCCCATTCTTGTTCCAATAGCCGAAAAAGGTTTTCAATTTAAAACGAAACTTAATATTGATATTTAAGCAAAACTCACTTTAGAAAACTGAATTCTATTAAAAGAGATACACGATTTGTGAGGTAACCAGAAAATGTAACCAATATGTCTAAGAATAAATATATCCAATAACAGTATCTCTTTCAGATTTGAATCAACGTGAAAAGTAATCATGAATTTTGCATATGTAGACAAAATGGTGGTGGGAGGGGGAGAGGGGATATTTTCATTATACAAATGAAAGGGGAAGAATTCGAATTAGGCTTAGAGTAGGAAGGTTGGGTTGAAGGCTGTTGGATATGAAGGTAATAGAAAACTATATGTATTTTTAAAGGAAATTAATTTGTATGTTACATAATATCTTAAATAAATATGAGTTTAAAGACTGATGCATATTTTGCGTGATAAATTGTAAAATTTCTATTGGAACTCTTAGGATCACGGTAACATATTAATAATATGCGACTCCAGAAGTTTTTCATTTATCTTCAATTATTGTAATATGAAAATGTTTGTGAATCAACTGAAGAAGTACTAGAAATTAAATTGTTTTTATTTTTTGAAAATTTCTTAAAATGAAAAAAAATTGTTAAATTAATAGACACTTAAAAATAAAATTTTAAACAAATAAATACATACCTGAAATGAAAAGACCCTTTAAATATTTATAATTCTGCTTCTCAGGTTGAAGAAATGTCTCTGGATTTTGCATGTCCGTATAATTACGGTAATATGCCTAAAAGATAAATGCTATGTTTTAACAAACAGAACTTTTTCTCAAAAAAAGGAAGAATTTTTTTAACAAATACATTTTAAATATAAAACACATGCTTTATAATTATTCAATGCAGTTTCGATGTGTACTTAAAAATCTAGACTCTTAAAATGTTTTTGCAGTTTCGTTATGATACAATTTGCAATTTTTTTTATCTTTATTTGCCACATATTTACATTAATAGACAAAAATTTTTCATTGTGTGTGCGCGCATATATATCTATATTTTTATATATAAACACTAAGATGTATAATTCACTGAACCATATGACATAAGAATATTTGTTATTTTTGCTTATGTTATATTATTATACTATGAAATATATATTTTCTATTTCGTTTTTATTGAAAAAAAAATAAATGTGCTCAAAAAGTACCAGCTAAATATAACAATTCAATATTTTAAAGAATATTTGCACTTCTGGTATCATTCACATTTTCGATAAAAAATTTTAAAAAATAACTCTAGGTAACGAAATTGAATAACTATTTTATTTAAACTTCACATCATTAGCATGAGACATATCATTAAAAATTGAGTTTTCTCAGAATTCATAACAAGTGCTTTCCGTGCGGGTATTACTCTTTTATATTTAATGTTTGATTAGCGTTAAATAATTTTCGAATGGATTTACGAATATTGTAGATGGAACACTGAATGTAATTCTATCTATTTTTAATCAAGCCTCAATTTCCTAACCTTTCAGTAATCTATACTTTTTTTAAAATAAAAGAAAGGAAATTATTCCTACGTATAATTGATAGCATATATTTTCAATAATATATTCATATTTATGATAAATTAACAAGTTTGAATATTTTTAATTCTAAAAAGCCTCTTTATATATATCGTTGTATCTAAGGTGCATCAAGCGTATCTTTGATCTCACATTTCATTTACATAAAAGTAGAATTGAATTGAGAGAAATGCGTTGGATTAAATATTTAATTTCAAAATTCCTCAAATACTAATATTAATTTAACGCTTTTTTACACCTGGGAAAGATGTTATAGAGAAGTTTGTTTTATAAAGCAATTTTCCTTTGTCAGATTAATCCTTTAAGAGAAAACAAGAGATCCTCCATTCAATCACTGTACATTTAATACCACTATTTCCTTACTTAAAAATGAATTAATGCATGTATAATTGAGTATTTATTTATTTTATAAAGTGATTTTTTTATAATTTTATCAAGTTAGTGTTAGATTACTCTTTGCCTTTCAAAAATCACTTGCAATAATTCTCACACTTCATAATTTCTCCTCCTCATTCAAAATTTTTAAAAAGAGAAACTGTTCATGTGTATTTATAGGTATTATGTCATTAAGTACAAAACTACAAACAGTTTAAAGGGTGTTTGTTGGAAAGCTAAAATCTTATTTTTATCACAATTTGAGATTTTTACATTTTCAAATTGTATGGATTTTAACTTTTTTAAAAATATCTTACTTTAACCTCTAGGGTAGTTAGAAGCCCTTAAAACCCATTTTTAAATATTTGTTGAAACTGGGCCACGCCCATTTGGGTGGCGAAAAATGTAAACAAAGTACTTCGTTTTTGCTTAAAAGTTGAACCTCTGATAAAAACCAAAACATATATTTCTTATTGAAAATTGAGCCTCTTATTACCAAGCCGATTAGAAGTCTCACTGCATACATTAAAATCAATTTATCTCAAAATGTAAATTTTGATGGTTGATGTACCTTTTCTGAGAAACTACTGTTCGCAGGTATGTAAATTTTTTATGATATATTTATAATTATGTCTAATATATACTAAAAGGAGCTTTTTGTAAAAAACTCAAAAAATATTTTTACAAATTTTTTATGTGAAAAATGGGTCAAATTTCGCAATGTTTCATAAAATATTTCATAAATTATTAAAAAATTCAAAATTAGCTAAAAGTTCATTTCAGTATAATGAGAAAGATGTACTTTAATTGTATGAAAAATTTCAAGCATCTACATATAACAGATTTTGAGAAAAGATACATCGAAAAAACAGCCAATTTAACATTGTCAGTATATATACAGATGGAGGTTTTCAACTCCCCTTAATTATAACCTCTAAAATTTAAATGTAATAATAAAAAGCATTGTTAACAAAAAATCTAAGCAAAATCACCATTAATTTCATCTTTCAAACTTTTGTTTGTTTGTTTGAATCTAATATTCAAATATTGAATGAAAGGTAGTTATAAAGCTGATTGAACCTTAGTTGATTTATCAAACAAACATTTTAAAAATCCATCTTTCGATTCTTACTTTACAGAAATGGTATGAACCGGTGGCTTAGAGGTAGCATGCCAGCTTCGTAAGCCAAAGGTCACGTTTTCGACCCTGGCTGAAGTCGACGGATTTTCTGGATGCGAAAATCGTAAGCACGCATGTCATATGATTATGTGACATGTAAAAGATCCCTTGAGTATCAATTTGTGGATCTGGTACTCTAGGCAAAACTAATTACTTAATTCGGAGGATGCTAATTAAAATTAACTGGCATCCGACGAGAGCTTAAATTAAATTAATGCAACCGCCCAAATGTGATAGCGAGAGTCACCACTAGATGGTGCTACCACTAAAAGGAAAGGCTTAGTTGCTAATATGCAGCTCATTAAAATATCATTGACGATAATTAATAAATGGTAGTTATTATTAGTTATAGATAAAAACATTTAATAAATAACTATGTTGATTTATTTCTGTGAAACATATATGATAAGGAAAATAAAACATTTACGTAATCGAAACGATTTTTATCAATTTTATTCGTTGATCTTTCACGTACTCATGAAATATTTCATTTTTTAGAATTTGATAAATCATTCACTTTGATACCAAAGCCAAATTTATATTTGAAAGTTAAGTTAAAGTATAAGCCTAACACTCTTTCAGACTTATATTTTTTAAGCTAAAAATATAGAGACGTTCGGAACATTTGATCACGGGGAGATATGAATTACTGCTTGAAATGCCGTGTAATTTCAATGACTGCCCTGTCTAAATATGTATTTCGCTCAACCATTAGACAACAGACATTAGACATTAGACTACGTCACAGGTAGTGGTATTTAGTTAGGTTGTGTACCGAAGCAAAAATATTGCTTTCAACAAAAATTTTCTATAACGTCGAAAATACGGTTGCGGTAATACGCAAGTACCGTATACAATATAATTGAAAATGTGTGTCTTCAATTATTTCAAAAATGTATTTTCTTTCACTTCCCCTTTCAGTAAATTAATAATTTTTTAAAACAATCTTTTATTTTCGACTTTCTTTATATGTTCGCACACCCCTGGTAGGATTATCATGCTCCCCCTATGAGACACGTCCCACAGTTTAAGAAACTCTGAACTATGTACTTTTTTCAGAGGGAGAATCGCGCTTTAAAAATTCTAAATTTATTTAATTTTTTTGTCGTTTATCGCCATTTCTGTCAAGTTTATCTTACACTGGGTTCAAATTTCTTAAGTTTAGAGAGAATCAAATATTTAGGCAGGAGACAATTTTCTAGATATATCCAAATGCCAGGGTCATCTTAAGGCATGGGCAAACTGGACCCGGGCCCAGGGCCCCGCCACAATGGGGGCCTTATCTCATTCTCGACTCAAGCCTTAATAAGATCATGATTCGAATAATTTCAATGGTCATGTGTTATTTTCGGTTGTATTCTCCGAAAAACTGGGAATTTTGGACCAAGTGCCAACTAGCTACATGTGATGACCTTGGTCTATGTATAGGCCTAGGCCTACCAGCATACATCATCATTACTCCTTTAGTCAAAAGGAGACAGTCGATCGAGCTGATATGTGCAGTTGTAAATCATGCACCTTTATTTGTTTCTGGTTATTGTTTGTACCAGTATTGAACAACGTATGCAATGAACCGTCTACTTTTATGGGTCATTGGTGGGGCCTACATTTGTTTGGGGGATCAGGGCCTACTTTTGCGTAGGGGTCCAGGAAACAAGAAATCTTAAGACGTCCCTGCCAAAGATTGATAAAGCATTTTGGTCTTTAAAACCTAAGAAAAATAGACTTCCAATAGCTAGCTAGTTAATTTACATTCTTTTTAGATTATAATTTCAACTCCCTGGATTAATTACACAAACAATTACAAACCCTCTGGCTAATATTGGTTTAATCATGAATTGGTGTCCTGGATTAATTTATTATCATATTATATTTAGATATTCTGAAATTCTATTCCAGCAACTCAATTGAAGTTTTATTTTTAATACAATTAAGGGCCATCAAAAATACCATGTGAGAGACAAACACATTAAAATTTTAAAATATTCCATCCCCGAAATAAAATTATACCCTTTTAACTCAATTTTCACACGAAAAAAAAATGGCGGAAGTTACTCCATCCAGATTGTCCAGTGGTACAAACAAAACGAAAACGAGGAAGATCTGGTCCTTCTTTCCGTTTCATTTCCTTCTCTCTCTAAGAGAAACCTAATTGAATTCGGAAGGCAGTTCCTTCTTGGTATCGTAGAATTTTAATTACACTTCCTATACGCCACTGCTCGTGTATGTATGCAGTGTGTGTGTGTCTGGGCGAGAGGCAAAAGGAGCAACGAGGACCTGCATCTCGTAATCGGATTTCAGTTGACAAAACGCCAAAATAATGAAATTACAGTCGGTGTACGTCATTCCTTGTGAAGGTTTCCTCTGGGGGATTTCTCTTAGAAGTGATGCTGGGTCTTCGCGGATACCTTTTGAATTCTTCACTTTCCTTCCAAGAGGACGGTGAGGAAAGTCAGTTAGAAGAATGGATAGCGTCGGTGAAGACTTTAGATTAAAGAGAAAGAAGCAGAACAATTTCGTAAATAAAATAAGAACGAAAGTCACAAATCCAGCAATAAAACCACACTATATATATTGATATGAATATTTACTATTGTGCTTTTTAGACATGTTTGCTTATTTGGTGTTTGATTTTATATGCATTAATCTCTCCTCTACAATGGGATAAATTCATGTGACGTCATAGACACATGATAACTGCAGTCACATGTTTCCAGCCAATCAGTCCACAAATTCATATGACGACATATTTATATCATAAATGTAATCACGCGTTTCCAGCCAATTAGTTCATGTGTTTCATTGTTGCCAACGTTTGCTTTTTGCAGAAACTTTCTTTCAAAAAGTACATTTCTGTCAACGATAATAATGCACTTAGTTAAACAAAATAAGCTTAACTTAAAAGTACACGTATAATGTAAGGATTTTTTTTAAATTTAAAAACTATTTGAAAAATTTTAATACACACACACACGTGAACATCTTTAACAATCATCAAATTTTAAATATTACCTATACTTTACAAGTAGAACTACTAGTATGTCAGTTTTTAATCAATGGAGAACGCGTGATTGGCTGTATCTTGTGACCGTCGTGAATTTAGTCCATTGGAAAGTGTCATTCAGTTAACAAAACTCTCAGATTAAATGCAGAGATGCAGTACATTAAGCCAAAGAGATAGCAGGCAAAGATAGCTTGCCGTTCTAATCACAATGAGATTGAATAAAAAAGGATTGTAAATTAAATAAACCACAATGTTTAGTATTTAAATAATTGCTGAGAAGTTAAAATTCAGTTATAAAGCGAATGGGCTCAATTCAACACAGTCACATAATAAAGACAAACGCGTGTTCTCCATTGAACTCAAAACAGACATTAAACTAATTGTATAAGTTGCTCTTTTAGTAAAATTCCAAATTTTATAATTGGGCAAAGATGTTTAAATGTTATGAAAAGAATTCATCAAAAACATTTTAAAATTACTAAAAAAAAAAATTTATTTTAGGCACCCACTTTTAAATGAAATGTGTTTTGTATATTATTTGTGTTATTATTGTTGATAATTTAAGAAGAAATTTCGGAAAGAGAAAATTTGGCAACAAAAAAGTGCATTAACTGATTAGCTGGAAAGACATGATTGCTTTTATCGTGTGACTATGAAGACACATGAGTTTTTGAATTGATTGGCTAGAAACACGTGGTTGTCATTATCATGTGACTATGCCGTCACATGAATTGAGCCTATTGGTACGTACGCATTACATCGTCGACGAATTTTACAAAATCAAAAATCGCATGCGGGAACGAGATTGTGTGTTTCAATAGTTTTCCACTTTTGGCTGCTTATTGCGGCATTCATTAGAGGAATTAATCGACGATATAATATGTACGTACAAGCGAATTATATTCTTTTCTATTAATAGTATCAAGGTAGCTTTTGTAAACTTTAAAATATGGAAGTGAATTAAGCTCTAATTAAGTTTTTAGTCATTCGTAAATCACGTGATTTTATAATTCGTGTGCTTTAATTGTTCTACAAATAAATAGCATTTGTTAGAATGATTTTGAAATACATCCGCGCTGCGCCTGTGCGTCTTTAAAAGTTCGTATTTAAGTTAACGAGGAAATTAAGATTTTAGCATGTCTTTAGAAATTCACTATTTAGTTTTTGTCGTTGCATTTTTTTCTTCAAGTTTTCAAAATGCTTTTGATTTTCCTGGACTTCTTAAAAATAAATTTTAACATTCGAAACTAGTTATTGATTTATTAAGAACTGTTCCTTGCATATTTACAGGATACAATTACTTAAAAAATATCTATTTTACAAAATAAATGAATAAAATATGTGCTTCTTTATATGATTCAATTTATATCGTGTACAACTTTAGATTTTTTTTTCTTTTTAGTATTTACAAGTTTACATATTTTTGTATTATACTTTGTCTCTGCGTTGATTCTTTTACGGCTAACGAATTTCTTTAATTTAGGTTTTTAATATTTAGAATAAGTATATGCATGTTTCGCATGTTTTTTTTTGTGAATATTGCAAATAACACTTTTTTATCACATGTACTTGAACAAATAAATAAATGTTTCATACAAAAACAGACATCTGTCATCAATCATGTCTGTGATTTATTTAGTTCATCTTTATCTGAAAGGATAAGTTTTTAAAACTGATAATCTGAAATATTGGTTTTCAATTACGAACTTTTAGCAAAATTTCCAAAATATTATTTTAAAAAATACATTTCCTTTAGTTACAATCTAAGAGATTGCACTAAGCTTTTATATTTTCTGTATTAACATACTACAAATTTTAAGAATACTTTTGTCTATTTCAAATGATTAACATACCCACATTAGGATGCATATAATAATATATAAAATAAAAATCAATAAAAATGTGCTAACACGTTTTAAAAGATGTAATCTGCTAAATATCCAACCTAAGGCTCATCCACTGGGATCGAAAAATGAAAAACCATCTAATGCTAATGAAGATGACAAGTCATTATCTAAGGTAACATGACTTCTTCAGAACTATGAGTATTTAATCCAAGATGGAACAGAATGTGCTGTGATAGATAAGCCAGCATCGCCCGCTATTTTATGACCACATTACCAGAAACTGCTACGTAGATAACGAACACTAAAGCTATCACCTTCAAAGCTGAAGTGAAGCGAAGAAAATGTGTTGATAAGCTGGTGATATCTCACTCAGAATTTTTGACAGATCTTGGCATCGAATGGTGACTTTTAATTGCAGTTGATTTATATGGAGGGCTTTTCAAATGGTTAAAAATATAACAATGATGTATTAGAATATTTGAATTTTTTTAACACCCTTTTATAAGCTTCACTTGTATGTAGCGGAATCTTTGAACTCAATTTTTACCCACTTTAAAAGGTCATATTAATTCAAAATTTTGCTCACTTGTCCAGGACTGATGAGAATTCAATAAGTAAATAATTGTGTTCCATTGTTCTGATCAGAATCATCAGGATTAACGATTTTCCATTTTCGGATCCCATTTCGCATCTGGCGACTAATTTCAGATCCCATTTCCAGATTTGGCGACTAAAAGATTAAGCTACAACTTAGATCAATTAACTATACAAAGGTGTTTTTTTAGTTTTTTAAACTATAACTTATTAAAGTTATGTATATGTTCTATATGTTATTGTTAAAGTGAGAAATCCTTTATTTCATAGAATAACTAGGTAGTTCAGGAAATAGCTAGACAAGTCAGTTAAAGTACATAAAATTATTGCATATGATTTAACTAGGTATTCTATAGAATAACGATTACTTGATCGTTAAAGTATGAAATACAGCACTCGAAAGTTCTTTGAACAGATTCTAAGTAAGTTTTGAACCGCTTATGTTGCTTTACAATGACATCACTGGCGTAGCTAGTTCTTAATGGTCCTTGTATCAAAATTCCTTCTGGGTATTATTTTAGATATGAAAGCTGTATTAATGGGACTGTAGTTACACATGTTGGGGCGCCTGTAGCTTGGGGGCTCCGTATCATTGATACGGCGGTAGCTACGCTTCGGAATGACATGTATGTGTATGTGTACTTTCTTGTAAAAATTATTAACTTTGATAGCAAAAGTAAAAAGTGCTAAAACAGCACAAAAAAGTATCTCGTGGCTATTGGTTACTCCAGCATTATGATATCCTTGAAGTTCAAGGAGTAGAAAAGTAAATTGTGCCATAATCACATGCTAAACATATTTTTTCCCCTTTGCGTTTAACTGATGTTAGCAATATGAGCAATAACAAATTGTTTTAGATGATTATTTATAAATTAATCAGCCGTAACAGGAATAAAATGTATTTTTTTAGAGGTTTTAGCTATTAAAGGGTGTTTTTTTAGAGGTATAGAACTGCAAATTGCAATAAAACAACGATGTATTATTCGATTCACATGAATTTTTTTTATTCGAAAGATAATCTTGCGGCATTACATTTTAAATATGATTTCTGGCATATGACTGCCACGGCTGGCTCGGATGTAGTCCAATCTGGACGTCCAATTTTCGATGACTTTTTCCAACATTTGTGGCCGTATGTCGGCAATAACACGGTGAATGTTGTCTTCCAAATGGTCAAGCGTTTGTGGCTTATCCGCATAGACCAATGACTTTACATAGCCCCACAGAAAATAGTCTAGCGGTGTTAAAATCACAAGATCTTGGAGGCCAATTCACAGGTCCAAAACGTGAAATTAGGCGGTCACCAAACGTGTCTTTCAATAAATCGATTGTGGCACGAGCTGTGTGACATGTTGCGCCGTCTTGTTGGAACCACAGCTCCTGGTCATCATGATTGTTCAATTCAGGAATGAAAAAGTTAGTAATCATGGCTCTATACCGATCACCATTGACTGTAACGTTGTGGCCTTCATCGTTTTTGAAGAAGTACGGACCAATGATTCCACCAGCCCATAAAGCGCACTAAAAAGTCAGTTTTTCTGGATGTAACGGTGTTTCGACATACACTTGTGGATTATCTTCACTCCAAATGCGGCAGTTTTGTTTGTTGACGTAGCCATTCAACCAGAAGTGCGCTTCCTCGCTAAATAAAATTCGCTTATGAAAATCGGGAACAACGGCAATCTCGTTTTGGGCTCATTCGACGAATCTACGCCTTGCTTGATGATCGTTTTGATGAATTGCCAAACCAAATTGAGAATAAATCACTTGACAGCTGTTAAATCGGTCGCCATCTTTGAAAGTAATGCCAACTTAAACTTTTATACCTGAAAAAAAAACACTCTTTATGATCAATTAATTTATAAAATAACTTTGAAATTGTGCATTTTTCACTTTAACTGTCTATCATTAGTTATTTCATGAATAACTATTATGGAATAACTATGTTAAGTATGAAATTTTTCATCTATTATACATTTTAACTGACTTGTTTAGTTTTATTACATGAAATACCTAGTTATTCTACGAAATAACAGATTTTTTTACACCTTACACCAGAAATATATACACTGAAAATATTTACTTCACGTATATTTAAACGTTAAGTATTATTATTATTATTCGATGTTATAGATGTGTTACTTAAATATTGTATAGTATGGACGTATTATACCGTTGACTACTTCATCAAACGAAAGAACATCGCCAATTCAAAAAATGTCACCAAATGCTATCATCGTTATTAATACTGCGTTCGAACATTAGCAGGAATGATTTCTACTATTGGATATATATCGCAGCATTTGGTGACGTCTTTTGATTTCAAGAAATTGGTTCACGGTTTTATACGCAAGAACCTTTTGCATTTGTGAAAAACTCACACCAAATATTAATATGCATTATAAATGATACAGAAACAATTATATTTTTGCAGGCACTAGATATTTGTACCATTTGTTACCCACAAAATGTCCCAATAGTAGCTTTTTTTTGACAACGTACCATGTGATTAGGTATTGGAGCAATGTCATCTGTCGTGCGCTAATGATTTAGAACAACGCTCAACAGATGTCAAGCATGAGGATATTATGCACATTGTTTTTATGTATTAGTAAATGAAAACTCGCATGTGTTGTAACAAATTGTTCATTTTTGCTTCGCGGAAACTGTGCAAACAGATGCTTTTGCTTTTCGATTTCTTACTTCAGAACTCGTTATAAAGTTCCTGCAGTTGAAAATTGACACATTTTACAAATAACACTTAAAGGTAGAAATTATAGATACAAGAATACTGAACTCAGCTATTTATCAGGGGATGCATTAATATAAAAATCGTAAAAATGATTGCACTGTACGTTCGTTCTATTACAACTATAACAAATATTGTGAAAATACCATAAAGTAGTTTCATGGAAATAAAACATAAGAGATGAATACCAAATTCACAATATACTTCACGGAAGTAAAAACAGTTATCAAGGCAACTGAAATCATTCTAAATATTCTAAGAAATAAATAATGTAAACACTGACACACAGATTAGTGTTAATTTCCCTCTTGAAAATTTTAAGACACCCATAATGAAGTTATAATAAACTAAAAGATGTTCTTTTCGAAAGAACTGACTGCAGAATCAAGAGGTTAAGAGCAAATTCTGTGACTTTTGCGAAAATGTGCTATTTAGAGTAAAAATCAATTAGCTGATTCCAAAAACAATAATAAATATTACGCAAACATTATAATAATAATTTACGCAAATCTAGAAATATTTATTTCGTTTTTCCAATCATAAATGATAAGACATGTCTCACTTCTTTGGACCTGGTGACTTTAAAACAGTCAAAACAGATTTTTTCCCATAAAAATGGACTACGCATGTACAAAATAGTCAAAGTGGAACACAATAGCTCACATTCCTTTTTATTACTTTTTCATTTGATTCCCGGTCAGAACTAAAAATGTTCGTGTGAAGACTTGTTATTTCAATTTAAAAATTCAGCAGCTAACTTAAATCCAGAATATTTACCGATGAACTTACAAAATATTATTTTAAAAGTATTTAAAGCTGCCTATATATTTAATGTCTCTTATAAAAGAAAACTAATTATTTCAGTCGAAATCTTTAGTATTTCGAAGATAACTTCTAAAAACAATAACATAAATTTTCCGCATGTTTTTAAAAAATTAATTATTTCACACAACAATGTTTCCTATTAAATTGTTTTCTAATACAAAATTATAATGTAAAACATTACAAATCTATTAACAATTTCCTTATGTGGCCATAAGAAAGTTTGAAAAGATGTATCGTGATATTAAAACTTAAAATATAGGATTGATAGGATATCGGTCTAATTTATCGATTTAATAATGCATATTCAATTTAATCAATGTATCTAATGAGAGAGACACTGAAACTTATTCAATTGTTGATAAAAACGCATAGACAAATGCAAAATAAATCCGCTAAGCTATTTTGCAGAATAATGTTTCCTGTTAACAAACTTTTTTACGCACAAAATTGTAATATAAAACATTTTCGATCTATAAACAATTTTTTTATGTGGCTATAAGTTTGAAAATATTGCTTTGGAATATTATCATTTAAAATATTAAATTCATAAGATATCTGTTTAATGTATCGATTTCACAATGCATATTAGCCAGCGTAATCGACATATAAAAAGAAACATACCCTGAAGCATTCAATTGTTATAAAAAACGCATGGATAAAACCAAAAACATCAATGATCATGCACTTACTGAATTATTTTACAGAACAATGTTTCCTGTTAACAAACTGTTTTTCGCTCGCAAAAATGTAACGTAAAACATTATCAATTCGTCGACAACTGCTGTATGTGGATATAAGAAAGTTTGAAAATACTGTGCAGTGATATTATCCACATTAAAATATTAAATTAATGTGATATCGGTCTAATGTTTCGATTTCATAATGCATATTAATCCAGTTTAATCGACAAATATAAAAGAAATAGGTTCTGAAACTTTTCAATTGTTGATAAAAATATATGAACAAAAAATACATTAGTAACCATGCACCTATTAAAGTATTTACAAAAAAAAAAGTTTCCTTTTAATAAACTGCTTTCCACACACAAAATTGGAATACAAAACATTACTAACATTATCATCAACTTCTTTATGTGGCTATAAGTAAGTTTGAAAAGATCGTGCTACGATATTATCACTTAAAATATTAAATTCGTAAGATATTGGTCTAAAGAATCAATTCCTTGCTGTGTACGAATTAAGTATGCGTATTAAACAAATGCTGAAACTTATTGTTATTAAAAATGCATGAATAAAAGCAAAGTAAATCTGTGCCCATACACCTATTGAATTATTTTACTGGACAAAATGTTTCCTGTTGACAAACTGTTTTCTACACGCAAAATCATAAAAATATAGAAAGCCCGTGCAACGCTGTGCCTTGCAGCTAGTTATCACTTAAAATACTAAATACGTAGGATATAGATCTCTTAACATATCAATTTCATAATGCATATTAATCTAGTTTAATCGACGTTAAAGAAAGAGACACTGAAACATTCATTTGTCATTAAATGCGCATGAGTAAAAGCAAAATGGGGTGAACCAAAAGTCTTACCATTATTATAAAAATTCATTAGAAAGTAACATTTAACATAATGCTGTAACTTCTGTATCATTGGATGGGTCGATTTTAATAATTTATTTATTTATTTGTGCAGTATATGGCGCGATTGCTCCTTCAAGAATGACTTGAGGGAACATTTGTAAGAAAGACATCATATTTTGCCGAAAAGGCGTCGATTAAAAAAAAGCCCAATGTGTGCTTTGGCTTCACGGAACGAAAACGCCCAAGAATGTTCAGTGTAAATTTCGACGAGGTTATGGAAGCAAATATTTTGATGAAAAATCAATAAAACGATGGTATGAAATGTTAAAGAAATAGGAAGCGCGTTAAGGATCTTCCTAGAAGTGGCAGGTATAGTGTGAATAAAACAACTGGTGAAAATGTTTAGCAATCGTTTCCACGGAGTCCTAAATCAACCTGTGAAGCCTCACGTGAACTTCAAACATCGCAAACGGGCTGCGGTAGTATCCAACCATGGCAAATCAACCACTAAAAGACCCGCCGTGTAGGGCAGCGATGCACGTTAAATCTGTCGAGAGCTGAAACGTCCTCCCGTTGGTGTGGTGTGGTAGTTAGGAGAGGGGGTGCCAGCTCAGGTGTCGTCCAAACCATGGTTCAAAATTACGTGGTCAAAAGCCCTCGTGTAGCTGAACAGTGCGACGTTAATATTAACTCATCTCAACTCAAACATCGCAAACAAGCTTGGTAAAAATTATTTATAAAATTCTTAGGTTACATGCCTGTAAAGTGCAAAATATTTTAAAGAGCACTTGGCGGGAACTGGAATATCACTTAGGTATTGTCCGAGCTGAAACGTTGAAAAATATTGAAACACGTTGAAATTTATTGAGGCAAATTGTCTTATTTAAAAAATTCTAATGCCAGGTGACCCAAAAGTCCGTTAACATTTGAAAATTTAATAACTCGAGTAATAATCTAGGTAGAGAGGTAAAACGTGACCACATGTTTGAAATGACATGGGGTTTTATTGAAACCAAAGAAGTGCAAGAAAAGAAAGCGCTTTATATAACTTTAATAATAAAAAACATAACAACTGATTTTCAGCAACAAACGACGCTCTTTATAACAAATGCTCAGCATATTGGCCGTCATCTATATATATATAAGACGCATTTGTTGTCTGTTTGTCTGTTCCCTCATAACTCGAGATCCAGACACCCAAATAACGTGAAACTTGGTACACGTACACAAAATTACTCGAGAAAGGTTCTTAAATAGGTTTGGCGTTTATAATTCCTTCCAAATTTTTTAAAATTTAATTTTTAAGAGTTTTTCCAGTGTTATGACGTCATATGTAGTCACGTTTCTCACTAAGTGGACAATTATACTTTACATGCAGTTTTTCAATATTATTACATATTTCTACTGTAGCTATGTTTATCGGTTGAAATATTTATTCAATTTTTCTATTCTTTGATATTTAATTAGGATTATTTTTGGAATAAATAATTTTTTTAAGGATTATTCTTTCAACAACTAAAATTTTGTTTTGTTGTTTTGGCAACATTTAGGTATTATCGCGGGATGTTTATGTGTGTGATTTTGCTTGCAAATTACAACTTATTTATTTATTTCTTTAGAATGCGAAGATTATAATTTTGACAAACTAAAACTTCTCATTGATAAGGGTTATATTTCAGTTCGGTTCAAAAGTAGTATAGGGGGGGGGGGCACTTTGTATTTGGCGATTTTTATCTAAATGTCATGGTGAGATATCGAATTCATTCTAAAATAAATAATACCGAAAAAAGTACCTTGGAGACCACTTTTAGTAACCAAAATAAAGGACTGCGTCAAGTAGCCCCCTATACTACACTTGATCCAATAATATGGTTCTTTGCAATTTCATGTGTCTTTATTTTAACCTTTAAGGGTATACTATTGGCTTCAGTGCATAAAATTGCCATGAAGAAAATCATACTTGGGTAATCATACTGCCCAAGCAAAAGCAGTGTTGGTAGTAATTACATATCAAACTGGAATAGGCATCAGAGAATGAGAAAAACAGACAAATGGCTTAAATACCTGTTTAGGAAGCAGGTGGTCATAAGATAAATTATTTTTGGAACTTATGTACTATTCTGACAATCACCAACATTCAAAATAACTTGCCAAGTTGGCAACCCCGATTTTACATGTCATATATATATGTTGAATTTTGAGTCGTGCTTCGTTTCATATATCGCCAATAGGTTGCGGTTATATGTAAGTACCTTATTTTTTCAAATTATGCTTTTGCGTTGATAAAGTTAGTTCAGTTCTTTTTATGTCGGTTAATGTTAGTATTGTACTTCATTTTTCAATTTATTTTTATGCTCGGGATATATATACTTTGGATAATTTTTGTAGTACTTGCGTATTATTGCACTATCGCCAACGTTCAAGACAACTCGCCACTTTGGCAATCCCAACTTTATATGCGTTGAATTGGCAATCATGTGCTTCATTTTGTATAATGTCACCAATAGGTTGCAATAATATGTAAGTACCTTTAATTCTGTGCATTACTATAACATTAGACTGGCCGCAACATACCAATTTGGCGTGATTTCATAATCATGCCAAAAATGAGTAGCCAACCAATATGAAATTAATATTATGAGTATTATCTTAGCCTGTTTTATCTTTCCCTCCAGTAATCCTTAATTAATTCAATATATAATTTTTGTTTTTTTTTATATTTTAGTACTTACATTTTTTTTTGGTTATTATGTACTGCAAATATTTTTTTGCACATTGCGATGTCTTTGGCAAAATTAATCAGTGGTATTTTTCTTAAATATGTTTTTTTATCTGTTTTTGACAATTTTTAAAATTTTGTTTGATGTCTGTCTGAAATGCAAATAGCAAAATAAATATTTTACAATATATATATTGTGTTTGTATGAAAATGTTTATACTGATTTATTCAAAATATTGAGTCGTCTTTTATTTTTGATATCTTTTTAAGATTTAATTTTATGTTATAACTAGCTATACCCAGCTAAATGTTGCTGTGGCTCAGTCAGCTTTAAAATACTGGTACACCATATAAAGTATGTCATGAAGCTTACAAAAGTAATAATACACAAGAATTCAAACAAATCTATATGCATATAAGATGCATTTGTTTTCTGTCTGTATAAACTTTCTCTTTCACACTACATCATTTGGACAACTTTTCAAAATTTGTTTGTGTGGTTAGTAATTAATTATAATGCTATAATTTTAATTGAATAGGCAGATATTGCATTTTTAAGTATAAAAATAGTTATAACTACTGTACTGTATTTTTTTCAGTGAGTGAATATTAACGTCGCACTGTTCAGCTACATGAGGGCTTTTGGCGACAGACCACATAATTTTGAACCATGGTCAAGTGACGTGGACGACACCTGGGCTGGCACCCACTTCTCCTAATTACCACGCCACACCAATTTAGCAGGAATATTCTACCAATACTTAGTTGGAATATTCTTTGAAATCCACTCTTCAAGCTATATGACAGCACGGGTTCTATGATGAGTATTTTAGCGGGGAAGGCAAATAGTTTTGTAGCAGATATTACATTTTCAGCTGCCAGCGTTTTCAGCGGATTGCAAAGATTATCATTTTTGTCCCCCAAAAATAGTTAATGTCAAAATTTAAGTGTCTTATGTTTATGGAGACCTTAGAAAACGATTTGACAATTTATTTTAAGTTAATGGTGTATATAATTAATTTTACAGTGGAATATATTTAATCAATTTATTAGCTCTAACCGATTAGATTTCCCTAAGTGAAGTATTTTGCTTATGTATGTCCCTTAATTTTCAATGTAGTGACCTAAAAAAATATTGCATGAAAAAAATTTCAGTAAATCATAATGCGGTAGATAAAGCATTCACGTGCATCGCTCCCCTACACGGCGGGTCTTACAAAGCTCTAATAGAGTTTGAGCTATGAAAGTAGCTAGACATTTGCCAACTTGACTCTATTGTCAACATTTCGCTATTTTTTCCATTGAATCACCATTGTTATTTAGGAAACGGCGTTGTTTGCGAGTATTACAATTTTAACATAAAATAAATTCAACAGAAAGTTATATTAATGTATGACACTTTCAGTTATAAATTATTTACAATATTTTAAGCGTCACAAAACTTTTAACAATGTGTTACTTTTGCTGAGCAGAGATCAGCTTAGGGAGGTATTTTCAAAAATCAACCCTCAAGAGTTTTATGGGGAGTTATCCTTTAAAAAAAATCCTTTTTATCAGCTATTAGATCTACAGACTTAAAATTTAACAAAGGTATTTTTTTCTTTTTTTTTCTTCAGCTGAGATACGTGAAAAGCTTTTTTTGTTTAATTTGCAATTCACTTAAAATTAACTCATTAAAAACTTCTTTATCCTTCAATCTGTATTGTTTAACTTTTCAGTTCACCCGTGCGAAGAACGGGTATACCAGCTAGTTTAATAATATATTTGTAGTCGAGGGAACAATGTTGAGAACAGCACTGTACAGCATATCTGTTGGCAGTGGCGTAACGTACAACCCCACATCGGGGGGGGTGCCCAGGACTCTAGGGTGCCTAAAGTCTATGTTATGTTATGGTTTTGGAACCCTTTGCAAGATCCAGCTTGGGGCCCAAAATCTGACTTTGCAGGGGGCCCTGACATCCTCCGTTATTCCACTGTCTGTTGATATGGTAAGAAATTGCCGTCGGAAGACGTGGTAGACTTGCGACTTTAGGTTATCCCATACACAATAATCACATAGATTGAGGTCTGGAGACCTTGGAAGCCAAGCGTGATGGAAGTAGCAGCTCAGCAGGTGACCACACCCTTCTTATGGCGATAGGATTGTAAAACTGCAGTAACAAATTCTCCATTCTAATAGAATAGCTCTACCAACAATACCTTTTCTGATATAGTCGACATAATGCAATTTCTGCCGCATCGGTTTCCTTTCTGACTATAGCTCATTTTATATACGATTTGCAGGCCGTGTCACTGACGTTTTGCTGTCCATCTGTTTTGACCATTGTTGCACTTTTTTTAGTTTCAATAAAACTTCATGACATTTCAAGCATGTATGTTAACTTTAACCTCTCCACCAGGGACGTAGCTACCACCATATCAGACGTATCAATGATACGGGGTCCAAGCTACAAGGACCCCAATATGTGTAACTACAATACAACTAACAGGGTTTTCTTTTTTAAAAAACCTCCCCCGAAGGAAATTGGATACGGGGGCCACTAAGAACTAGCTACGCCAGTGCTCTTTACCTACTACATTATTCCGTGAATTATTGAAGTTTCAGATTTTTAACAGTTTTCTGAGTCACCTGGTGCTTATAATATATCGAGAGAAAAAAAGCATGTCTTATTATAATAGTTAGAGCACAATAAATATTTATAATCCGGGCAAGACTTTTTCGGTCCATCTTATATGTCAGTGCCCATGCACTTACTGAAGAGTATCAAGACTCCAGCATAAGCATCAAACAAAGAAATTAACAAAGAAATCCTCGATAAAAAAAAAAAAGTGGGAAATTCGAAGGAAGGGGCATCTTGAAGATAGAGAAACCGTTACTATTGATCCTCCTCCTTTTTTCATTCATCCCTTTTTTCCAGCCCTATATCATTTCTTTTGTTTTTCCTCCCTATCGAACAGTGTCGTATCCTTCATTGTTTTGCTTTGTTGTTTCTCCCTGCCCGCGTTAGCTCGTCGTCTCTACCCCACCCACAGAAAGAAATGAAACATTGTTTTGATATTTATTTTCTCTTCTTTCTATTCTTCTTTGGAGTGGTCCACTCTTTGCTTTAATTTTCTGTTTGGACTAGCCACGGATACCGTGTATTTATGGGTGGGTATTTTATTCCAGTGCGGATTTGCTTTGTTGACTTTGTACTTGTCGGAAGAAGAAAAATCATTTCAATTTGTTTTGCCGACAAAGAAGTTTCTTTTCCTTTTTTTTTTTCTTCTTCTTTTAATCTTAAAGAAATGTGAAATCTCTTCAATACACATTGGCATTCACACTTATTCTGGGTGTTTTCAATGAGAAAAGCTTCGAGGGGAAAGTGTTTGCGTATTAAGAGAAAAGAAAATGTTTCTCGTTAAATATCAGGATCGATAGACGTTTCGTTAATTTTCTCTTTTTAAAGATTTCAAAAAATAAGTATTGAAATTTCCAATCTTGAGTGTATAAATAAAGAGATTTTTAATTTTCTACATATTTTAAAATAAATTTTATTATAATAAATATTTTAAGGCTCAGAAATAATTAGGTTAAATTATACATTGTATCCACAGGTGTAGTACACTAGCTTGAGGCTTTTAAAAAGGGGGATTGAGACTAAAAAAGGGGGCATTTTATTTCTTAAAAAATAAAATGAGAATGTTTTTAAAAAGATATTGATTAAAGTTGAAAAAAATATGTACTTAACTTTGAATAGTTTTATATATTTCTGTTTTAAAACTAATTATTTTCATTTGATCACAATACAGATTTTTTTAAGGCTGTGTCTTCGGCTAATGTTTAAGAATAGGACCCAAATTTAGAATATTTTTTCAGGTATAAAAGTACTCAAACATTAATATTATATATTCTGGCTTCACTATCCTGTAGAGAATCCCTTATTTCATCATACTATTCATTTTTATCCGAGTTGACACATGTTTTCTTTTATAAAATGTGTTTCTCACTTTTTTTCCTACACCGTAATGGTAAATGAGCTATCATTTTACATGTTAAAAGGAAAAACTGATTATTTATGAAATATTTTGAAAATTTAAAAACACTATATTATAAGCAAATGTATGAGCTATAATGTCACATAAATTTTTATAAAAATTGAGGCATTTTTTCTGTCTGAAAATGAGCCCCGCGGTAAGTCCACATTGTCGTATACAAGGCGAAAACAGCCTTAACTGAAACGAGCGCGAAAATTACCGCGTACCTCGCATCTTAGTTGCTAATTATGTAGTTAGCATTCACGAGAAGCGGGTATGATACCAAGTGCCACTAAAGACCCGCTGTAGGGGGCCTGATTCAAGTGAAATCTGTCGAGGCTCAAAGTCCACTCGTTTACTTGGTGTGTAGGTTTGGAGAGGGGTTGACAGCTCAGATGTGTCATTTTCGTCACTTGACTGTGACTCAGAATATCGAGGCCTGTCACCAACAGCCCTAGTGTTGCTTCAGAGTGAGAAATAATTAAAATGAAATGAAATCGAACTACCTTATTAGCCCGAATGAAACGCGACATAGAAATTTCTCATTAGGATATTTAGAAGAAAAAAAAACAGGAATTTAAATGTGATTCATTTATTTTTTTTATAAAAGATTTCAAAGGGAATAAAATTTAGTTTCGTCTGCTTTTGTTTAGTAATAAGTAATAGCACAGGTTACATTCATGGCAATAAAATGAAGTAACGTAAAAAAAAGGCAATATTAAGGAAATAACAAAATATGTGTGTGGGCACGCTAATAAGAAGAGTTCTTGACCTCGAATTTTGGGCATCAGTTTTTTAAATGGGAAATGGATTAGTAAAAAAAAAGTACCACATTATATTTAGGTTATAATACGGTAATTATCTAATATCTACATAAGCAGTGGCGTAGCGGAGAATGTTAGGGTCTCCCTGCAAAGTCAGGTTTTGGGCCCCAAGCCTGATCTTACAAAAGATTTCAAAACCATAACAAAACATAGGCTACGGGGGCCCTCTAGAGCCCCCCTCCCCGCAATGCGGGGGTGTACGTTACGCCGCTGTACATAAGACGCTATTATAATTGTGTGAGTGAATTTAAAAGAATCACAAATACATAATAGGAAATCCAAGAAAAATAAATAAAATTATAAACAAAAATTAAGAGGTTTTTTTTTTTTTTTTTTTTTTTTGAAAACGGAAAAAAAGCTGATTTTTAATCCCACAATGGAAATGTTTTTTTCCCCAATATTCTCAAGGGGAATAATTTTTTTTTCTATTGAAATTTTTCCAGTTTCTTTTAATCTGGCGCATGGCAAAATAAACTTTAATCCAAGCCAAAATAGGGTAAATTAATATCACATAAACAATTCTCGAATAGACATCTTCACGAGAATAAGCAGTTGAAAATTTTATTTGCAATAAATATACCTCAAACAAATTTTAAGCTAAGCGTTAAGCCCTTTAATCTCCAGTGTACACAAATATCGAAAACAATGAAACTCTTATTAATAAATGAATAGCAAATATTAAAGTGTATGTGATATCGCGTTCTTCTCTATCACCTTCTGGAATTTTACGTGATATTCCCAAGAACATGGTGAGAAGGATTAACAATATTTTCAAACTCTTTCAATCCACTTCGCTATTGATCATGGTTACAGAAATATCGAAACCCTAGAACTTTTCCTGCCCATGGCGACATTGATAAATTTCAAGCAAAGCATCCATCGGTAAATCCCCATGTTTGAGCATAAAAATCCCTAAATAAAACTGTTAATGCAGGGCGAGAATTCCCTTCGAGCGTCATCTATCCTGGAATGTTTACGTATTTCGGATTAAAATGAGAGATATCTTCTATTTAATAAGTACGTTGGTATTTGGGGCATGCGTTAATACATTCTCCTTGCCAGAGAATTCCCTAAATGATTATTTTTCCCGCTAAAGAATAAAGTTGTTTTTGTTTTGAGTCTTTTTTAAAAGAGAATGCAAAAAGAATCGCAATTAATCGAGAATTGAGAAGCCAATGAATTCAGAGCTAATGTACCACAAGAAAGAAATTGTGCCAACAACAATAGCAGTAAAAAGTATTAAAATGAAAATGGAATGGGTAAAGAATGTGTTTGTGTGTACTTGTCCGGGGATTAAAGAGATGAATATTTTCTTGTTAATAAGAGGACAAGAGTACAATTGTGCATTCTTTTAAGAATTTTAAATGAGTTTTTCCTCCAATGATGTAGTAAACCAGGGGTTTCAAACTCAAAGACTAAATTGGGCAAGCAAACAAGTTTAACTTTAGATGAGCTGCAAAAAATATCAATAATCATAGAAACGTTTGTTTATTTCGAATAATATATTATAATAAACGTATAAAAAGGAACAAGAAAAATGTAATGTTTACGTCCTGACACTTGACATCTCTTCTCTGCTATTATCTTTCCCTTTTAGGGAGATTATTTTATTTTATTTTATTATATATTATTGTGTGCTGATATACTGTCCGGGCCACAAAAATGTTCGTTGCGGGCCACATGCGGCCCACGAGCCACGAGTTTGACACTCCCGTAGTAAACACTTAAAGGATTAAAGGGAAACGCCCTATCTTAAAATAAAGAGATACAATAATAATAATATGGTAGAGTACCGAAAACTTGGCCTAGTGTGGACCAAAAGATGGCCGAGTTTGTGAAAATGCCGGGTTATCGAGAATGGAATTAAAAAAGAATAAGTTCGAGTGTTTGCTCAGAAAATTTCGTAATGCACTTGAATGTATTACTTACTTGAGAATACAACAGAAAATAAACTATCCAAATACCCTTAAACAAAAAAAAAAAGTGAGAGTGTGACGCCAAACAAAGGAAAACGGGACCTTAGACGTAAAGCTTTTTCGACCTCCAATAATGAGGCAGAGTTATCCGGGCTGCCAGGTTATCGAGTTTTCGAGACTTTTCTGTTTTAATAATTTACACAAAATTTATAGAACTAAAATATCGCTAAATACACAGGCTATGATGTAAGTAATGAAGTTAAGATGCATCTAATAAAGAGACAATTAATCAATAGAATAAAATATATAAAAATATTAATCAAAAAACCTTATAAGATTATATAGTATTTTAGACCTATTTTATAACATTGATTTTCCTTTTATTTTAATTAGAACAGCATTACAATCATTAAAATAGCTATTTTGATAAAACTTTAAGCTCTATTTTAAAAAGCAGGTATAGACAATTTGCAGCGAATTTCCCCTCGCGCTGGTGTCAGGGTTGGTGGGTGATGAAATCAACTATAATTTTTATTTTATCATTTCAATTAATTAATATCAACGTTTAAATCAGCAAATGAGGAGCAAATTAGTTTTAATCTACTCTAAATACTTATAATCAAAATAATTGTCTTAATAAATGCAGATACTGGGGTGAATTCTACCACTATTAGGCATCCAATCCCTTTTTCAGGAACATTGACGATTCAAATGCCAACAAAATGCATTTAATGATATCTTTACTTTCTCTCTCTCTCTGTCATTTACGAACTCAATTAACTTAACTTTAAATAGTAATTCTAATTAAGATAAATTGCTGTTATTGTTTTTTTACAGAAAGTCCTCTAATCAAACAATGTATGAAAAGTATTTCCTCTTTAGAATTAATAGTATGACATGAATAGAGTGCATTACAAATTAAATATGAAAAAAATAGAAATATAAACAATAAATAATTGGCTAGATTACTATCAAATAAACTGAAGACTATATCCATTCATTTCACATTATTATTTTAACAAAATATATTATTTTACATCCATTTTTTATGGATATCCTGCGATTTTGACCATATTTTTCACTTTTAAGGGATTTATACCGTAGTGTTTTATCTTATTTCTAATAAAGATATTTAAATAGTTTTTTTAATCATTTTAATACGATGTTTAACGAAATATCAGCGTAATTATGAATTAACCAATTGCAGAATTTTCCATCAGTTTACTATTTATATAGTGCAAGGATATGCTTAGAATGACAAGTATTATTTGCTGTAGGATGGAACGCAATATAATTAGAATATTTTCAAATAGAAACGTATTTGTAAAAGTATTCGTAATGCTAACATAGTGCTAGGCACTGCATGCAAAGAAAGTTCAGCAGCAGCAATGCTATCCTAAAATACCGAAACGTTGATTTGGATATGAGAAACATGTAACCTGACATCCATGTCTCTCGGACTTGAATTTATTGAACCTCTCTTGGAATACGTGGAGTAATTGGTGAACACGCAATAGATTTATGTGGATTCAATATTAGTATCTACAAATAATCCTTCCTTTGTTAGTATCAGTTTTGCATTCCAATCTGTGAACTCAATTTTGAGCAATTCCTTCAAGTATTTCTACAATGCGAATGAATTCGTGGGCGCAATAATACTTGTATTTTGCTATGGCCTTCCCTCTGCTTGTACTGGTTATGAAACTAAGCTAATGAACTCTAATTTGGAGAGAATCTTTTAGCTATTTCTAGAGTACATATGACCACACAGTTGCTACTTTTATGTATTTGTTTTCTGTTATAAAGAACCAGGGTTGAGAAAAATGTTATGTCCTGTTTCTGTCATATTACAAAAATACTGCAACTCAAGTTCTGCGTAAATATTTTCTTGCTTTTAACTACTAAACCTCAGAGTCACAACAGCTTGTGTTGAAACCCTGTAATATAATACGAGTTTATAAATACTAATGATCGAATTCACGATTATCCATTAACAAATTTCAATACTTCCGTAACGAAGTCATTCAGAATCTCTTTCAAGACCAAAGAATTTCAATACATTCCAAAAATTTAAAAAAAAAACTGAAGAGAATAACGCGCAGAGATAGCAAGAAAAGACATGTAATAGTAATTGGTCTACATATACAAGACATAGAAATAAAAATTGAAAAACGAATTTGTAATAAATGGACTAAAATGAAAATAAATTAAGTAATATTTTTCTTAATAAAATGATATAAACGGTTCCAAGGTTCTCTTCATTCATATTAATAATAAATTATGTTAGTGATAGGTTAACACGTAAAAAGATACTACTTCCTGCATATATTGGTGTAAGTTATTCATATTTTTCATATCTTGGGCATATATAAAAGAACATGTAACTAATAAAAAATAACACACACACAATACCACAGGGAACAAATAAATTTTTTTTAATCTATTAGTTTTAAATAAATTTATATGGACTTGATTTATTTCTTTTAATTTGAGCGTGTTGCTATTATATGTGAGCAGGCTATGTATCTTCATATTCTTTTTTTTATCTAACTATTCATTTCCTAACACCAGATTATGTTTTAAACATCTTTTAAAATCTTAAATCAAAACAATAAGGCGTCAAATTATTATTTGTATCCAGATATGATAATATAGAGATAAATCTTACTTCTAAGAATATGTAAATTTTACGTAACATTTCAAAAAATGAACTGTAATTTACTGGCTGTCTAAATTTGTCATACTCAAACCATATTTCAGTTTAAACAGAACTAAATCGTTAGGTTAAAAAGCCAAGTCAAAGATTATTGCGTAAAAATAAAACACAAACATCTCACCATGACATATGCATGAAAAACATAATTAACAATACATTTATATAATTAAAATTCTAAAAAGATACATCAACGTGTCAGGTAACCTTTCTCATTGCACGTTATACCCATCCCTGTACATGCACGTGTTACATAATAACGAAATATATATCATACTTTTGCATTTTCTTCCTTGGTGTTTAGGGAGCGCCAAATGGTGAGTCCTGCTGCCTTCTGGCTGTACTTGAACCTGTCTCAGTAAATTCTCGCGGAATGAAAAAGGAAATTATACTTTGCTTTAAAACTAATCTCCGTGTCATTTTTGCTGAATAACACGTTAATATACCATCTGATGGCGATTCCTCAAGATAGGTAATAAATAGCGGTCTAACTAGATAAGCTATTGGACGGAAAACAGCGATATAAATGAACACAGATACAGGCTTTCTTCATCTATGACAAATGACAGGTTTGTGGGGAACCAGTCTTTTGAAGAAGCATATTGAAGATAACCTTTTTTTATCCAGTTCGTTATCTGCGGCTTTAGAATGTCGTCGATTTCTTCTGACCTTGTGATTGAGTATTGAAATGAATCGGAATCTTTTCACTCTCTTACGCACTCGTGATTGATCGGGTTATTAAGTAAGAAGATCAATGTATAAAATAGATAAAAAAAAATGATTCAGATGATAAAAATTCGCAACATGGCTTGAGTTAGTGAGTACGTCGGTATTGAAGTTTTTGGAATATTTCTTCTGTAAAAAGAATAATAAGATAATAACTAGAAAAAATATCATTAATAAATCTTTTTAAAACAAGCATTGAAGTATATATATATATATATTATTGTATTTATAAAAATGTAAACGAAATTAAAATATTTATATTAAATAATAGCAACAAAAAATGAATCAATGAATCCCGTGAAAGATAAAAATTGAAGAATGCGCTTTTCAGAAACAACAATTGGAAAATGCGGAATAATTTATGAAAACTAGCAAAAAGAAAATAGTTTTCAGAATAATTTTAGTACAGTACATTAATATTCAGAGGAACTATTATAGTAATTTCAACAATGTTGTGGCCACAACATTTTAAACAGTGCTGTGATCGTGGTGGCTTTGTGATTACTATCACGAGTTCGTGGCTGGTGAGCCTAATTCAAGCCGAGTGCTACTGAATATCTGCTGTGTAGAGAGCTGATGCACACTAAGCTTATTGTGGCTCAAGAGTCTTCCCATTCATGTTGTAGTGTGGAAAGGGGTGAGGGAGAGACTGCTCAGATGTCCACGTCACTTGACTGTGGTTCAAAATTTCGAGGTCCGTCAACAATATTCCTCGTGTTGCTTTACAATGCAAAGACAATAATACACTCACCCACTTTAAAAAATGGAAAGACTTTTACTCTGACACTAAAAAGTGTGGAATTAGATAAAGAATACGTAGTAAAAATAAAAATGAAATATGTGTAATAAATAAGTAATTTATATATATACTAGTGATCCCGACAGACGTTGTCCTGTACACACGTCTTAAATTCGAAAATAAACTTTCTTGAATAAGTTGTTACAATCTGGACCGTTTTAATGAAATTTTTTACAATGAAAGTTATCCCAATACCTGACATCATCACATGTACAATTACCACAATTCAACCTATCGATTGCGTGTGAGTATGTATTTATTATGATCTAAATTGAATATAGAAGCTATTCTGAATAGAAACTTAAACTTATTTTGATTAAAGGGTAAAAAAGATAAAACTCGGGCTATTTTCATTACAGGTATATTTTTTTAATGCACGAAAAATAAATTTATCGTAATGCCACTGAATGTACAATGCTTTTTGTAAATCCTTGAGGGGTATAAACAAATAAATGTGATGGTTTACCAAACCTCAGACATGCAACATATAATTGGCCGTGCGAAAAAGCAAGGGTTTTCTAAATCTAAGCCACAAATTGTCATTGTTTGACCTTGTGACTTATTAATGGTTGTAGCAAATGCCAAGCGAACTGGAAATTGAAAACATTTGAATGGGCAGGTGAGTCTGAAAGAGTCATTGCGATCTGTGGTAAAAGTACAACTTCACTTTAAAGTTTGAGCTCAAAATAGTGGAATCTAGAATATTGCCCATAATTTTTTTATGAACAATCGCGCGCCCTTACATAATTTAGGCGCATTTTTAACTAATTGCGATATCGGACCGAGTTGTGAATCCAAATCATTCTCGAATCCACTTGAACCCACACTAAAAATATCATCCAAATCGGTCCAGCCGTTTAGGAGGAGTTCAGTCACATACACATGCACAAAAGAATTACACATATAGATATATGCCGTATCGAGGCGAAATGAATGATCTTTCCGATTCTGTTCTTATTTTTTGTCTGATTTTGGTAGAAAAATTAGATTGCAATTTTAAAAACGGCGATAATATCGGAAAATTCTCTCTTCTTTCTTTTTTTTCCCTTGCCACGCATTAGCAGAAAAAACAACACACAGGGGTAAAACAATTATGCGTTTTAAAGTTTTTAATTAATATCTTTTTAACTAATTGCGATATTGGATAAAATTGTGAATCTAAACCATTCTCGAATTCACTTGAACCCGCACAAAAAATGTCATAAAAATCGGTCTAGCCTGTTAGGAGGAGTTTAGTCACATACACACGCACAGAAGATTTATATATATAATATATATGTATTTTTTAACACCAAAATTTCATAAAAGCCCTATAAAATTCCGTAGTATCACTAATGGATACAATACATATATCACGAAGTCTTGGAAGATCTTACAATCTCTTCTTCAAAATCTAATTGATAACTTACAAAACACGGCAATAATTAAAAATAGTTTAGAGATTGCTAGAGTTACTAAGGATATGTCAATTTTTTCCATGCAGGGCTTTGATTTCGAGGACCTTTTTAATTCTATAGATATTGACGATATGATTAAGGTTCTACAGTTAATTTATGATAAATATGAATTATATACTTCAATGAAAAAAGAAAAATTTGATATTCTTGTTAACCTCGTATTAAAAGAAAATTTCATTGCATTTGATCAGAATCTTTATAAACAGATCAAAGGTTTACCTCAGGGTGGTCCAGCTAGTAATTGTTTAGCAAACCTATATTTACATTTTTTTGAAATTGATCATGTTGTAAATGATTCTTACTTGATTTATCGCTATATAGATGATTTAATAATTTTTGGTAAAAATAGTCAATACAGACCAAATATTACGTTCTACCCTGATTATCTCAAGCTCCTTAAAACTAACTTCAACTCTAATATGGTGGAATTCTTGGATTTGGACTTGCATCTTATTAACAATAATGTAGTCAGTAACATTTTTGACAAAAGAGATTCGTTTAAGTTCCATATAATTAAAATTCTTGTATGGAATAGTAACTTGCATTTATCAATTTACAGAAATATCATTTTGAATTTTTTATTTAGAAATGATAACTTAACTACCCACAAAATAGATAAAGACAATGATATCAAAAAAAATTTTTCGATGTTGTTTAGATCATGAATACCCTTTTAATTTCTTAAGAACTTATATTCATCACAAATACATTAACCGTCTTGCTACTTCTAATTCCAAAACCACCACACAACAATAGGATTTCAAAGTCAGCATGTTAGTGGTCTTGCTGTGAAGATTATATCATAACACTCATATCACAGTTTACATTTTTTCCACACACATCTTGAACATCTTACACATTGTTGACAACCAACCAAATTAGAGCCTAGCAAATTTACATTTTTGGCAATCAACCAATTCAAGTTCTACCATATTTGATTGTCGTCTTTTTTGATATCTGTCTTTGCTGGCTGGTTTAAAAGTTAGCTCAAAAGATGTGTTTATGTATATTCGAATTTTTTAACTTGGTGAATAATTGATTTTCATTGATGTCAAGATGCTTGATTCTCTTCGTAAAAGCTCTGTGAGTAAAGAAATTTTGTTAAATTATTTTTTGAAAAATACTTATCTTATGTAATTGTTTTAGGATTTTTCTACTTTTCTTACGTATTTGTTTTGCGATTCTTCTGCATTAAGAGTTTGGAAGAGTTTGTTACATAATAGTAGTGAGTGGTTTTATCATACTCTCTGAGTTTTTACATACTCTGAATTTTTGTTTATTTTATTTTATTTGGTTTTTCCTACCGAGTTGCAAAGGGGGAAGGTTAGCGCCTTCAAACTAGTTTAACCCCACTTATTCGGTCCTAAGTCCGAAATTGCTTTCTGACTCGCTAGGTTCTTCTTTTTTGTAGTTTCTTTTTTATTTCTCTATAATTTTGTTCTTCATGTTCAGCTTTTATATTTTTATTACGCTATTTCTTGTTATGTTCATTATCTATTATTTCTTGCTTTTGATATATATAATATTTCATATTTCTTTCATATATATATATATATATATATATATATATATATTTATATATATATATATATATATATTTATATATATATATATTTATATATATAAAAATATATATGTATATATATATATATAAATATATATATAAATATATATATATATATAATATATTTATTTATATATATATATTTATTTATATATATATAAATATATATGTATATATATATATATATATAAATATATTTATATATATATATATATATATATATATTATATATATATATATATATAAATATATATAAATATATTTATATATATATATATATAATATATATATATATATATATATATATATATATATAAATATATTTTATATATATATATATATATATATATATATATATATATATATATATATATATATATATATATATATATATATATATAAATATATATATATATATAAATATATTTATATACACTGCTGTGTAAAAATTAAGGACGAAGTCGAAAAATTAGCATATCAGCTGAACGAAGAGGCAGAGCGGACAGAAAGACCAATCAGGAGATTAAGTAAGGTGATGTACGGTAGCACATGCGCAGATATGCAGGTAGACGTAATGGGGGAGGGTCTGAGTAGTATAAAGCATGTTGTCGGTGTAAGATCAGTATTTCTGGCAAAAAGATTGCACGCCGTATAGCAGTTAAAATCCCACCGAGTTGCTGCCTCAGCGAGAAATGGCGAATAATCAATCTGTTAGACGACATCTGGATGCTTTTACCCGAGGTCGAATCATTGGGAAGTTGGAGGAAGGCCGCAGTGTGACAAGTGTGGCTGCAGAGTTCGGAATTGCTCACAGCATCATTTCACGACTTTGGAGACTATTTCAAACTACAGCAACAGCTATCCGGGGGTTCAGTAGTGGTCGTCCACGAGGAAACACACCCGCAGATGACCGGTACATTGTCTTACAGGCCAGAAGAAACAGGCGGCAGACAGCGGGAGAAATCGCTAGACACACGACACAGGCGACTGGACGACCGATATCGCGTTTTATCTTGGCCAGAAGACTGCACGGTGGTGGTCTGTTTGCACGACGCCCTGTACGGTGTGTACCTTTAACGCCTGCCCATCGGAGAAGGCGTTCTCTGTGGTGCCGGGAACACCGGAATTGGAGAGACAATGAATGAGGACGAGTACTCTTTACAGATGAGAGCAGATTCAGTTTGAGTAGCGATTATCATCGCATACTCATCTGGAGTGAGCGGGAAGCCGCAATCATCCCTCGAACATCATTGAAAGGGACAGGTATGGAGGTCGCGGTGTTCTCGTTTGGGGAGGCATCATGCTTGGTAGTCGTACAGACCTTCACATTTTCGACGCAGGTTTAGTCAACGGGACCCGTTATTGTAACGAGATTCTTCTTCCATATGTGCGTCTTTTTAGAGGCGCTATGGGTCTGTAGTTCCTTTTCATGGACGACAATGCACCATGTCCTCGCACAGTAGCTGCCGAACAGCTCTTAGAGAGTGAGGATATTGAACGTATGGATTGGCCGGCACGATCTCCGGATCTCAATCCCATCGAGCATGTATGGGATTTTCTAGGCAGACGCTTGGCAGCTCGTACCTTACCACCAGTAACGATTCGGGAGCTTCGATTGGCGCTGCAAGACGAATGGACAGCAATGCCTCAACAACTCATTGACACCCTCATTCTCAGCATGGGCAGACGCTGTGAAACCTGCCTAGCAGTCAAGGGAGATCATATCCCCTACTAAAGACCGGATGTTTCTTGCTGGACACCCATCACAGGGATGTTTCGGCCTTCAGTTGCATTGCGCTCCATGCTACTTTTTCAATCAAGCTTCTTTTTATCCCTCTGATTTCTCTTTTAGTAAGTGTTGCTTACATTACACATGTCCTTACGAATTGGGGATCTTACGGTATTAAATGTGTTTATTTGGAAAGCTTTTGTACAAAGTTATATTGAAAAAACCGTCTCTCGTCCTTAATTTTTGCACACCAGTGTATATATAAATATATATATATATATACATGTATATATATATTTTTATATATACATGTATATATATATACATATATATATATATATATATATAATAACCTCAATACAAATACATAACTCTTTAGCAAAAAAAAAAAGAATTATATACAACGAGCTCGATACGTCCAAAATGTATAATAATACATTTTTTAACGCTGCAGAACTTAAAACTTTATACTTAATTAAGGCAAACAGTCGTCCTCCTTTAGGGAGGATAGTCCTTTTTTAGGTTCTGTTCTTCCTCAAATAGTATCCTACTTGCCCTCGTTTTTAATATTTTAAAACTAATTTGTTAATCGCTTTTCAGAGATGCCAGGCCATCTGTTTAAAGAAATTAGAACACGGAATGTATGTTTAAATTCTGATAAATTAGAACAATGGAAAAATCAGCATGTTGAAATTGATAAGAGATGGGTGGAAATATTTAACCATTTCAAAAATGAACCCATTCTCTATATGAAAATTTTCAATTCTTGTTGAATTTACGTTGCGCTGGCCAGGAACTAATGCTGCAGTTGAAAGAGTTTTTTCCATTGGTAATGTTTTTTGGACTAGCGAGAAATCTAGATTCAATGTTGATACTTTAGCTGTAGCACTTACCGAAAAAATTAGTATGAAGGATATTGCTTGCTTCGAAATTTCCGATACATTACAAAATGATATATTAACAACAAAAAAAAAAGTATTCAACGGAAAAATACTTGTTAAAGTAATTAAAAGGGATCTATAAGCGCAATTAGTGTATTTCTGTTTGAATTAATAAAATGTTTCATACATTTACGTTGTAATTTTTTCTTAAATTTTTCGTCCTCCTTTTCAAGGTGTGAAAACTGGTCACCATACACAAAACGAATTTCGTTTTTCGAAAAACTGTGTGTGTGTTCAACAATATACTAAGCTAAAACTACTTCTGAGTCCCTGAAGTACAAAAATCGAAATGTATCATCAAAAAATATTAATAAATTCCACCGAAACCTCCATAAAGAAAATTTTCATGAATTAAAAATATTCAGTAAAATCATCAGAATTTTTAACCTTCATTATTTTTTTTTCAATTCAGGAATAATCCCAAGACAATAAATATTAATTTAAGACAATCTTTGCAAGAATTTATTATTTTTCAATGAAGCTTTTTACTGGTTTTGTAACCACTAAAACTTGATTACGAGATTTGCATAAGCATCTCTATTCCCAAAATAATTATTTTCTTTTGAAGTCAACAGGGTTATAGGGAATAATTCATGCTCTTAAACTGCGCATAATATATCAAAGAGCAAGCATAAAATTAATGTTCACAGTTCCATGGGGGAATTAGCGTATTAAAGAAATCGACGTAAATTATTCGCAGTAATTAAAGTTATTAAGTTGCACATTTCAGATTTACTTTGTTGAAGAAAATCCATGTATATAAATAACAGCAATTAGGAGTTTCTGATTATAAGCATTTTATTTATGATTTAATTTACGGCACTAATTATGCTTTAATCATTAAAATAATTCACGCAAATAAATTATCATTCGGAGGAAAAAAGAGAATTTTTCTGGAATTCAAAGAATTAGAGCGGATTTATTTTCCGTTAGTTGCGGTGTTTAATGGAACTACTTTAAATGTGTGTGTGCTAAAAAATAAAAATTTAATTAAAATAAAGAATGACATGATTGAAATTTTCATTTTCATTTGATTTTTGTAGCCTCGTTTGATAAACAAAATACAAGTGCATTAGGAAACATTTATAGATCACGGAAATGCTGTTCCACCACAGAATATCTTTTATTCAAAATAAATAAGCGATCCGGGCTGAGTAGCGTAGTTGGTTTGGTGTTGGTTGTAGACGCCTAAGGTTGCGGGTTCGACTCCGACCCACGTAGGTGGATTTTCAGGTTGCAGAAAATCGACAGCGACCATTTAGTATAATCACGCGGCACGTAAAAGATACCTTGAGTCTGTTTGGTTTGAGTATTCTCGGCAAAATAAAATTTTCCCGAGCACCGTTTCGCATAGTCAGAGCTCAGGTGTTGAACCTCTAGGCAGGAAATTGGGAGTCAAAATTACTTGCGGCGATTAATATGCTAGCTATACTGTGTGTATCGCACTGAAAAGAGATACCGGCTCTCGGGGTATGTACTAGGTCTGCAATGGTAAAACACCAATCTGCAATCCCATTAGAAATGAAAGATAATAAATGTGTGAAAAGGATAAAACATATTTAAATAATACTAGAATTATATAAATTCTTATCATTTTTATACAGAGTAATTGTTTTTGACTGTTAAAGAAATTTTTATTTATGTCAAAAGATAGGATTTATTCTCCACCTTTAGTTTTCCAGAGAAAGAAGAGAGAGAGAACCCCAAAGAATTCAAAAATTAACATTATTTTCTGACTTCAATATCCATAGGAAACCGCACGTTTTACAATACGATTCATTGTTGATTTCACCATCCATTTTTCAATTCCTACTATTAGCTCACACTCTCTCTCTATTTATTTATCTTGGTGGAATTTGCAATCGTTACTAAAATACATTTTAAACCGCTCAATTGAGCTGGAATTTTGTAAACAGGATTATTTTGAATGGCAATACAGTAATTTAACTATAATTAATAAAAATTAATTGATTAAAACTAATTATTTAAAGAATCAAAAATACAGCCACGTTGGCATCATTTTTGGCGACTTAGCGACCATTTGGTGAATTGTGTCAAAACTTGAAAAGGTTTTTTTTCTCACGTTTGAAAGTATTCAGTTGAACTGAAATTTTATATACAAGATTGTTTTGGATGACAATACGATACTTTAATGACAATTAATAAAAATTAATTACCACTTAATCCGGCGTATAGCGCGACCCGGCGTATAACACTAACCTCTACTTTCAAGCTGTATTTTTTAGTTTTAATGTTTAGTGTTACATTTCCAATACTGCAATGAAACATAGATTTTTTAAACTTGCATGTTGAATGAGGAGAATTGAATGAAAGTAGAATATTTCTTAAGAAACAATTTATTGTCTATGTGCTTTGTAATCACGCGGTACTCTTAAATTAACAATAGGATATTTTATTTCCATGTTTTAGTTATTTGAAACTCATTCCAAAGAAACATGAAAAATATCTTCCACGTTTGAGTTATTTGAAACTACGCGATGGCTACTTTACTTTACAAAAAAAAAAAAAAAAAAAAAAAAACTCCGAATATTTCAGTCCGGATTTAAATTTTCTTAGAACACATACATAAACACTCTTTAGATAAATAAAATGATTGTAGTAGCAAATATTTTTATAACTGTGTTGCGAACCTATGAAGTTTTTATAATTTCTGCTTAGTAGACTTTTTATTTCTTCCAAAAGCTTTACATTAACAAAAAGAACAATTATAAAAAAGCGGTGTTTTAGACTTCATATTAATAGCAAAAAATCATGCAACTGAAAATTAACTAAAAACATATTAGCTATTCATCGTTCAGAATTTTATATACACGGACTGCGGATTGTGATGCCAAATGCATTTCATTCAAATATACCTAAAAATCCCCCTAATCGAAAAACTTTTCTTCTGTATATAAGTAAACATTTCACAGCATTTTATATCAGGTGCAAAATTCAGCAAATTCTCTATTAAATGTATTTTAAAATAAAAGACTGGAACGTAGATTATTTTCAGTTTCCAAATACAAAACGTTTTTGTGGTATAAAATAACATAATGAAAAATCTTTTGATTTTAAAAAATTTAATCTATTTCATTGAAGAAAGTGAGCAATAAATAACTTTCCCATTGTTGAAAATGACTCGCACGCACTCACGCGACTAATAAGCGATGTGAAATCAAGAAAACTAATATTCCTTCATGAATATTCCAAAATAGCTTATTATTATAATGCCTTATAGTATATTTGGTGATCTTCGCACCGAGTACACTTGCGTTTACAAGGCTCTTGAGAATACCAAAATAGAATCAAAGTAAAAAGAAAACAGGTATTTCTCGAGATTTCAAGACATCAGCGAAGAAATTTCGGTACTTGCGTATTATCGCAACTTATTGGAGACATTATATGAAACAAAGCACATGTTTGCCAATTTAGCGTGTACGGAAATCGGAGTTGCAAAATTGGCGAATTATTAATAGAGTTGGCGATTGCTGCAATAATGCGTAAGTACCGAAATTTAAATTAATCAAATTTAATGTTATTTTTTTAAAAAAAATGATGAAGATTCTAGCATTAAAAAAAATGTACGCACACATGCAGATGTACATATCTGGAACCTCTCTAACAAACGTTAAAGTTAAAAACATATTCTTAAAATAACATTTATAATTTTACAATCGTAAAATTTTGTATTATATTATACTATCCACTCATAATTTATTACACCGGTATATAGATGCAGCGAATTCAATTCATTTTTCAATATCCTTTCCTTTAGCCAAATTACAACATTCTTCAAAAAGAACAGCTTTATTATAAAAACAGCAACGAAAAAAATTGAATTCCCTCGGCAAAAATAAGAAAAAAATTCTGTTAACATGATTCACTTATTAGAAACCCCTTCTACAAAACTCTCAACTCAACTCCTTTGTGCCAACAACAAAATCTTTTTCATCCTTTAAAAATACTCTCAACATTTTTTCCCAGATCGAAAAAAGCGATAGGCTTAAACCTCTCCGCCTAAAATCCCCCCAACGATTCTTTTACGCATAACCAGGTCATTCCATTTTCTACAGTAGCATGATTAGATGTATGACAGCTCCAGCATTATGCCCCATCTTACTCAGGGAGCCAGATTTTTTGCAGAGATACGTATTATGTAATAATTGTCGCAGGAGAAGTGAGAGGGGGGATGCAAAAATGAAACCCAATATCGCTGCTATCGTTTTACGTGATATTGTGCAGAAGTTAGGAGATGGAAGGGGGGAATAGATAATAACGGAAATAAGTGGATAAAAAAAAGATAAGAAAGGGGAAAAAATCCCTATTTGAAGTCTAGGGAGTCAAAATCTGTACAGTATCTCATTTTTATTAGAGTTTTCGAAAGGTGATACAAGCCGACCCAGTAACAAGGAGAATATACTGTACGGAGAAGGTGATGTAAGATTTTTCTTGTTGAGTGCGCGGGAGTTTTTAGAATTTTTTTTAAACTTATGATCTCGCGACGCAGTGAACCGGTATAGACACGGGTTTTAGAAATCTTTTTAAAAATTTTGAATCCAGCGTTGCATTGAAATGCCTGGTGTAAAATAAAATGTTCTTCACAAGTTTTCCTCGTAGAATTATGTATATTACACCCCAAAAAATTACTTATATGCAGCTCTTTTTGCTTCAAAGATTTAAGTTTAAAACTGAAATACCCTGAGCATCGAATATAACTTTATATTGTGTGTGTGTGCATTGAACTTATAGTGCTAAAAAATATGATGATATTAAGAAAAATATAAAATTGTAATTATTTATTTTTTCCAAGAGACACAGAATAGAATGGATACAATTCATTAAGGATAATATTTTATTAGTAAATGGTAATAATAATTAACATAATATTGATTATAATAAATATTATTAAACACGACTATAGGTCCCTATATTCACGTGTAGATTAACTATTGTTCATTCTTGAAGTTTTATGACATGTGTACTACCACCGTATCAATGATACGAGGCCCCCAAGCTACAGGAGTCTCTACATGTGTCACTGCAGTCTCACTAATAGGGCTTTCATATCTGTGGCGGTGGTATCTATGTAAGCCAGTAACAGTCTCCGTACTAAGATGATCATTTTGGAATAGTGGTTATGTTATGTGTTTAGTTTACGGATCAGAGGATACCGAGTTCTAATATCCTTCATTGGTGACTTGGACGTGATCTGAACACGCAACCTTCTGATCTAGAGTCAGACACACATGGCACAGCACAACAAGCTGTCTGAACAATATGACGCAACACTCAAATCGTCAAATCCACATGACGCATCACTTAAGGCGTCAAAACACTCACGGGCAACAACAACAACTCACATGCTCGCCATAAGTGTATCGTTCGTTCGCCTATCCACCAACTCACTAGCAGGGGACCGTGTGGCGGTGGTATCTATGTAAGCCAGTAACAGCCTCCGAACTAAGATGATCATTTCAGTATAGTGGTTATGTTTTGTGTTTACAGATCAGAGGATGCCGAGTTCTAATCTCCTTCATATCTAAAGTAGGGCTCCGATGGAATTTTGATACTGGGCTCATTTTTTCAGAAATAGTTACACCAGTGGTACTAACCGTATTAAAATAATACCAATGAAAATGGTATAACAATCTAATGGTAATGTTATTTTATCCACATACATTGATACAGATATAAAATAATGAACGTAACAGTAGAGAGTAAAAATTGTATATTAAGTTTACAATCGATTCTCTTCAAATATATGTAATATATACTAATACATCTATATTAAAATCTATTTTATAGTCATCTAGTTATTATTATGTAGTCCTGTAGAAAAATATGTAGGTATAATATAAAACTAAATAGTTTTGATTCACTCTCTGCGTAGTTTATAAACTATAATATTAAATATTTGTCGGCATTCCACTCTATAAGCTTCATAAGTTTTTTCATTTCATAAGCCAGGGATGGCGAACCAATGGCACGCGTGCCATCAGTGGCACGTGACACAATATTTTGTCAAAATAATTTGTACTTTAGTCCAAAATAACAAAGTTCATTATGAAGTAATTCTCATGAGGAATCTCGTTCGTGCTTTTGATATTTAACTGAATGTTTTCGTAAAGGATATTATTACAAGAAGTTACAAGTGCTTACCAAACATGACAATCATATATATCAAAGATTTAGATGTACATGAGAAACCAGATGAAGAAAAAGATATAAAAGAATTTATCTCCGTAATTGATTCTTCAATCAAGGAATTTTTAATGAGATATTCTCAGTTCCAATAACTATCGGCAACGCTCAAGTTCATTATGTACCCTGAAGTGACCTTATTTGATAAACTAATCTTGTCCCAGTTCTACTGGTTAGAAATTGCAAAGCAACTGATTGCATTTCAGTATAGTTCAATATGGATTCAAAAACTTATTGAAACAAGGAAAAAGTTGGAATTGATATTCAGTAAAAATGTCTGTAATGAAAGTTTGGAAACATGGAATTCAATTTCAGAAACATTTAACAGTTTGAAGAAGCTGACTCGTGCTATTTTAACCACGTTTTCATCTACACTGGTGTGCAAAACTTAAGCAACAATGTAAAAATTTAGTAGATAGCCATGAAATTGCAGAAAAGGAGGTCTGGAGATCAGTACAGTGAAAACGTAAGTCAGTAGAAATGTCATGCGTATGCAAATATCAGGAACAAAACGTCAGAAGCCACGTGAGCTTACGCAAAACGCGTGATGTCGGCGCGTGCTGCTCAACAGTAGAATAAAATGAAGGATGGAGACGCAATTCAGCATATTCGCTGCAAGTGCCAGTGAGTCAGTTCGTGAAATATGGCTACATATGAACGACTTCACATGTGGAAGAATGATCGGAAAGCTGGAGGAGGGGCGTACCGTCACCAGTGTAGCTACAGAGGTCGAAATCAACAAAAGTGTAGTTTCACGCGCTTGGGAAGCGTTCCAAACCACAGGTACAGCTGTTAATAAGGTTGGTGGTGGCCGCCCGAGGACGACAACTGCAGGGGATGACCGATATATTATCCTACAGGCGAAAAGAGGCCGATAGCAGTCAGCAAGCGCCATTGCTCAGCAACTCTGTACAGCAAAGGGGCGACAAGTGTCGCGGTTTACTGTGGCCAGACGCCTTCACAAAGGGGGCCTATTCTCACGCTGTCCTGAACGTTGCCTCCCGTTGAAAGTTCGCCACCGACGCCACCGTTTATAGTGGTGCAGAGAGCACAAAAACTGGACAACTGATCAATGGAATCGTGTCCTCTTTAAGAATGAGAGTCGGTTCAGTACCAGAAGCGATTCTCAACGCGTTTTGATTTGGAGAGAGATAGGGACCCGGTTTTATCGGAGTAACATCAAGGAAATACACCGTTATGGTGGTCATGGAGTTCTTGTCTGGGGAGGCATTATACTGAACGGGCGAACTGAGCTCCACATTTTCGATAGAGTGTCTGTAATCGAGGATCGCTATTGTGAGGAGGTACTTCTTCCCCACGTGCGTCTGTTCCGAGGCGCCATTGGCCCAGACTTCCTTTTTATGGATGATAATGCACGGCCACATCGGACTCTTGCTGTTGAAGAGCTGCTGGAAAGTGAAGATATCACTCGAATGGATTGGCCAGTGTACTCCTCAGATTTAAATCCCATCGAACATGTGTAGGATGCTTTGGGGAGACGTATTGCAGCCCGCTTACATCATACGGAGAAACCCCAACAACTCAAACAGATGCTGATTGAGGAATGGGCACTCCTACCGCAAGAAATGTTGCACCAGCTGGTTCTGAGTATGCGGAGATGGTACAAAGCAACCATTGCAGTGAGGTGAGGGCATATACCATATTAAGGAACATCTGCTTGTTGTTCTTCCTGTTGGATAGACAATCATGAGTCACGATACTACGCGTTTAATAAAGCTTGTTTTTGTTTGATTCCATACCATATGCATTGTATTCCTTTTTCAGCGCCGATGCTTTCGTCATCCTTTACGTACATAATACTCTCCCTCATTTCTAAATTTCATGTCTCTCAGATGATTTTTCGTGAAGTTATGGCAATATACCCACCTGTTGCTTAAGTTTTGCACACCAGTGTACCTATGGCTGTGAGTCAGGATTTTCAGAGATGAATAACATTAAAACCTCGCCTAGAAACCGTTTTACGGATGACTTTAATTCAGCATGCATTCTACTAAAAGTAAAATCTTACATTCCTATTACAAGTTATTTGCCATCTAATCTGCAACATCAAAAGTTACACTATTGTTACCTTATAATTTGAATTAACACGTATAACTAAAACATTTACTACTATACAATGCAAAATGTAATTTTCGTAGAGATTAAAGAGTTTTGAGTTTTTTGTATTTAGCTTTATTATTTTCCCAATAATTACAAGTCAAAATAATTTGACGGCCCGCCTATACCTCATCAAACATTTCTTTAGGAAAAAGGGCACGTTGATCCATAAAGTTTCGCCACCCCTGCCATAAGCCAAAGAAATAGAGTTATTTTCTAATGTCTGTAAGAAAAAAATGACATAAATTTTATATTAAATTATTCATTGAGTATAGATAATTAATACGAAATGAGTACTTGTAACGTAACAAAAGAACTTTATAATATAATCACCAAACCAAAATATTATCTATAGGAAGAAGTTATTCGGTAAAGTTAATGCTTTTTTAGGTGAGAATTTTCAAATCCTGAACATTCACCTCCTCTATAGTGGAACTTATTTGTTATAAAAAATGAAACTAACAAAAAATTATAATAATAAATTTCTTAGCAAAATAGTTCCCAAGGTATAAAGAGATTCAGCTTATTTGGTGACAGACTAAATTAAACCAATTTCACTTTCCTTTCACTAATTTATTGATACACAGAATTACATCTCAGTAATAATTAAACATTTCCATCCAATTCAAAAGAGTAAAAATAAACTCATGGACAATGGATGAAAGGATTTTGTCTCTTTAGTGTGAATAATTCATATTGCTTTTCTAGTGCTTTTCCATAACTCATATTAATCTGTTATCATGTGTACCATTTCTCACTTTAAGAAACTGTCTTTCTAAATTTTCATGTTTTTAAAAATAAATGAGGTACACTGTTGCTTTAGGATGAAAAATGACAAGATAAATCCATCAGAAAATTGGAAAAGTCTAATGATTTTGATCTTTGATTAATTGCGTGTATAACACATTCAAGTAATCTGTCCCTTTAACAAATAAAAGTTTAACACAGATAATCTCTTGTCTACGCTATTTACTGTAAACTGAAGTAATCAATGATGAACAATTTGTACCAATTTATTTCACTCGAAGGAAATAAATTATTCTTTCTTTACAAGGGATGGAGTCAAGAATATCAAATAGTGTCAGTGCTCCTAATTATCATTGCAATTATACATTGATTTGGCTCTAATATTTTCCATTAATAATCTAAAATTATGATTTCAATGTTCAGTAATCCAACGATAAATTTTAAAAGCAACTCAAAATTAAGGAGTTATTTCCAAAGAGAAATGTGTATCTCTTTTTTTATATCTTGCATAGACATTTGTTTTTATTATGAATTAGAGAAGTGAGACTGCTTACAACAATTATTTCGAATTAAGTATAAATTTTATAATTTACTCCATTGGAGATTAATTAAATGTAGTGGTAAAAGAATATTAAATAATCCTGTATTTAATAAAATAAACTTCATTAAACGCAGGAACATTTAAATAAATTAAATATTTTTAACGATACTATATTTTCCCTTCAAAAATCATTTAAAGCAAGCAGCCTCTTTTCAGCCGACGAAAAAAAAGTTCTGTTGGAAAAAGAAATTATTCATTGAATTATTAGAAATATGTATGTAAAAAATAGGTACTTTTCCGTTTCGCCGGAGCAAGCAATAAAGTCGCCAAAAATGATACAACAGACGCCAAACGGAATATTCCCGCTGGTAATCTTTTACCACCACATTCACAAAGAAAGTCGTTGCCTTTTCTTATCAGTAACGCATTTTTCAAAAAAATCAAAAAAGGATGAAAAACGAATGAGAACTTATGCTTATTAATAATTTTTATGTGTATATTGTGTGTTGTCGCCAATAACGCCAACTTGGCAAGATTTTAGCCGGCGAAACAGAAAAGTACTCAAAAGTATCCTTACTATATAAAATAATGATAAAAAAAAACATTCATTCGTATACATTTATAAGGTAGTTGTCATTTTTTAAAAGTAAAACAGTCTTTTATCAGCTTTATATATATTCAAGGCATTTTTTTTTCAATCCTAATATATTAAAATATCTTTTTTAAACTCAGCTTGTCTGTGCAAGTTTCTAATGCTCTAAATTACAGCAACTGAATAGCACAATAACACATAGTACTCGTACAAAAAATAATATATTGTATTAACCCCTTATCCCCTGTTTGATTAAAAATAAAATTAACAATAAAAATGTCGAGTGAGTGAGTGAATATTAACGTCGCACTGAGGCTTTTGGCGACGGACCACGTAATTTTGAATCATAGTCAAGTGATGTGGACGACACCTGAGCTGGCACCCCCATCTCCTAGCTACCACACCACACCTAAGGGAGGACGTTTCAGCTTTCGACAGATTTAACGTGCATCGCTGCCCTACACGGCGGGTCTTTAGTGGTACTAGGATTGAACTCATGACATGCCAGTCATGATCCGATACCTTGAGCACTGGGCTACCGCAGTCCTCGTAAGAAATGTCAAACATCTTATTACAGTTTCTGGATAAATCACTTCCAAATGACTGGCCGATGTTAAAACGTAATCGTTTATTATGACCGAATATATGAAACACTTATCGTACATGACTCTATACTGAATGAAGTACTTTTATAATGCATTACAGTAAAATAAATGAGGTATAGATAGTAACATTTAAATTATTTATCTAAGCCAGTGCTTCTTAAGCTTTCAATATTCAATCATAATTTTCATCGCCCCCCCATACAATAACAATGTATTGAATTCAGTAATAATGTATTTTGATACTAAAGCTACAATACGATAAAAACCTGTTAAGTGCCACCGGCGTATATAAACGCCTCACTCAGCTTTTTCCCCGGACGTATATATATGTACCTCTGTCCAAAGTACGATCCTTTCTGTGTACTGTTACCCATAAAATTATTTCGAATGCTTTGAAATGCTATAAAAAAACATCGCCAGTGTTTGCGAAGGATGCACTTATTTCAGAGGATTTGCTTATTTATTCCTTTTCTTCCCCCTCTCCCGATTCATGACATACGCTCGCCTACGTGGAAAACACTGGCATTGGGGGTAGGGGGAGAATCGCGTAACTTTTAATCAACAATTTTGGGATTTATTAAACACCAAACAAATTATCAAGTGCTAATTTTTGTATATATTTTTATGTATGACAAGACCATGGGGATATTGCAAATTTTTGTACTTGTTCGTAACTTAGTATTGTTAAATTAATTATAAAATACATTGTGTAGTACTGATACATTTATTAGTGTATTAGTGTATTATATCAGTGTAAATGTGTATTTTATTTTTTATTTTGTCTCTCTCTCTCAGAATGTATCTCTCTCTCTCTCTTTTGTTGATTTACTTTCATTAAATTAATAATTTCCTTAAAATAATCTTTTGTTTTCGACTTTTCAATGGGCTCGAGCCCCCTTGCAGAGTTATCACGCCCCTCAAGGGGGCGGCGTGCAACCCCACAGTTTGAAAAACTCTGATCTAAGCAATATAGTTAATCAATTTATAAATGTATTGTATTTTTTATTTTATTACTTGTGAATATATAGATTTTTATTTTTTACTATAATATTTCGGTTTTACATTTTTAGAAATTTTTTTAGTTCCAAAAAAAAAAAAAAAAAAAATCACACACTATTTTCTTTTTTTCCCAGCCCAGGAATGCAAGCGAATATAGGAGAAGATTGGCTTCCTGAAACAAATTATAAACCTACAGTCATAATCCTAAATCTGAGAGTTTGCTTGGATTACTGTAGCCATTTTCTAAGACCCGTACTGTTGTTATGTTCCTACTAATTATTCAGTTAGATTTATAGCAATTCACAATAATATACGGTTAACAATCACACACACACACACAAACATATATATATATATATATATATATATATATATATATATATATTATAAAGGGTGTTTTTTTTTTTAGAGGTATAGAACTTTAAATTGCAATAAAACAACGATGTATTATTCGATTGACATGAATTTTTTTTTTATTCGAAAGATAATCTTGTGTCATTACATTTTAAATATGGTTTCTGGCATAGGACTGCCACGGCTCGCTCGGATGTAGTCCAATCTGGACGTCCAATTTTCGATGACTTTTTCCAACATTTGTGGCCGTATATCGGCAATAACACGGCGAATGTTGTCTTCCAAATGGTCAAGCGTTTGTGGCTTATCCGCATAGACCAATGACTTTACATAGCCCCACAGAAAATAGTCTAGCGGTGTTAAATCACAAGATCTTAAAGGCCAATTCACAGGTGCAAAACGTGAAATTAGGCGGTCACCAAACGTGTCTTTCAATAAATCGATTGTGACACGAGCTGTGTGACACGTTGCGCCGTCTTGTTGGAACCACAGCTCCTGGACATCATGATTGTTCAATTCAGGAATGAAAAAGTTAGTAATCATGGCTCTATACCGATCACCATTGACTGTAACGTTGTGGCCTTCATCGTTTTTGAAGAAGTACGGACCAATGATTCCACCAGCCCATAAAGCGCACCAAACAGTCAGTTTTTCTGGATGTAACGGTGTTTCGACATACACTTGTGGATTATCTTCACTCCAAATGCGGCAGTTTTGTTTGTTGACGTAGCCATTCAACCAGAAGTGCGCTTCATCGCTAAACAAAATTCGCTTATGAAAATCGGGAACAACGGCAATCTCGCTTTGGGCCCATTCGACGAATCTACGCCTTGCTTGATGATCCTTTTTATGAATTGCCAAACCAAACTGAGAATAAATCCCTTGACAGCTGTTAAATCGGTCGCCATCTTGGAAAGTAATGCCAACTTAAACTTCTATACCTGAAAAAAAAAACACTCTTTATATATGTGAATGACATAAATATTGTTTTGAAATGTAATAGCTCGATTGCTATATATCAGTTTTTACAAAGTACGTATTGAGCAGAATCATAAAATACAAAAACAATCAGACGGCTAGAAATTATGACTCCGAGAAAAAAAATCCATCTAAAAAAGGAATTAAAAGTGTAAAATGTTACTTAAGGAACTGGCTATGTAAGTAAGTTAATCAGAATTAAATAGTAGGAACTAACAACGGAATCTGAAAAAAAAAAGCTTAACACATAACCGTACGCCACAATTTAATGCCAATGTCATATGCCTGAACTGTGAATGTTAATATTTGTAATAAAAATGCAAATATGCATTTTTAAAAATTTTATTTAACTATGTTAATTCTGGGGAGAAATTGCTTTTTAAATACATATAGGCTAATTTTTTTATTGGTTGAAAAAATAGTCGCTGTTTTATCCTCATTTTTTCTCAACAGCTAGAAAAGCAAATATTAATTAAAGAAATGAAAAAAAAAAGAAAATCATTTTTCGTGTGTGAGTTTATTATAAAGAGAATAAAAATGTTCTTTAATTCAAAAGCAGCAGTTGAATTATAATTTCAACTTTATTCGTATGAAATGTAGATTAGCTAATGGAATGTCAAATATTTGAATTATCTGAAAAAAATGAAATCTTTAACTTTCAAAAACCAATGTGTTGCATTTTGGAATAGAAATAGTATACTTATAAAAGCTTTTTCACTGTTTTAGTCATATTTCCTCAAATTAAATTTCTCCAAAAAATTTAGAAGCTCCAAGTTTCTAAATGGAAATAAAAAAAGTGAAAATATTTAGAACAAAAATTAAATTTAAAAAAAGGATCTATCAGATTTCTAATTTTGCTATGGGATTTGTTTTAATTTTATTTTGAATGATTTTTTAAAATTTTAAATTTTATATCACACAACACAATTATAAATTAATTCATACAGGCTAAATAAATAAAATATATAGATGCAACTTTCAATTTAATAACAGTGCTTTAAAACACTAAATTATTTGAAGAATTAATTAAAATCTCAGGGAAACTAAAACTGACATTTCAAGGAAAATACTTCGGAATAATAAATAATCTCGAGAAATTCACTTTTGGGATAAATAAAAAAGAAAAAAATATTGAAAAAGAATAATCAAAATCATTAAAGAGAGCAAGAACTCTTTAAACAATCAATTTTCATTAATAGAACAAAATGAAATTTTCAATTATCGTTTGTCTGTTTACAAGAGCAAATTGTTGGGTGTGGCATTTCTCTTGCGGATACTAATTTACTTCTGTCTTTCCAGTCCAGCCTAACATGTAAATAGTCGATGACCCTGTAAACTTTGAGAATAACGTCTGAAAACTTTCGAATATTCGTTTTAAAACCTTGGTGTTTTGAAGTTTCATGCATTTCATACGATTTGTAATTTTAGTGATTAAAAGATTTGTTCTACTAGCAGATGAAAAATGATACTTGCTCTTAAGATATTGTTGGTGTTCTCCTATTTTGTTTTTCAAAACGTACTCTCTTTACTTTTTATTCTTACTTTTACTCTTTTATTCTCTCTTCACAAGTGTAACGGTAAGTGTTACCCTGAACATAACTAAAGTAGTTAGCATTGTTAATGCGTAAACATGATTTTTAGCATTGAAATTCAAGTTGGGGATTATAGATGCTTGTTGTTGCCAACCATTAGCCGAGTTCCAACAAAAATCTCTTGGAAAGGGGTAAAAGGGCAATATGATTTCGCTTCTGGATTAAGGTTTTAGATTTGTTTTCATACACAAGAACCTGAAAACGAGAATAATTGATAAAACTGTATCATCTGCCGAAGTTGACTAGAATTTGAAAACTTTATTCTAATCACACTGATTATTCTCTTATATCTATTGACTGAGAAAGCACGAAAAGGGTTCAATTTTTAAGTATTCAGACTCTTGATGCCCACTGAAAAATTTTAAAACTGAAAAAGGGTTATGTAAACTTCGTCTCTGATGTCAGCAAGAAATGTTCTCTTGACTCTGAATTGAAATATACCAACATGGTCAGCTGAAGGAGCTATTAAAAGTGTTGGAGCAAGAGTTTCCTCTACAGATTTAACATTATATTTTCCCGTTGGAAAATATTTTGGTGAAACAGCTGCCATTTCTATAACCTTAGACAAGATAAAGAAGGGTTAAAAGAAAATATTGTCCTTTTCATTGATTCCATGGTATTAGTTATGTCCTTAACAACTACCAATCAAGCTGCATGCAAGTTTTCCGGGATCTGCATGGAGAAAATGGATAATTTTTTATTATAAAGAACAGCGCAATGTGCTCCAGTGGATTCCAAGCCATTACGGAATATATGGAAATGAGAAGAGAGGTATGTTAGTCAAGAGAGGATCCCAAAAAACGCAACCAGATTTTCCTTTGTATTTGTGGCAAATAAAACGTTCTATTAAATCTAGCCATTCAGGCCTGTATGTAAAAAGGCTTCCGGAAAGAAATAGAACTACTCCCTTTTTTGGAAAAATCGACCAAAATTTTTAGTTCCTCGCCAAGAGCATTCATTTGGCCTACTTTAGGCTTTCCGATGGTCATGACTCTATTAACAAAGTTACCTATATACAATGGGAATGACAAATTCAGATTCCTACCCACTTTGTGACCATGGCTGGAAATCACCTCAATGTATGCCCTGCTGTTCTAAGTAGTTGTTGCCTTTCTTTAATGTTATTGACAGTGGTTTTTGTGACTTATCGTTCTTCATTGTATTAAGCTGCTCGTCGACTTATGAACGATAGATAAGAGACGGGCATAGTATTAAAAAACAACAATATTTGAAAGTTTTGAGTTTCGTAAAGTTGATATGACCATATCACTTGAAAGGCTTCTCAAATATATATTTGAACTAGGTATACTTAACACACAAAGATAAGTTTAAAAAAGCTTACGGATGCTGAATAATTAACCAATCTAATACTACAAAAAGAAATGCATAAAATTAAGAGTAAAATTAGAACCATATCTTTTTACACGTTGCACCAGGAACAACTATTTTACCTGCTTCGATTAAAGCCTGTTCGCTGATAATACCGATACAATGACGAACTTAACGAATTATATTTCGGAAGATTTGTGATCAACATTAGACAATAATGTGTAATTACGACTAAATACATTATCTTCAATCAAAAGATACTTCAGTAACAAAATTTTGCAACTGCACTACAATGTATAAGAATCGTGCAAAAAATGAATGTTTCACAATTGTAGAAATGTATTAGACCACGTAAATTACAATATACAATATAAGAAGGGAATATCTGAAAATCTCTCTCGCGGTATAAAACAAATTCAAGCAATTGCCCATGAAAACATACACAAAAGTATGACATAATTATTGTTGAAATCAAGAGTAGTCTAAAACATTACGAAACTGTACCACAGAAAACTGATTCATATCATAATACATGATTTTATTACCAAATGTTTGAAAAGAAGAGGTAGACACAGAACCTTCTGCGGGCGAAGGAAAAAAAGTGTACAGGGTCACGCCACCTAAATGCTCTCAAACTAATGAAGGGAGGGCCCGATTCGTGAGGCGTGACTGAAGATCGTGACACTCTTCATTTCACTTCAACTCGTAAAAAAAGACACGTTGGTATTGAAAATATCGGTCAGGGCATGGAAATGAAGCTATATGTTTTATTGTTGTAGAAACTGTATCTCTGATCTCTAGATAGATAAAAGAGCTTCGAAAAGTATAATACGTGTTACATCAACATAAAAAGAAAGAAGAAAAGGGAAAATATACATGAAAAATTTACTTTTAAAAAATTTATTGTTTGAAGTACGTGAAAGATAAACTTTTAGACGTTTTTAAATATATTCAATTTTATATTTAGAACCTGTTTTCTAGGAGTTTGTAATAATTATATAAAATTTTATAAAAATTATTGAACACACATAAATAGTGACTTAAAAATTGTGTGCATCATATCATTGCTTAAGGGCTGAAAAAATGATGAAATATTTTTGACAGAAATAATGGTTTGACAATAATCCATGTCTTGTGAAAAAAAAATAGAAAATCTTAATATTTTCAATTTTTTTGCTTAAAAATATTTTAAAGCTGCACTTACGAAAATATATCTCAAAACATTTTACTTTAAATTTAAAAAGTGAAAGAAAAGAGTTCATGTTAACAAATATTTAATTTTTAGCAGAACTGAATCCGTTCCATTTAAAAATTTCAATCTTAACAAAGAAAAATAGAAAGAGTTTTTGAAAAATTCGTTAAAAAATCCATATTTAAAGACGATTAATTTGGGCAATTTCTAATTTTTTATAACTATTTATTGTTTATTGAACAAAATAATCTTGCGATTTACTATTTTGTATTTGTTGTTAATTTTATACAGTTTTAGGGAAATATTTCTTTCTGAAATGCAGACTAAAGAATAATAACTAACAGAAAGCTTCAAACGTTTCGAGAAATAAGAAAATAGTATTTAATATTAATATTTAAAACGCTGCAAAGTTTATTTTACAGCTCTTCTTATTCAGTCTTACCACCAGAAGCAAATTAGTGTAGCAATAAGTCTCAGCGAAAATTTAATTAAATGTCTGATTAAGCAGTGGTTAGCTAAAATGGCAACATTATTCCTTGTTTCATTTTCATAAACAATAAAAAATGTATCAATGACTTGCATAAATAATCAAGTCTCTTCGTCGTTGGTGAGATTCGTTTTTATTTTTATATTTACATTTTCTAAATTACATTCTATTTTAATGATTCTATTTTTCCAGAAATGCCATGTTCATTTCTCAAAATTGTACAAACATGCGAAAAACCTTTTTGAATTCCACACTCCAGAACTACCACTCTACACCAATGTGAGAACTTTGAACTTCGACTGATAAAACGTTTATCAATCCCTCTCCATGGCAGGTCTTGAATAACATCAGGAGTTGAACTCCAACTCATATCTCTCTTAATTTCGAATCATGAGGAAAAAAAGGCCGCCCCAAGCATTATAAATAACAATTCAAATTCTTATTTTGACGTATAAATCTTTGTACGAGTTCAGGAACAGTATCAGAATAAGATCCATCAATTAATGCAGATTCCCAAACTTTTTTTGTCTCACAGACACCTTTCCATGTTTTTTCGGTTTGGGGAATATAATTGCTGCTTATCTAATACTGAATCTTTGCAAATTTATTAACTTAAATGTCTTTTTGAAATCTGGTATCTATAGAGCTACTTACTTTAAACGATTTAAATTTCTAACTATAGTGAAGAGTATATAGTGTTTAAAACTTAAGAAATGTGTTAAATTAAAAAAATTAATTAATACATAAAATAACTGAGCAACAAACAAAAGCTTTAAATGAGTGGAATGAATCTGGTGCTTCAATAACAAATTTTCACCACTTGGCACCAATATTGTCAGGTTTAACTCTAAATCTCCTCGGTTAGTAGTGTCCAGTCTACTTTTCCTCCTTTCTTTTTTGTTTTGGAGATTGGCAATCACGCTAAAATTCCTTCTCACTAGCAATTAAAAAATTTCTCACGATATTCCATAATTTGGGATACATAACAGGTTTGGCTTTTTAAAGCCAAAATTGCTGACATCCGTTTAAATCTTACTTTAAAATCTTCGTAAGTACTTATTCCAATCAGTTTCTATTGTAACTTGGCATATGTTTTTTTTTCAATGTGACCATATGAATTAATTGCTTGCTGTGGTATTACCATAGTCAAAGCATTCCCAAACGTAGTTTCAAAATCTGAATAAAGGCATTCAAACGTTGAACATAAGTTAAAACGTCATTTTCCAGGCAGATGGTCGGTGATAAATTTTTGTAACAAATTCGCGACGTTCAATATGATACGAATTTGGCTTAATTTTGACAAGAAACGCTGAAATGTGATGATCCTTGTTTTAATAATATTTATGCAGTCACCTAGTAACTTCAAATTAACCTCATTAAATTAGTAAATTAATCTATTACATAGGTAAAATCTGGTTTCCACTTGATTAAATTTTCCTTTAAAATTAAAATCAGGATTTGGTTTAATGAGAGCCACCATCATAGACCCCCATTTGCGCCTCAAGAATCCCCAAATCATTTTTTTTTTTGTTTACGTGGACACCTTGCAGGTCGTCATAGACCCTTGGGGGTCATTGAGTTAATGCTTACTTATTACCCAGCAAATAATGGAATTTGTAAAATATGTGTATATGAATAGGAGTGAAGGGAATATCCAGGAAAATTCTATGGAAAAGAGACATTTATGGAAATCCCCTGGAATTTGCGACCGTCACTGAATTGGTAATCATTAAAATATTATTCAATATATGAGTCTGAAAAAAACCCCGCTGATATTTTGAATTGTTAACTAAAAATTCTCGAAATTAATATTTATCAATCATACCCATCAAAAGTAAGATTCATTATGTTATACGTGTTCCAGGATTTGAATCGAAAGCTACAGTACAGTAAGTTTCAGATAAATTTTCGAGTTTCTCAGTTTATCTAATAGATACCATGTACAATGCTTGTTTTCCTCCCCTTATGAAAATTACACAGACGTATCATTAGCTTTTTGAATAAAATGTCTGATTCTTTTTAAGATTTTTAACATCGATTTTTTAGCATTGATAACAAAACGAAAAATTTTAATACTATTTTGCATTATTAAAAAATGATAAATTTCAAATCATAGTACAACATTGGAATTTTAAGTAAAAATGTAAACTTTTTTGAAACTTCTTTAAGGTATCCGACTACGTTCGGAACCATGATTTTAAAAAGGCGCATAAATGAAATAATTTTCATGGTACTTAGTGTCACTTAGATTAGAATACATGTTTAAAATTGTTTTAAGAACATTTTGGCAAAAAAAATTTATTTAAATACAACATTTAGGCAAAAAATGAACTTAGAATAACCCTTTTTTCAAAATGTTCTCCTTTTGTCAAAAATGCTTCTATTATAATAATATTTTGCCTGTATATAGGCTCAGACCTCAGTACAAAGGCTCAACTATGATTTTTGAAAAGTTCACATTATTTTCAGAGTTACCACCCATTGAAATAATTATAGGCGTTTTTTTCTTAAAATTTCTCCCCTCTTCGTCGTAAAATATGGGTAAACCTACTTCTAAGTGATATATTTCAAAAATTCTAGTTGAGCCTCTGTACAGAGGTCTGAGCTATATACAGGCAAAATATTATTATAATAGAAGCATTTTTCACAAAAGGAGACTATCTTGGTCACTCTATCTTCATTTTTTGTCAAAATATTGTACTTAATTAATTTTTTATTGTAATACTATTCTTAAAATAATTTTATACACATTTTCTAATCTAAGTGACACTAAATATCATAAATATTATCCATTTATACGCTTTTGCAAAATCACGTTTCCGAACGTAGTCGGATACCTTAATGAGATTTATAAATGCATGTAAACTCTCTCTGTTATTGTGTACTCTCTAAATACCAACACCTTCTTCTTATAATGAATGAGTTTAAAATTTAACAGAAAATTTCAAACCGATGTTCTCCAAACATTTGCTTTTAATAGAATAACCTAATCCCAGAAAAAATTAAATTAAGAATTGAAATACAATACATAACATAGTAAAAATCATTTTGGGGGGAGAAATACACCAACCAGGGAATAAAAATTGAAAAAGTTATTGTAAGTGATAAAAAGAAGTAATATATCATCACTACTTTATTTCATAAAAAAGGTTGATTTCATTTCATTTCGAGAACCGAAAGAGATACACATCAACAACTTTGTTCTTCGATTAGTACTTTATTTTGTCTTCACCAGCGTTCTACCATTCTAAAAAACGCCAAGGACAAATCTATAATGAATTTTCCGATTACTGCATACGTACCTATTTTGGATGAATGCCGGCAGCTGTTTTCAACCACTCGCTAGTTAATTATTTGTCAGCTGCCTGCCTTTAGCGAGCTGTCATCTCAGTCAAAAAATCATATGGTAATTTTTATAATTTTGTTTTGTTTTTAGAAGCTTTCATTAATCAACAATCATAAATCTAACTTCTGTTGTATGCGCATTGTTGATTTCACGAAATCGTTAACAGCTTTTAATAATCAGAACCTATGCATATTACAGAAACATACCAGATCATGCTAACTTGGGTTTCAGTCTTCGAGTCGGAGGATACTACATTGAAATATTTTTAGTGGAGTTTGCCACCCCTACTTCAAAGTGCAACTTTTATAAAACCAACTGTGACGTGCTTCAAACATTCAAACATATTTTTTAAAAACATTAACCATCACTAACAAGCAAGATGCGTAAAAAATAATGTGTCTGGTGTTCTTTTTTTGCTACACATGGAAATTCATCTTTCATAGAGATTCACTATTTTTCAGAAATATTTTTATGAATTTACCATCTCAAAAATTATTGTGAATTCTGCTGGTTTCTCTTTTGAAAAAAATTATTGTGTATATTATTTCACAGAGTACCAGTGTTCCGTGGACAATGGATAGAGAATAACGAACCTGAAGTCTCGTATATGAGTTTGTCTTGTATATTTCACACTAAGCAACACTACAAAACTGTTGGAGAGAAAACTTAACCAGATACCTATGTACAGTTACAAGAAATCTTCTACTAAAAATTTAACTGAGATGAATTTCAAGTTGTCGTGATTGTAACAATGTTTTTTCTTCTTTTTTAAATTCTAAAAACAAACAAATAAAAGAAAATTCTTGGAGATCCCACTCATTGATTGCAATTGTTACAATAACATTAGTTTTTAAGACTATACTGGTTCTAACTGAGTCAATAGTTTAAAAAGAAATAATTTTATGTTATTTTACCATTGTCAAGAGTTGAAGTAATGTTTCTTAATAAAATACAGAGTGAACCAAAAATCTTGCCCTGAATATAAAAAATCATTTTATTACAAAATAACTATTTAATATAATGCTGTAATTTCGCATCATTGGATAGGTCAGTTTTAGTAGTTTTAGATGCAAATGCTCCTTCAAGGGTGACTCAGAGGAATATTTGTCAGAAAAATGTCCTTTCTTGCCTCAACAGCGTCGATTCAAGAGAAAGACAAAGGCGTGCTTTGGTTTCACGAAACGAAATCACCCATTAATATTCAGTGTAAGTTTCGACGTTGCTATGGAATCAAACCTCCTGGTGTAAAATCAAAAAGCTATGGTATGAAATGTTTAAAGAAATAGGCAGAGTTGCGGACCTCCCTAGAAGTGGCAGGTTGAGTGTGAGAGAAGCAATTGTTGAACTTAACACCTGACAGGAACTGGAATAATACTTACTACATTTTTCGAGCTACCAAGAGGCCACACGCTGAAATTTTACTGAGATAAATGGTGTTGTAAAATTCATAATAATATTTATAATATATCGAAAAAAGCATATTTGCAGGTACGGTAAGAATTTGCCGTCGGATGTTGTCTTTTAACATCCCCAATGAGGTCAGACGATCGCGGTAGACTTACGACTTCAGGCTGTTCCATAAACAATAATCGCATGGATTGAGGTCTGGGGACCTGGGAAGCCAAGCATGATGGAAGTGGCAGCTCAGCAGGTGATCACACCCTTCTTATGGCGATAGGAAAGTAAAAAATTGCAATAACAGATTCTCCATTCTGATAGAATAACTCTACTAACAATACCTCTTCTGGTAAAGTCAACATGCCGCAATATCTGGTGGTTTCCTCTATGAGTACAGCTCATTTCATACACGATTTGCATGCGGTGTCACTGACGATTTGTTGTTCATCTGTGTTGGTCATTTATGCATTTTTTTTTAGTATCAATAAAACTCTATACCATTTCAAGCATGTATGTCTATTTTCACCTCTCTACGTGCATTATTCCGTGCATTATTGAATTCTTAAATGTTAACGGACTTTTGGGTCACCAGGTACTTACAATATATCGTAAAAAACATATGTCTAATTATAATAGTGCGAGTACAATAAGTATTTATAATCAGTGCAATACTTTTGGTTCACCGTATATAAAGAAACTAGTAATAAAATGCTCGTCCAAAGAAGTTAGTTTCATTAATAGAAAAGCTTTGTGTAGAAAAACAAGTAGTTTGAATATTTAATTAAACACAGAATATAATTGAAATTCAAAACTACTTAATAAGTCGCATTAAAAATTCAATTTCTCAGTAATAAGCAACAATACATATATTGATAAAGGCAAGTGCATAGCGTCCGTCACACCTTACGTCTTCATCTTCCCTCACAGATATATTTGGCAATAGATCAGTTTTCTCACACACCCATCATTCCAAAACAAATGTGTTCAATGAAGGAAAAGGTAAGGGTTCGTTAATAGACAAAGTAAAAGCTGTCAAAGTTCTTAAACACTTTGTAAAATATGTCGTGCATCCTCCGAAGGTACGTGGGCAGCTTTAATCTGCGATAGGCGGACTTAGGGTGCGGTGGGCCTATCATGTGACAAATGATGAGTTTCTTAATTCTTTTCATGTTAGAGGTCATCCCTCCCCGAGGAAATTCATCTCATATTTCAATCTAATATCAGTTAGAGCTCGCAATTTATTGCCGAAAAATAAAGCGCGCGTCGGCATGAATATGTGAAAGCTTTTTCTCCACTCCATTTTGGGTATTGTATTTATTACGGAAGATGATTATATATATATATATATATATATATATATATATATATATATATATATATATATATATATATATATATAGAATATAGTTTTCAATTTTTATATTTTATATATATATATATAAAGCTTTTCAATTTTTTCATTTTATGCACAAATATAAAATAAAAACATTTGATTCTTCTTTAGTATATAAATATTATTCTCTCTGTTGCTTGTTTACCATACTATACTTCAGTGTGGTTCTTAAACTTTCGATCACAGAGGACCCATTTTTTTTATCAGCTTGATATCGCGCACCCCCAAGATTTTGAACACCCCAATCTGACTTCCAACCAGTGGCGCACACAGGAATTTTTCAAGGGGGGCTCCGGGGTCGAAAGTTCACCATTCTTGTATCATGCTTCTTTTGATTTTGTCGATTTTCGAGAACAAAATACAGTAAAAAACTAATTTTTGCATTAATTAATAAAATTAATCTCATTAATAACAAGTAATTAAATTTTACGTACTATATACTTAGAATTATTATAAATCGGAGAAAAATCAAGGGCCTGGGGCCCAGGAACCCTCCCCTCTTGTGTGCGCCACTGCTTCCAACACATGGCTAAGTGATTTATAAGTTCCTCAATAATCCTAAGATTACTCTGCTACTTATACAGACATTTTGAACACTTCTTTTTTTCCCTTTAAAAACAGAAAAAAATTTAATTACCGTACAATCCGGCGTATAATGCGCACCGGTGTATAACGCGCACCTATACTTTCAAGCTACATTTTTGAATTTGAAAGTATATTCGCCGTATAACGCACACGCCCTTTTTTACGAAGGAACCTGCAATGTGTACGTTAGCAATGCTATTATGTTTTAAAGCCATTTATTCTAGGCATTACCCCAGGATTTTGAAAAAAATAGTATATTTCTAGAAAAACAACCCTTTAAGTTCATATAGTATGTCATTTCTTTTAAATAAACACCATTCCAATCTTTGTAGAAGTCTAATTTTTTTATGCACATCTCTTTTTTTTTTTTTTTAAGCTATCATTTTTATACCCGGCGTATAACACCCACCCGTAAATGTCGATCTTATTTTTTGAGTTAAAAGTGCGCGTTATACGCCGGATTTTACGGTATATACATACAATACACAAAATACTAATTTTAAATAAATAAAAAATGTAGACTCAGTAAATAATGCAGGCGCAAATCGATTAAGAAATCGCGATAGATGCAATCCTTATTTGTATTGGTGCATTATGAGAATTCAGTTCTTAATATTTGTACATATGTCTCTAGTACATATTATTGTTGAATATTATGTTGTTGTAAAGACTATGTAGTTGCAATCAATAAAAGAACATTATTAATATTCTTGATCGAAATGCATGCTCTAGTAAATATTTTTATTGGGGGCAATTCATTGTGATCTAATCTAGTGAGCTGCTGTCGATTTAGGGATGGTGATCTGAGATTGATTAATCGAAAAATCGATTTCTTGGACAAAAAATCGATTTTTTGAATCGATATGTAACACTGAATCGATTCAGTGAATCAATATTTTATCCTAGAAATTCGGCATTCGATTTTTTCCCGTTTTGGTAAAAACCATAAAAAACGAAGAATTTAAACACTATTTATCGCAGGCAGTTGTGCACCTGAAGTAGAATCCTATATTTTACCGGCAAGAACAAAAAAAACTATCATCACGTTCACTCAATAGCCATGATGTATATGAGTATCGTGGGATCATCTGTTCCTTGTGAGCGCCTTTTTACGATTGCCGGCAAAACCGCAAGTGATGAGCGGAACCACTTGGATCCTAGTATACTTGAGAGATTGTTGTTTTTAAAAAGTTTAGATACTAAGCAGTGTGAAATATAAGCTATATTATCGATTTTCTAAACTTTTTAATGTAACAAATACATATAGAAAATAAATGTCTTCTTTTATACCTGGTAATAGAAATAATTGTAATTGTTGAATTCCCTGAACTAAAAAAATCCCCTGATTTTACAGAAAAGAGATCGTTTATTATGGTATTTTTCTTGTTTTTCATAAAATGGATTTATATTTACATTGAAGACTTGGGAAAAAAATCGATTTTTTTGTGAATCGATTCATCAGATTACTATTCGAATAGATTTAAAAATTGATCTTTTTAGGGAAGAATCGCCATCCATGCGTCGAATGACGATGGCGTCTCTTGCGATTGTACATATTTCCCTTAGCGTTCACTCATGAGGACTTCGAGAGTGAATTCCACATAACGCACGCTCCCATTATGTGCAATTAGTATTAATTCCACATAATGTGCACTAGCTTCATTCTTTACCAAAGGTTGTATAATTATAAGCAAAAAACAAAAAGCTACCAAATTTGATATCGTATTTGTGGATCTTTTTGAAACTTACGCTCACGTCTTAGCAATGACCGTGGATCATTTATAAAAAGGTGACATGTCCTGAAAATTGGTTAATTATTATTCTGAAAATACTCTCTTGTTCTCTTTTTTACTTCAACGGACAACAAACTTAAATAAACAATCCTTTACTTAATACAAATGCTTCTGGGAATGATGGGTGCAAAATATAACAGAGGTGAGGCGTAAAAACTTGTTCACCCTAGTCACTAACCGTTCTTTAATTACATATCACTCGTTCCCCCTTTTCTTTCTTATCTATCCGTGCAACACGTTAAGAGATCACGAACTGTGCAAATGGAACAACATATCATTCCAGCAATTAAAAACTGCAATAAATCAAATTCTAACTGTGTGTTACGTACACTGAGTGACTCTCTAATTGAGGCAATATATTATTAGCTGCTTTTAGATTTGATACAGGAAAAATGAGAAGGAATTTCAGTCGTACATTTGAATGATTGTAACTCTTTCACAGCTTGTTAAGTTATAGTTTTTTACATAATATTATCGTACATGTTTAATCATCAGTAATGTAATCAATTAAATTCAAAACCCCCGTTAATTGTATTGACTTTTTAAGAAAAAATACACAGAAAATGAGCAACATTAATTTTAAAAAATAATTTAACACAGCGATTTTAAGTATGGGGAACACTCAACTAAAAATTCGTCAATTCCTTCAGATTCCCATAATGATAACAATATTACTAAAAACTAAACACTTAGCAAATAATTTTAAGACTCTATATATACAAAGAGAGTAAGAGTGATTCACGTATTCGAAAGCGGTATGGGGGCAACTTTAGCTCGTTTTAATTTATTTGATGGCTATTATGAATGCACATCATGAATGAAGATGCTTTTAATATTAATATATTATTATGCAAAAGGCAGCAGCACAAACACAAACGACGAGACGACAAAGAACAAAACCATTTTTATTTCTTATGCTAGATACCTTAATTTATATAATTTTCTTACCGGAAGCTATTAGAACATTCCTTAATCATATGATTTTCGGTTTTTGATACGCTGATTGGTCAGATTCGGTGGTTGATGCAACATTGCATTATCTCAACATGAAAGGTGTCGACATGGGAATTTTTAAGTAGATTAAGTTGTGGTTTAAATGCTATTTTTTGTTAGGAGACTAAAAGAAATGTGTTAAGCATTACACGATGCCTCTTGGAAAAAGTTCAAGAACATATTAATTGAGAAAAAAAATTCTTTTTGAAAAAGAATTTAGTTAAAAAATTTTTACGTATATGCATGGTGATTCATAAGGAAGTATACAGTTTTAATGTACTATAAATCAAGAACAATGTAAGATATTATATGTGACCTATAACAGAGCAGTGTGGGATCATTAAAAGTTTTGTCAGAGAAAGCCACAGATGTTCTACGTCCACAGATGTTGAAACGATTAGAGACGAATACCTCGTCCTTTACATACCTCCACTGGCCCGCGATTCGTCCAATTCATCCATGTGAAAGATGTTTATCGAGGTAATCTCGCACGTTGGCCAACCATTGTGGTGTTGAACCATCCGATTGGATAATGAAGCTTTTAATGTTATCCTGGAACTGTAGCATCGACAAAGAGTTAACTATCCTAAAAAATGGCTTTCGTGAGATTTTACTAAATTCAAGAACACAAAAAGCATTTTCCATTGCCAACGCCGTCATCTTGGCTGTCTAGTTATATGACACGCATGCTATTGCTTATATCACTTCCAACAGGGGCGAGACACAAACTTTAACAGTACATCTACCTTACAGAACGTTGAGGTAGTGCTTGTCTTTGATTGTTGCTGTTGTACAGCATCTGGAAAGTGTATACTTCTTAATGAACCACTCTATATAAGTATGTATATACATATGTGGGTAACAGTCTCACTTGATATTAATTCAAATTCTAATTTTACTCTGGAAAAAGAATATCTTAGAAGTAATTTACTCAGGGATTGTGTGTGTGTGTGTCTGCCTGCCACCAAACTTTTTCCTGAAACCAACGCTATTTCTAAAAATATCTACTATGTCCCTTCATTTTATCTCTTGATTATAACACCCTTATTATTTTCCTCATTATAGTTCCCCAACAGAGAGAGTGTGGAGATTCTTCTGTTACCTTTTTAAAAACTTATAGTGAATGGACGAAAACTGGCCACTTTCTTCATGTTTAGAATATATTAAATAAATTCGCTTTTATTCTGCTATTCATCTCATCACGACTATTTGTAAAATGTATTACGCTCACGCACAAGCACCCTTAAGCACACATACTACAGTCTTAACTTCAAATTATCGGCGCAAGTTTGGTCTTTCTTTAACTATACTAGTTTCATTTGGATCATGGTTATGAAACCGAACGAACCTTTTAGACTACTGATATGCAAAGAAATACTATTGTCCTCATTTGTTACCTATCTGCTCAGTTGTAAACTATTACAAATGATGCAGAATTACATTCATCAACATGTAAAATTTAACAGCAATGTTTTTTTGTACTTGGCGTGTTTGTTTTCAAATTTACTCACTGCAGGATATCTCCTTAAAGTGCAGTCTTCTATGGAAAATTAAAATTATACATACACACCAACATATCTAAGTTTTAAACCAACAGTCACTAATCATAGTTCATTCTTTCAAGATGAACATATTTTGTGGCGAACTTCCGCTCGCGTTGGTGTGAGATGAGCCACACACACCATTAAAAAACACAACTTTTACTGTATCCTTTCAATCAATTACTATCAACGTTTAATCCAGTTAAGGATATGTGAGGACCCCCCTGGGTTCCACCCTGGACACTAAGATTAACTTAAGGCAAAGAATGACCAGACGCCATTGGAAAATAACAAATTATATTTATTCACTTAATTCAAATATCCACTTACTAATTACAAATATTCAACTATATGTCTACATCAAAAAGGAATTTACCTTTACTATTAAATTAAATTACGAAACATGAAACTAATCAATTACTAAGCTCAATATCCAAAAGGTTTACCAGAATAGGAGGTCCGAGAAACACACGCAACTTGAATTATTACCATTAACTAAGATTTAACTAACTGTATTATATTAACGCTTGTGGTAAGAGGTAGAATATATCGCCTGGCTGTACTACCGATCTCTCCAGGTAGATTAATCCTTCTAAGGATACTTCGCTGAACAACAACAGTAATACTCCAATATCATAATCCAATTGAATCTTCCAAAACCACGTCACTTCTTCTGCTGGCTTAATCGCCTTCTTCCTCCGCTAACTTACAACGCTCTCCTTAAATACCTTATCTGATTTGCATATCCCATTTTCTTCTTTTAGAGCTGATTGTAAATATATGCGAATTTACAATCCCCAAAGACGCCTAAGAGTATTAGTGGAAAGGTGCCGTAAAGATTCGTCACAGATATAATAAACAATTATAATCAATTCAAATTATATCAATTCAAATATAATATCTACTATAACCAAGCAATAACACGTTCAATTATTATCTTCTCTCTTTTTCTTTCAAACTCAATTCACTTGACTTAAAACAGTATTTTTTTTTGGCAAAAATTATGGGTTTTTTTTATATAGATTCTCCATTTAAACAATGTATCAAAGTATTTGCCCTAAAGGATCAGTGGAAGACTTCAAATAGAACTTTTACAATTTTGTTCTTATTAACTCACATTAAGTTGTACGTAATTTCTTTTCACATTGATAGAAATGAACGATAATATCAATCACAGAAATTCCTAGTTTAGAAGCTCTAATCATTTGCTGAAATTACACTCCAATAAAACTGACAATACCGAAGAAAAGCCAAACAACTCAGAAAAACTTCTGCTAAATAATAGGATACTTTAAAATAAATAATTCGATAATTAGACTCCTTAGTTTTTTAACAAAAGCCTTTCGGAAGCAAATTACAAACATAATCGGGATACTCCCTATTATTAAAACTAATCAATGCAATAATTAAAAAGCATCCGAAGACCAACCGCACAGCGAGCACACGCTACAATTTTGTCCATATTAAGCACTACCAACCGCATCCAAATTACCGAAATGTAATATACCGACGGTGGCCAGAATTTATTACATCCCTGGAAGCAACGCATATTACAAGAACTGGGGTAAAACATAAATTACCATCCAGGTCTTATAAAAAGTTCGTATAATATATCACTTTTTATTAAAATAATAACGCTTTTTATCTTCCTCTGCTTCAATTACTCTTTAGAACATTTTTGGACAAGACAAACTAGATCCGCCAGGCCCTTGTGAATCACGATTTCCATATCAGGCTTCGATAGTATCACCTACCCCTATCAAATTCACCAAGGGGGAGAAGGGGTGTTACTGTAAGTTACCATCACCAATCACGGCATCGACATGTTTTGGTTCTGATTCCTTCTCTCTTCCCCCTCTCTCGCTCTCCAAGCAATTTTTCGTTTTGCTTGCACGTTCCCCAGACTTCGTGATACATTCATTAAACAATAAATGTCATAAATCCTATGGTACAAAGTAATTACTGGGTCAGCTTTGCGCAGCCGCGAGATGAATGCTAATTCGAGTCCCAACAAAAGATTCGCGATGTCAAAAAGATGAATATTTAAGAGGAGAGTGGATGACATGTTTTCAATTAGTGCGCATTCTTCAAGAAGGCAAGTCTTTTTTTTTCTCCCTCTTTATACATATAAATATCTTTTATTTTTCTGTGCATTTATTCCCTTTTTCGCCTGAATAAAAAATAACATGATTCATTTATGATAAATAATATTAGATTCTTGTTCAGGGGGAGACAAACTGGTCTTTTTTTAAAAAAGAAAGAATTGAGATTCAATCCCGCATCAACTGAATTGATTTGCCCATACACAAAATACATTTTACAGAATATACTAAAATATTAATGCAGTTTGCTTGGAAATTGCCATCTATTGAATGTACAGCGAAGTTTGACGCGAAAACGCTTAAGACGAAATATCGGTAAACATGAAATAATACAACGATCCCGACAAACTACTATGTATTTTCATGTTTTTTTTCTCTTAAAACGAAACTAAAATCGCTTAACACGAAAAGGTATCCCTTTTGGCGAAGGAATATATTAAAACTGAGCCGGCACTCAATGAAATGTTTGAAAAAGTTTCAGGAAGTTTATTGGACTGTTCAACTGTATCATTGAAAGAATTCGTTGCAATAGATGATGATAATGTGTATACAGCCCCCATTATGACAAACAAAAACATTTTATAGTTTCTTCAAAGCTCAAAAAATATCATTGATGCAGATTCCGACGACGAAAATGAAATGAATGATGCAGCTCCTGTTGCCACGTCATCCAAAAAGAGGAACATCATGAAAAGTATGTTCAGTTATTAAGACGCACATTCTAATCGTGAAATGAATAACAAATGTAAAATTAATAATAATGCCATACTTAAACAGTCGTTTTTCCATTGCGAGGATAATTAGTTCTTTAAAAAAAAGCACATTTATGAAACCATGAGAAGATATTAAAAATAAGGATTCGTTCGTTCTGTTTTTCAATAACATGAATTGTGGACACATCTCACAATCGAAAAACAATACTAATTCTCACTTTTTACTTTCCTAATGATAATTTTAAATGCGATTTCTAAACTTATATCAGAATACTTGCTTCTTCCTTAACCATTTCTTTAATACTATCCCTTGCTGATATTATTATATACTGATCACTTAAATAGTTTTATCTCAGTATAAATGTTAATGACACTACTTCTTAGATAAGCTAATGTCCGATTTTATTTTATGTTTTGCAACTAGCGCATCAGACTGATATTTGGGTTCTAAATGTTTAAACCCGTTCAAATGAATCTGCGTAAACGAGAGGGTGGGGTGTATTCCCAAAGTATTCAAGTTAAATGACAGTTTATCTCTGACTTTCATTACTGTAGAGATAAGATTGTATTATTAGAAAGTACTTCGTTTGTTGTTCAACATATATGCAATCCTTTTTTAATATATAATACATTCATACGATCAGCAATTTTGATATTCTTCCCATTAAAGTACTATTTCAATTTTCTAAAATGAAACTCGATTTCCTTTATTTATTAATATTATTAAGCAGACAAATATTAAAAATAATTAAGAAATGGACATTAACTATTAAAAGACACATAAACTATTAAAGAATACACAATAAATGATTTTAGATAACTTCACCCAAATAGTAAATGATTTAAAATGTACTCATAAAATCGCCTTACATTGAAAATTTATTTTTATAATTTCTCATATTTTCTTGCGCTATTCGAACCATTTCATACTTTTATATCCTTTTTTATGTAATATAAAATTAGTAACTTTCAATATAATTTAATTTTTTTAATTACTATTCAATAAAGTAATAATGTGTGCCTGTTATTTTAAATAATTTCTCAGATTAATAATTACATTACTATTTCTCTTTTCAAATTATCTAATTTGGAGACTGAATTCATTAAATTTCACAAATTTTTTTTTATTATAACATCTTTTATTATTACTATTTAATTTTTTAAAGAGTTAAGGAAAAATTTATATATTTATACACATATTTCTATCATATCAGAGCTTAACATTTCTTTTTCAACTTTTCTACAATACGTTACATTTCTATTTTTTAAATTCCATACCGATTTCTTTATACAATAATGTATAAAACTAAAGTAATGAGAGAGAATGAACTAATATACCATCAAAATACCGATTTTGTTATATTAATTATCCTCAATCATAATTTAAACCATTGCTGCCATTCAAAAAGATGAGTGTTTAAAAAATATGTTTCTTCAGTAGAAAGAAGTCTAAATTTAGAGTTTGCTCCCAAAAACTTTTTTAATTATATTGTAAAACATATTTAAGAGGCAAGGCAATCTTAGAAGTTAAAGAATACTTCGAGAATATGGAGGCAGACGAAATAAATTTTCTTATTAAAACACCTTGTTAAAGGGAAAATAATTCAAAAAATTAATTTACAAAATATTAATATTCATCATTAAAGAAAAAGCTTTGCAATAATAACGTTATCTTAAGCGCAGAATTTCCAAAAAATAAGGTAAAATATTACTTGCAATATAAAAAAATTCTAGACTGAAAATTCTTTTTTTTAAATAAAATAAATTATTTAAAATAATGTCTTATAAGTCCAACATTTCATAAGGAATAATATATTTCTTTAGAGAAAAACACTAATAATTATATAAAAATTAGAAGGGAATAATTATTGCTTATAAAAAAGAGAAAGGTAACGTATATTTTTAATAAAAAAATTAAATTCTATTACAAAAAGATTTCATTATTTGAAATGATTAATTTTAGAATGCCGCTTTCATATGCAGAAACTATTTTCTTTCGGTGAGAAAATTAAATCGTAATAAATATGTGTATTCACTATACTGTTACTTCAAAACTGCGTTTATTTTGACACTGTAAATCAATTTCATTAAATCCTTATTGGAAGTGTTTATTTCGTTGTAATCTTAAAAATTTTATAAGCTGCAAATATTTATTCTCATTTTTATTTTCATGATAAGTTGAAATAAAATATTTAATAATTGTTTTGAAACCATCAAAGAGATTCAGCTGTATAAATAAATTGAATAAATTTGTTTGTTTTTTTAAAAAAAAAGAATAGGAACGAGTTTCTGTTGATCATATTGAAAAAGATAATTTGTAAAAATAAAGAAATGCATAAAAACAAACAAAATATATAAACAACAAATAATTTCTTCGTGAAATAATACTATTAAAACCTTTATCTGTTTTAAAATCGGTAGAAATTACTTTATCGGTGGGAAAAAAACCTGCTAGTAAAATTTTTTCCCCTCAAAAATTTATGACCATATAAGATTCTAATGCAAAGCATGAAAACTATGATTGAATAGTCATTTTTTTTTTAAAAAAAAGGTTCATTTTGATATTCCTCACATAAATTTTGAAAGTTTAACTCGGTAAAAGAATCAAAATTTTAATTATCGTACTCATGTTAACGTTTTCAAAACAAGGAAGAAAAATTCGTTCATGCTTTAAAGTTTTGAAATTCGTTTCGCATTAAAAAAGAGCGAAAATATCTTCATAAAATTATCCCCTAAAATGTAATGGCCTTCATTCAAATCACGTACCTCTCAAATCTCAAATGCAAGAAATCGTTCTTAATCTTAATGCTTTTATTTTTGAAGCCTCTAACAGAATCCATTCCATCAATATGATGAAGAATAAAAAAGAATATCGCCATTTGCTGATTGTTGGTATGGCTCTTTCAAAGAATTTACTTTTTTTCATTTTTTCTCAAAACTATCGTCGAAAAATCAAAGTAATATTGGAAAAGAAGGAATTCCACCGAACTACTAAGCTGTCAGAAAAACGATTACGATAAAAGGATGAACATGTTGTATTCGAGAAAATCGTCTGCTTAAATCTGAGTAAATTGAATTCCTTAGAATAACTAATGTCTTTAGGAATTGCTTTGTGTTTAGTTTGTTCTTTGCTGTGTCGCTAAGTATCAATTATCTAGATTAAAATATAGCGTGAATGAATGGTTAGAAAATGTAAAAATGCAAAATAGATTTGTGTGTGTTTCATCAATTTTATTCGAAATTATAATTTACTGAGTTTCTTCTGATTTTTCAGAATTGCTGTATTTTTCTGTTTTTTTAAATAAGAAAAGAACGACTTTACGTAATAAAATATTCTATTCGAAGAATTTTTCTGAATAAACACGTAACAAAGCTTATTTTGTTTTGTAATTATTAGATTGAAAAGGGAAGTTAAAATTTAAATAAAAAATGTAGAACAGAAAAGTTGAATTATGCACATGAATTAGACACCAGCGCAGAAGAAAAGAAATAAATGCATTCTAAAAATAAAAATGTGTGCGTGTGTCTTATATTTATTTCATAAAAATACTAATATGAGTCATTTAAAATTGATTCCATGTTTAGATTTTATAAAAGTTTTAATTTTTAAGAGCTTGCAATTTTTTTTCAAGCTATTGTAAATGAAACATTTTAATAGAAGCAAGCGATTCAATATGTTCTTTTAGTTAAATACTTCTCTTAAATTATATGTCACATTAAAATGTTTTCTCTGCAAAGTACTTCTCATCAAATATTTTTTTAAAAATGTTTAATTTAAGAAATATATTATTATTTCAAGGATATTTAATAAACTACATGTCTTAAAATTTCGTAATATTCTTTTTTAAATGTTTCTCGCTTTTAAACAATATTTTTTTAGTACAACTTGAAAACAATTACTTCCAATGCTAAAATTGGAATTTTATTAATGTGTAAGATAACTTCTGCTATTTTAATGTTAAAAAGATGATCAGAATTATGTTAAATCTCAGAAAAGTATGAACTCAATTCAAATTCTGACGATATTACCATTTTTACAACTCTGCGCTAGTCTGAGTTTTATAAATTACAAATGTTAATTTGCTGGTCAGAAGCTTTGCTAATTCATTAAGTTGAAAAATTTTGACGAAACTGACCTTGAGTGACTTTGAAATGATTATTTAACTTTTAAAAAGTATATCATTATTATTATTGTTGAAACACATTTTATTAAATATAAAGGAATAAATTTATGTTTTTTATACAAAGTAATCGACTTTGCAATGACATCATTATATACACGAGCAGGAAAATATTTACTATATCAAACTATCCAAGTCTATAATCTATACTTATGTTTTCAAATAGAAAAAAAAATTATCGATGGCCATTTTTATTGAAAAAAAAAACCGAAAAGTTCCAAAGAAAAAAAGGAGAGTACATTAATTTTGTAATCCGACTTGTCTATTATTCTGTTCTTTTTTTAAAAAATAAAAAGCAAATCATAAATAAAAACTTTAGTTAGAAAACGGAAGCAGGATAAATAAAAATTACAAGATCTTTTTATGATCATTATAAGCGTTTATACTATAAAGCTATAAGCTATAATACTATAAAATATTTTAAAACGATAAATGTACTTTATTAAAGGGTAAATAAATATTCAAAAATTTTATGTATTTCTTTCATAAAAAATTACAATTAAGGATCGTAGCTGAGCTTAAACAGCTACGATCCTTAAAATGTCAAGTCAGACTTTAATCTGGCTGGCTCTGGCTTAGGAAATGCTCCGTTGGTCTCGGACCCACTTTAGGCTTATCTACACCAGCGCGGTTAGGTTAACTCCCAGAATTAAGACTCCTCTTCTAGACTTTTAGCTCACTTTACTTAGCTTACTTCAAGCATTATTTCCTTTTCACTTAGCGATCCTCGTGAATGCCAACATTCCAATATATATGTAATTCCTAATTTGCATACACACGTTCTCTTCTTGAGTTGGTTGGAAAGAATTGCCATTCTAGCCCCAAAGAATCCCAAGAGGACAATTAGTGGAAATCGCGATAAAGCCCCGTCACAAGTGGCTTACGCTTTTACTATTCAAGACTCAACTTCCCATATATATTTTAACAGCCACATTTCATGATTTTTTTCTCGGCTGCGCGCGAGAATGGTCGCAAATTCCTGACCGGTGTTGTGGAGTTGTAGATTCGAGTCATGATGCCACTGAATACCTGTCATGTATAGGTGATGATGCACGTTAAATCTGTTGTGACACAAACTCCTCACGTTCGCGTGATATGAAAGTTTAGAAAAAGTGTGGGTATCAGACTAGTAATACTTGACTGAAGCTCAAAATTATGAGATCCAACGCTCTGTTATGCCAAATTAAAGCTTGTTTATACTCAAGGCTTCCGACACCATTGTCCGCAGATCCTTCAGGCGTAAGGATGGCGATCCAAGAACGATTAATCAAAAAATCGATTTCTCGGCCAAAGAAATCGATTTTTTAAATCGATATGTAGCATTGAATCGATATTTCATCCTAGAAAATCGACATTCGATTATTTCTGTTTTGGTAAAAACCATAAAATCATTTACAATTAGTTGAATGCACTGGAAAGCCAGGGCTTAAACGAAGAATTTAAACACTATTTATCGCAGGTAATTGTGCACCTAAACTATGATCCTATATACTTTACTGGCAAGAACAAAAAAAAACTATTTATCATCCCGTTCACTCAATAGCCATAATATATATGAGCATAGTGGCATCATCTGTTCCTGGTGAGTACCTTTTTTCGGTTGCCGGCATCTTCGCAAGTGATGAGAGGAACCCTTGGACTGTTGTTTTTAAAAAGCTTAGGTATTAAGCATTGAGAACTATATAAGCTATATAATCTATTTCCCAACTTTTTAAGGTAACTAATACATTTAGAAAATAAATGTCTTCTTTTACAACTGATACTTTGATGTGGTAATAAAAATAATTGTAATTGTCGAATTTCTTGAACCAAAAAAAATCCTGATTTTAATGATAAGAGATCGTTTATTTTTTATGGTATTTTTCTTGTTTTTCATAAAATGGATTTATATTTATATTGTAAATGAAGAATTGAAAAGAATCAATTTTTTAGACCTTATACTTTCATCACTTGTAGATATTTTCATCACTTGCAGAGCCCACCTAAATGGTATTCTCAAAGAACTAATCTACAAGTTGGAGATTTGGTGGTAATTCATGATCATATATATAAGTCAACCTGTCGACATTAGAAAATGGGTAGGGAGATTCATCCTGGTGGTACTAGTACAACTTGTACGAGTAGTCGACATCCGAACCAAGAATCAGGGACGTCTTAAGATTACTTGAGGCGCTGGGCCCCTACACAAATGTAGGCCTCATCTATGACCCCTAGAAGTATACAGTACATATCATTCTTTGCCAAATACTACTACAAAATAACTCGAAACAAATAAATGTGCATGACTTACAATCGTACAAACCCGCTCGACCAACTGCCGCCTTTTAACTGAATGAGTAATGATGGTTAATGGTGATAGTCCCAGGCCTGTGCACGTGGACGACGGTCATCACTTGTATATATCACATGATATCGTCCGAAATTTCCAGTTTTTCGAAGAATACAACGGGAAATAACATTTGAACCGCTGAAATCATTCAAATTATGATCTTATTAAAGTTGAGTCGAGAACGAGAAGAAACCCCCTTTGTGGTCGAGGCCCAGTTGGCTCATACCGTAAGACGTCCCTTCCAAGGATGAAGAACAGAAACGACCAATTTGAAAACTGACCTTAATACTCTCGGTTGGCTCATGAATTGAAGCTACTCCACCGTATTTAATTTTTTTTGTCACACTTTTTTCTATTTCATAAAATATCCAACAACAGATTTTTTGTTTTGATTATTCGCTATATATTCTTATTCGAATCGAATCATGGAATAAAGTTATATATGTGAAAACTTTGTTTATGTGAAATTCTTAATGTTAAAATTCTTGTTCCGTCGAAATTCTATATTCTTCGTGATTTATTCTAAACTATTCATTCCTGTTCTTAATTTCATTAGATTAATTTTCTTATCTCGATTTAAAATGTATTAATTTTTAAAATTATTTATGTAATATTTCCATATCACATACTAAAATGTTATTTTCTTGTCTAACTTTCCGCCCCAAGAGATGCCTCCAACTACATGACAATTACTAGCATAAGGCAATATAATAAATATGCATAATTAAAAGAAGTTAAACTATACTTACATACCTAAATAATGATATACTGTTCAGGAAATAATTTGTAGTTCATTATTAGAAAACTTAAATATAAAATTATACTTGTAGAAACACACATTTTATCGTTGAATTTTGATGTAGAGAGTGAATTTTTTTTAAATGAAAAATTGATATATTTTAAATTTAAAAAAAGCTTCACTTAAATAATAATTATCCTTCAGCAAGCAACAAACATCACTGACGATATATAACTAATTATATTTCAAACGTTTCCATTTTGCAAACAGTTATTATTAACTTTTATATAGTTTACAGTTTATTTTTGTAATAACAAGTTTCGTTTTCGAAAGCATTGAAAATCCTAATCCTACAATTTAAAATAAATTCCTAAAAAAGTATAATTTGCTTTGAATAATGATCATTATCGGTTTATTGTCTCATCTGCCGTAAATAGAAAAAGATTGTGAAGCTGCATGAATTGTTGTGCATTAAAAATATGGGCATTCAAAACAAGCAAAAGCACCATAGACAATTTTATTCATTAATGTATTCGGATAATTCCAATAATATTAAAGAAAAATATTTTTTGCTACTATTAGGTTTTAATAGGAATTAATGTAATGTTTAGTTAAATTAGATTTAAATTGTAAAAAAATGCAAAATATATGCACAGTATAAAAACAATAAAACCTAAGAACAATAAAAAACATGCAAAAATTATTTTAGAGCTCTGGAAATATATTTGACAAAAAAAATATTGAACACAGAAACACAAATCTCCTTTAATAGTAAAAATTATTTTCAAATATTTTAGTAACAATTTACAGTAAACATTAACTTTAAAGCTAAAAGTGTATAAAAAAGTAGTTATGCTCCCCGCAAAACAGTTTACCATTTTTGGATACAGGAGTTAAGGCGTTTAACTATGACATAAATATAATCTAGATAAAAAAAAGACTAGATAAACAATAAAAAAATAGAATTTAACTCTTTAGTGAGCATCACAGCAAAAAGCAGTTGTTGAGTACCCAAAAAGCGCTTTCACATTTTTAACTAAAAAGAAGCGAAAAAACTATTTCTGGATGCAGATATAAAATAGTATATAAACACACACACAAAAAAACAAAAGGAAAGAAAAACCTAGTACTGTCGCACCAAAAATTTTCTTTTTTTACAACCCCCCATTTTCCAGATTATTTTTTTATACCTTGTGGCCAGACTCAACTATTTTTTTTATTTCATTGCAATTTCATTCGAATTTACAGCATTTTCTAAGTACACAACACAAATCTTTTTTTCTCTCTCTCTCCCCGCTTTTTTTTTCCATTGAAGCGTTTTCACAGAGTTTGTTATCAAATTGCAGAATTTCGTCATTTTCCGTCAGCTATCCACACACAAACACACATGCATTTTTATTTTATCTATTTTTATATCTTTCTTCATTTTTTCTATCATGAATTTTTTTATCTCTTCTTTATTTCTTTTAGCTGCAACCGGCTCAAAATAGAAAATGTGTTTTCGCTTTAGAGCAATGGCTATGTTTTGCCATACTTATGCGTTGTCTGTAGAGGTAAATATTTTAAGAATAACGTTTTTATGGGTTAGTGTTCGTCCTTTTCCATCCCGTTTTATTATTTCAATTTAGAAATGTGAAGGAAAATGCGCGTTAGTATAGTTTAACTTTTTCAAAACTATTGCTCTCATGAGATGTATATATAAAAAAGAAAATGCAACTGAGTATAGTAAAAAAGATAACGCATGACATTTTCCAGAGAAATGTTATATGGGGTTGCAACATGATGCGATGTTACATAATCCGTATAAAAAGATACGCTAGATAAACGTTTTCGGCTTTATTCAGGAAAAAAATTTTTTTTTTCTATTTATATTTTTATAAAAGCGTTGTATGCTAACTAAATACTGTTCTTTAATACAAAAAACATTTGACTTCTTTTCTAGACTAAATATCTTTTATAAAATTTTTATTATTTTCTGAAGATGTTTTTATGTCAATACGATCTTGTATTGGAATTCAAAACATTTAGAAATATAATTGTTCTCACATGGATGTCTTCAGACTTCTTGAGGCCCTGGGCCCCTACAGAAAAGTAGGCCCCACCTACGACCCATAAATGTAGAGTACATAGCATACATTGTCAAATATTCGTACAAACAATTAACCGAAACAAAAAAATGTGCATGACTTACAATTGCACAGTCGGGCTCGACCGACCACCGTCTTTTTACTGAATGAGAAATGATTATGTTTGGTGGTAGGCCTATACGTGGACAACGGTGGCCACATGCAGCCAGTTGATATATCGTCCGAAATTCTCAGTTTTTTGGATAATACAACCTAAATAACATTTGACCGTTGAAATTATTCGAGTCATGATCTTATTAAGGCTGAGTTGAGAATGAGAAGAGGCCCCCATAGTGCGAGGCTCGGGGCCCAGCTGGCCCACGGGATGTCCTATTACACTGCTTAAGACTTTAAACTTTGACCCATGACATTTCTACAATCTTTGAAACTAAGATTGTAAGGTTAAACATAGTTTTAAGGTGTTCCAACTTTCCCCTGTGTTAAAGCTGTTTTCGGTCAATGTTAAAGAATAGGACCCGAATTCGCAACATTTTATCAGATATAAAAGAAATAAAAAATTATTATGATATTCTGGCTTCACTATCCTTTAGAGAGCAGAATTTTTTATCATACCTCCTATTTTTAACCGAGTTGATTCATTTTTTCTGGTATAAAATGTGTTTCGCATTTTTTATCCTATACCGTAATGTTAAATGGGCTTGGCCTTCACGTATTAAAGCAAAAAAGAAAGAATTCACGGAATATTTTGAAATTTTTAAAAACACTATATTGTTAACAGAGTTACGAGTTATAATATTGCAAATTTCCATGGAAATTGGGTTATTTTTCTGTCTGAAAATGGGCTTCGCGTTTAGTTAGAGCTCTCGTACTTTTACCGAAAACAGCCTTAACCTAGTATACTACTGGATTGAAAAGAAGCGGAAACAGAGTAAGGATAAGTTCCTAAAAATACTCAAGGTTTATGAACAATGCTATGAAAATAAGCCTTTTAATATACATATCCCCAATGGACACACACATACATAAAAACATTTAAAGAATTATATTAAGTTCTAAAATGTTAATAAATATATTAAAAATGAAATGGAGCAAAAATATATATCAAAATTCGTTTATCTGATGCAAAATATTATAGAATCACGTGTTATTGAGAAATAGACATTTTTATTAGATTAGAAAAAACTTCAACGTGATAGATAAAATAGAAAAATTTATATTAAATATGAACCCACGTACGAAATAATAAAAATAAAAAAAAAGAATATATATTAGATTCTCCTTCTTTGGACGCATGAATAAAAAAAAAATCTAGTTAAATAAATATACCTGTAAAAAAAAGAATTCTATAAAATTTAAATTTGAAGCGACAGAATAACTTTTGTTGTAAGTTTCCGTACAATCCGGCGTATAACACACGCTTTTAACACAAAAAATAAGACCGAAATCAACGGTTGCGCGTTATACACCATGTACAAAATTGAGAGCTTTAAAAATAAAAAAAAGAGGGGCATAGAATAAGAAATTAGACCCCTACATATATCGAAATGTTGCTTATTTAAAAGAAATAACATTCCTTATGAAAAAGGGTTGTATAGTTTCAGAAGTATACTATTTTTTTCCTTCTAAAGCTTGGAATGATACCTCGAATAAATGACTTTAAAACATGGGATCATTGTACACGAACATTTCAGGTTTCTTCATAAAAAAAGGAGGTGTGCGTTATGCAGCGAATATACCTAAAAATTAAAAAATGCACTTTGAAAGTATAGGTGTGCATTATATATAAAACCAGATTTTACGGTCAACGTAAATTAAACAAGGCATAAAATTCCGAAATCTGAATGGATTGTTACATAGTTGTAATGCCATCGAATAATGCTAGAGAGTCAAGCCAAAAGAACCATCTAGAAAAGTGTCATATCTGTAAAAAGTTGAATCTAAAACTATCGATGTATTATCTATTTATAGTTTAGAATTATGTAATAGATTATCTTTCTATATTTATAGTCTTTAGTCTGTTGAAGGGTGGAGTAATCAACTAATCTTTTGCATTATGAAATCAAATTCAATAAGTTTGAATTCTGACTCGATCAAAGACGACACCTGAGCTAACGTCTCTCTCTCCAAACTATCACATCCTACCAACGGAAGGACGCTGGACGTTACTGGGAAACGGAACGCGAAGTGTTCCTCCATCCCATATCAAGATCGTAATATGTGGCCTGATGTGGATGGGCCTTGATGAAAGGGAGTCTTCTGATTGGTGGGTAGGATGTGGCAAGGAGGCGTGGTTACAGGAGCGGTTTCGGCGGCAATCGAAGTTGGTGTAAAGTGCTCTTGAACGGAAGGTCTCGGAGCCATGTCAGATTTAACGTGCATCAGTCCCACTGCAAGGAGGGTCTTCAGTGGTACTGGGACTTGAACCCGCGCAACTTGGCAATACAGGTCCAAATTTCTTGATCATGACCGCAAGGCAACCACTGCCTCATAACCCTGCAAAGTACTCCTCAGTTTCAATTGGATCTCTAAATCTTTAGTGAATCCAGTGGCGTAACATACACCCTCCGCATCACGGGAGCACCCAAATTTCTAGGGGGTCCAAAGCTTGACTGACGCCAAGTACGGCTTGGGGATCAAAACCTGACTTTGCAGGAGGGCCCTAATATTCTCCGTAACGCCACTGAGTGAAACAGTATGGAAATCAGGAAATTAAAGTTTAAGTAACATCCCATCAATTTTTGATCATGGTTCAGAATTACGATGTCTTTTGCCAGTAAACACCTCGAAATACTAAATAAACTTAATTTTAAAAAAATCTTGCACTTTCTTTGGTTATGGAAATGATTTTCCTCCTTTCTACAATCGTGATACCAAAATTTAAAATATGTTCATTTTTTATAAGAAAAAGAAAAGATAAATTTCTTTAGGAGTTTCTTTCTTCTTCAAAGCCACATAAAATTAATTTAAGGCCCGATATTTGAAAGTTTTGTAATTTAAAAACCAAACTAAAATTAGTGTCATTAAAAGTGTTTATAAGCTAATTACGATATAAAAACTTCCAGTAAAAGAGAAATTCAACCATAAATATTAAAAAATAAGAGTGGTAAAAGCTTGAAGCATATTAATTATAGTGATAAACATCATGAAATCTGAAGTAAATTTTTTTGAAAAAACGTGTAACTCAAAAAAAAAAAATGCGCTTGGAATTTTCAAGTAAGCAGTGTAGATCAGCTGCAGGAATGCTATCATACCCCTTATCATATCTTTCGTTTTCAAATGTTTCTATTTCAAATAGCATACGTATATATTTGAATATTCAAATTGAGAGAGATATCTAAAAATTTTTATGTGTATTTCCATATAGTACATTCTTCGAGGCATAAAAAAAACGAATGTTCACATATTTTTCGAGAACTGAAATTTCAAAAAGAAAAAAGAAAACTTAGGTGTATTTTACTATACTGTCCGTCTAAAATTGTTAGAAGTGTCACACAAACACTAGCTTTCAAGAGAATAACATCTAAAACGAAAGAAACAAACATTTTTGCATACTTTTTTAAAGTAGAACTTTTTCTTCTCATTTCATTTCAAACGGACACGATGACACACAAACACGTGTTCTAGAGAACATAAATGTATAAATGGGAAAGTAGAAAAGAGAACGTTGGCAACATTACCATAATCGATATTTTTTAAGGTAGCAAGAAAGGAACGGGCGAGAAGAAAAAAGAACAGAAAAAAATGAGAAGAAATATTCTTCCTCTCTCTCTCCAGAAAGAAAGAAAGAAAAGGGGGAAAAAAGAAGAAAAATGTAGAGATATATATTTGGCGCACCGGTAATTTTACCATAAGTCTACCACATCGAATTTTAAAGTTCTAGAATGCGTGCTTCGCTCACGAAATTTTAAAAGAGGCAAGTGCATATGGGGTAGGGGGTTGACGTAAGGATGGTTCTGAAATGGAATAAAATAAATTTCCGGCCTGTCGGTTTCGTACAAACTCGAAGCAAGACGAAAAGCCGGAAGCATTTTTTTCAACATTTCTTTCTCTCTCTCTCTCTTTTATCAGTATTATTTTGGACTGGATTTTCGTTTCGAAAAAGATGGTAAGATAGGTATATTTCATAGAAATCTCCAGAACTTTTCTAAATTTCTTAGGAAATATAATGTGATATGTAATGCATATTCAATCAAATTCGGCGAGGAATTCTCGAAAATATGTATAGAAATTTTGATATATACTGAAATGACAGACGTATTACATTCGTGGCATAATTTATTTCTTAGTACTGTATGCCGAATTTCTCAATGTTTTTGAAAATCAAAAAGTAACCTATTTATTTCCAAATATCATTCCTCGTATTTTCAGTCAGATGCTATTATAATATTTTTTGCTATGTACTTAGTACTAGTAATAAAAACGACGTTATTTTGAAAGGCTTCCAGTGTTTATGTATTTGATATATAGAGAATATGTGTGTGCACAAACGAGGATTGTAAATTAAGTATTGGCAACACTGTTTAGAAAGTTACAGATGATCATCCATGTACATACAGGATATGGGATCAGAGATGTAACGCTGTTGTCAATGTGTAGAATACATAAAAAAGCGAACAGTTGATCCGGTTTAAAGGGGTAGTTCACTGATATGTGGAAGTGAGCATATATTCTCATTTCTATTGCTGTAAATCAGTTTACAAAAGGTTACAAGATGCTGGCTGCCCGTGGCAAAATACATCTGAATGTCATCAAGAATTACATGAAGCTTGTTACAAGGTTACATTACCGTATGATGTGGTTGTACATTGGGTCATAGCGTTACGTGCGAGTCGGAATGTGACAGCGGATTTGCTCCGGACAAGTTGGCCATCCATTGTCAACATCCTTTCCATAGACCATCGATGGATTGCCTGAAAGAAATTATGCGTACAAGTTGTTCTGAGTTAGCAAACTGCGTGCCACACACTAAAAAAATGGCCTTAACATGAAGAAAATTTCGTCCCACTGAGATCCACATAGATTCATCAATTTACACTAATTACACCTGTATACACTGGCTTGTACCTATCTCAATAAGTGCTGCAATGACGTAGACACATTTCTACTGAGTATTTTCGTCAAAGATTAGATATTAGCACGAGTCTACGAGCTTGAATTAAAATGTCAATAGAAAAAAATGGCATCCCCCAGGTTCACCACATCCACAAAAAGTTCGGTGGCGGTGATTGTGAAGATGCCATTTTGCGCATGTTGCCTCACAAGAAGTTGTTCAACGAAGACTAATATTGCCAATTTCTACAACACCATCTACATCCAGATATGCGGTGCAAACGTCCACGTTTTTTGAGAGACAATAATCTTATCGTGTTGCATGACAACACTCGTTGTCCTATTTCTCACAGTGAAACAAATTTATCTAAACGAAATATTTTCGGCTAGACCATGTAGCACTTGAAGATGATGTTGACCTAAAATTTGAGGAATAGATGCAGTAGAGGAGGATCGTTTGATTCTTAAAACTAAGAACTGGACAAATTTAGCTGCATTTAAAAATCGATGGAAACATCTGGTTCGGAATGCCTTGACCCATCTTGGGCTGTCGCGCTAAGGATAATCATGATGGTAACGAATGACGATAATATTTTGCAACGGTCGGAGGACTTGGAGCACTCTTCATACTTACCTACATGAGTCCTTGGGACTTCAACCTTTTCTAAATTGAAAAAACACTTTTCAGATGCCTGAACTTTCGACGTGGTACCTATGTTCCAACGATTATGAAGCTCCGTCGATGTCGTCAACAATCAATACCTTGTCAATGGAATCCTATGACTACTCGATATTTGACAAAAGATACCAACATTTCTTATGATTACACTGAAGAAATGTAATACAATTATTTTATTTGTAAGTTGATTAAAGAACGTTTTCTATACAGGTTTCTCAATTCTGCATAAGTTTCTTCTATATATTCCTCATAAATTAACATTTTCTTCATTTATAATTTATTTTACAATTTATTTTATCCTCACTAATTTAATAAAATGCCTCCTACTGAAAAAATATTAAAATTAAGTAAGTTTTTCAACCAGTCATTTAGAGGTATATAACACATTTGATTATTTGTTGCGTAAAAAAAAAGTGAAAAGACCGAAAAACACTTTAAGTAATGGAAAATTTATCTTTCTTTAAAAGTTAGCTTAGATTTTCCTCTATTAATTAATTTAATTTTCCATTAACTTAATTTAAGATAAGATTTTCTTAATTTAAGAAGGAAATTAAGTCCTTTCTTATCACAAGATTAATGTTAAAAGAGCACTTTGCAAAAGAAATTTATATTAATTATTTAACTATTTGGCGTTTATTTTCTGTAAGGAGAAAATGAAAAGCAGAACAAGCGAAACTAAGACAATAAGAATACGAGTAAAAGAAAAATACGTAAAAATAATTGTTCTAGTAATCAATTCGATTTTCAGCAGGTCTTAGGGAAGGAAGATTCCTGTTACCACATGTAAAATGATAAATTATCAGTAAATAGTTTAAATCAAGGCGGTCTTTAAACATCAAAACTTCGTGGATTACTATAAATGTATAATTTTATATTTGGCGGATCACTAAAATGATTGCTCACAATAATATTATCTCTCATTTTCTTTTTTTCCCCATCTTTACTCTTATATTTCCATATCACTGAAATGAAACTTCACGAAAATCAAGAACAAATTGGTAACGAAAAGCAATATCCACAAACTGAAGTGCTATGCTGCCAATTTATTATGGTTGTCAACTCTCACTTCTAAATATCACTAAATACACCAAAAGAAGTAGCTAAAAATTCGCTAAGCACAGAAGAAATTTCGGTACTTACGTACTGTGGCAACACAGTCGCCAACTTTATTAATAACTCGCCAAGTTGGCAACCGTGACTTCCTATGTGTCGTACGCGCTGAATTGGCAACCATGTGCTTCGTTTCATATAATGTCTCTAATAGTTTGCGATAATACGTAAATACCGAAATTTCGTTAAAAGTAGCAGCTAAAATTTTAAAAAAGTATACTTGTGACGAATCTATACGGAACTTTATCACTAACCTTCTGAACTTTAAAATTTTAAAATCAACTCCAAAAAGCGGACAGTATATGCAGATTAGATTCTATTTAAGTTAGCAAAGTTAGAGCAGTAGGAGATAATAGAGTTATAGTGATTTTGAATTGAAATGTTGTTGTTGAAGAAAAATTAACCTCATGAAGAATTGAGATTCCGAGTGGTAAATATCTTTTGAAGTTAAAGTCTCACTCAAGTTTTAAGAGTCGGATTAAAGTTAAATGTTCAATAAGAACATTATTAAATATAACTCTGGGATTAATTTCTGCGTGATCATTATTTAATAAATTAATTAATTAGATCATTAATTAAATGAGTTAATTTAAAGGATATTACCTTTAAAACTTCATAGTATTGAAATTACTGTTAATAAGTTTATTTAATTCTATTTGGGAAAATTAACCAAATAAAGAAAGTTATTTATAAAAATGGCTACTAGTTCATTTATGTCTCATAATTATTCTAGTTCTCAAAGTGAGGTCCCCAGGGACCATCACATACTATCTTCCATGATAAAAAAGAATGCTCCCATTTTTCTGTGGACCATCAAAAATCTTTCCGGGACTATCAGTGGTCCGTGGAACTCCAGGTGTAGAGACCTCAGGATTAAATTATACAAAATATTCAGTTGGATCCTGTTTTATTCCATACCTTTATTTATCGCCAACTTTGCGAGTAATTATCGCCATATTTGATATTAATCAATACAGGAAAACGAGCTATTAGTGCAATTTGGTGTCTTTTTTTCGGTCACCAAAGGTGTGTTTTAAACCAACGATCGCCACCCGATGGTCTACGGGCCACTACGTGAAATGTTTTGATGTCCGACAGAAAAATGGGGACATTAGACTGGAAATGTGTAATACTTAAATAAACTTAAAATTTTCTTATGTCAAATATATATGTTATTACTCTGTGTGTGTGTGTGACCTTTAATTAGTGCAATTCCTAGTAATAAAATAAAAGTTCTCTGATTATTAAATAAATGCATTTACCTTTTTTTTCTAAATTTATATTAGTGGTTAGCCAAATATAGAACTACGCATTAAGAGATCCATGTAATGTTTTAAAAATTGGCGACCTCAGTTTAAACTATGATTTTGCCCGTTGTGTGTGAAACAGACCTAATTTCATTTTAATCTCAGCAATATATTAAAACTAAATACACGCAAAACAAGCAATTAAAAATTCTTTTTACCTGTCATTTAAAGATATTCCATTAGTAAAGGAACATAAATACTTCAAATTAATCTCATCGAAAGTTGAGAAGAACGAATAAATACACGTGTATTCGTTCTCCCATTTTATTCGACGAATCAAAACGTAAGCAAACTGCAAATCTCGATCGGAGTGAATATCAAATAAGCATATTCTTCCTTCAAAAACATAATTTCGCAAACATTTACCTCTTCCGAAGTAATCAACTAAAGAGGAAAAGATCTTCGGAAAGAGTTAAGCGTACTTCAGATCGAAATGAATTGAAAGTTGAATATTGAAAACACGCAGTTGTGAGCATGAAGAAGGAAGTGCCTTTTGTGGAAATGGATATGAATATTTTTCTCGAGATGCCTTATTCTCTTGAGACTAAAGCCTTTCTCGAAATATTTTATTGGAACAAAATTTAATTTGTAACAGTTGAGAAGGAGCTGGGGGTTTGAAATTAATATTCTGATTTTGTTTGGATTGCTTCTAACATATCGATTTTCAGATTTATATTCTAACACTGCTTTTAAGATGTATTACCACAGTGCTTAATTGATTTTCCGATTTGTTCTGAAAAGAATATATGTTTGTTGTTGTACAGTAGAAATTAAAGGTTTTATTTGTGTTAAAAGACATTTTCTGAGTTGTATATAGATACAAAATATTTATTCAAAGTGCAAAAGAAATAACGGTACAATTCTGACAATACTGGTGATTTTCAGATTTGTTTAGAAAAGAGTATTGCATGTTGTTAGCAGAAATTAAGGATTTTATTTTGTTAACAAACAGAGAACGTGTTTATTTTGAAATTTTCTGTGGTATATTTAGATCCAAAATATTTATTCAAGAAACAATCTGTACAGCAGCACAATTTTGACACAATACTGGTAAAACGTTTCATCAGAAAATATTTTTGAAAATGTAGTCTTTCATAACGTAGATTTTTCAGATTTGTTTGGAAAAGAGTATTGCGTGTTGTTCAGCAGAAATTAAAAGTTTTATTTTCTTAAAAGATTGAAAACTTGTTTATTTTCAAATTTTCTACGGTATATTTAGATATAAAATATTTATTCAAGAAACAATTTGTATTACGATACAACTCTGACAATACTGGTCAAATAGTTTACCAGGAAATAATTTTTGAAAGAGTATCTTAAAGGGAGTTTGAGTTCAGAAAATAAATGTTGCGATGTTGTGAATGAGTTTGTGTTCTATTAATGTCACACTCTAAAGCAAATAGAGGGCTATTGACGACGGACCTCGTAATTGTGAGCCAGGGTCAAGTAACGAGAATGACCCCAGAACTGGCACCCACTCTACAAACTTCTACACCAGGCCAACGAGAGGACTTCGAGTCTCGACAGATTTAACGTGCATCAGCCCCTTTCCGTGGACGGTTTTCAGTGGCACTACAGCTCGAACTCTTCCGAACTTATCCTCTCGAACAGCCAGTCCGTTACCCGTGGTTCTTTCATACATTCAGCGCTGTCCATCAGCCATATTCCAACAGTACAATGCGAGCCCACACATAGTCCGCAATGTTCAAGAGTTCTTTACCCATCCACTTGAACTGCTTCCTTGGCCTGCTTGTTCTCCCGATCTATCTCTAATCCAAAACATGTAGTTCATGCTTGCACTACGACTGGTCTGGGATACACCACCCGCTGTTACACCAGATCAACTTTGGCGATATGTGGAAGCCGCATAGACTACTGTACCCCAGGGATACATCCAAAGTCTCTTTGATTCTATGCCGAGGCGTGTGGCAGCGGTTATAGCTAACTATGGCTACTGATTTTGTCATCACCCACACGTCACAAGAAGGCGTAAATTTAATTGTTTCATCTTTGTAAAACGTGTTATCTGCCAAATAAATTTCGCTGTGATATCTCTGGTCTTTCTAGGTGTTGCACTTTGTGTAGCCAGCAGTGTACTTTAATATGCCTTCAGAATAAAAAAACAGTTACACCAACAAAAATGAATATAAAGGAATTTAATATGGAATATAAAGTGATTTCCGTGGAAAGTCGCACATACCTGAGAGAAATACATCACAGTAAATAAAAAGGAAATCATGTAATGTTCCTTGGGCGTCCCGGGGGTTAGAGACCAGCTCTTGTCTACTGAGGCAGCGACGTTGTGAAAAATTAAATATTAAATTTAATCATTTTAATCTTTATGTAGTTATTAAGGTATCCGACTACGTTCGGAATCGTGATTTTTCAAAAGCGCATAAATGGGTAATATTTATGATATTTAGTGTCACTTCGATTAGAAAATGTATATAAAATTGTTTTAAGAATAGTATTACAATAAAAAATTATTTCAATACTTTGACAAAAAATGAACATAGAATGACCCATTTTCAAAATATTCTCGTTTTGTGAAAAATGCTTCTATTATACAACAATATTTTGCCTGTATATAGCTCAGACCTCTCTACAGATTCTCAACTAGAATTTTTGAAATATATAACTTATAAGTGGGTTTATCTATGTGCTTTACGACAACAGAGGGAAGAAATTTTAAGAAAAAAACGCCGGTAATTATTTCAATTGGTTGTAACTCTGAAAATAATGTGAATTTTTCAAAAATCATAGTTGAGCCTCTGTACAGAGGTCTGAGCTATATACAGGCAAAATATTATTATAATAGAAACATTTTTTCACAAAAGGAGAACATTTTGAAAAAAAGGTTATTCGAAGTTAATTTTTTGCCAAAATACTGTGTTTAAATATTTTTTTAAATCAAAATGTCCTTAAAACAATTATATATATGTATTCTAATCTAAGTGACACTAAATATCATGAAAATTATCCCTTTATGCGCTTTTTTAAAATCATGGTTCCGAACGTAGTCGGATACCTTAAATCTTCGATTAAAAAAAAATTTAAGTTCGCAGTACCAGTCCTGCATAATATATATTAAGATCGTTTTGACAGAAGCATCACAAATCTTTTCATTCAACGATACTATGATTTTAGTTTATACCGAATTTAATAAAAAATATATGTGAATGTTTACTCTGGATATGAAATTACTGTATATCCAGAGGTTACCAGTTTTATATACAATTCCGAATAACTTTTAGGAGATGCAGATGTACTTGAAATAGTAAGTTTACTCAGAATGACACTGAAAGATTTAGAGAATTAATTAGATTTCACATACGTAGAAATTCTAATACATCAGCAGGATTATTTTCAACAGAATGGCGAATTTGCAAATGGATGGCTATTAACCGATGAATTGTCTGCCGCGTTTCTGTGGAGTTAGAGGACAATAATTTTAACTTATCCATTTGAAATTGCATAATACTCGTATATATTTATTTTTAATAGTTGGATTGCGTACACATATTATTAGAACTGAATAGGCTAAATTGATGACGCTTCACATAAATGCAATCACGTGCTCTGCTTTGATTTCAAAAGCAATGAACTTGTATTTGTTGTTCTACTTGTAAAATTTGACAAAATTTAGAATTTGATAATTGTGCGTACATATGATAAAGGAATTGAAATCTTCAAAAAAATAAGTTTTTCCAAAACTAAAAAAAATACATTATACGTATACTTTTAAATCACACAAGTTCATTTTCTTTCTATGTGCATTATCATTGCTGACAAATTTGTATTTTTAAAATAAAGTTTCTGCAAGAAACAAAAGTGGGCAACAGCGAAGTGCCCGAACTAAATGGCTGGAAACACATGATTGCATTTATCATGTACTTATGACGTTAGATGAATTTATGAACTGATTGGCTAGTAATACGTAATTGTATTATCATGTGGCTATGACGCCCCATGCATTTATGAACTGATTGTCTGAAAATATGTGTTAGTCGTTATCATATGACTATGACGTGACATGAATTTAGCCCATTATTGGCATTCTCAAAAGTCTAGCATTATAAACTGCAAATTCAACTGTTTAGAACTCCAGTTTAAAGTTGTAGTTTGTCTCAGTACCTCCTCTTCGGGTTGGTTGAGGTAGAGATCTAGCTGTTCGTTGGGGCACCTTGGGGGATCTGAACGCAATTGTGATTGAGACGCTATTAACACGGACACGAATTGCTGACCAATAGATATTTACAATAATTCATTTTTGTTAATCTAATGTTAAACCTGATTATGCGATATGTAGAAAAGACAATAAATTAGTAATAAATAATGGGTACTTATGATTAATGTGATGCAACTCGCCAAAGCAGAGGCGTAATATGCACCCCAGCAAACCCTGTATTGCGGGAGGGTCCAGGATTCTAGAGGAACCAAAGTCTAACTAATACCAAATATGTGCCCTTTGTAAGATACGTCTTGGGGCCCAAAACCTGACTTTACAGGGGTGCTCTAATATTCTCCGTTACGCCACTGCGTCAAAGAGAAATCTGCTAACTTCTAAAGTTGTTGTTGTCTTGTCCAAGTAGTACAGAAACAGTAGTAGAGAAATCAAATGGCACCGAAAGCGTCCAAAACGGTCCTTGTTATGTCGAAGACCTTTGGCGAATAAAGTAGTTGATGGTCCTTGGGGTTTAGGTCCGTGTTGTAGAGTTTAGCCAATATAGAAGGAAAATTTTAAAAAATAAATAGGAGAAAGTTGAATGTCAGGGCAGTGAGAACAAGTATTGCGCGCAACTTCTTTGACCATCAGGGGGTATTTTCATCCCTTTAAAATGTCTTGTAATTAGTCTGGCTATGGTGCTTGAAATTACGTGGTAACAATTAAGTGCCGGAATGAAGAACTTCACAAAACTGGAGGGAGGTGAGTTTACGTATAACGACGGTAATTCAGGAATAAGCCATTATAATTCCGGCCAGTGCCAGTTTATCCATTGGTCTCTTGGGGCGGGCGCCCAGGGGCCCGGAATAGGAAGGGCCTAGATAAGCTGGTATTAAATTTCCATCCGCCAGTGTCAAGGGGGTCTGTAGATCTTCTGCACCCATGGCCCGAAATGAGCTTAAATCAGCACTGATTTCTTCGGTACTATTGCGGCTGTATTGTTCACATATTAACTATTCCCTATCTCGCCGACTATTTATGCGCTTTGTAGTAGTAATGTTAACTTGTTGCATATACATTGAACATTTAACTCTAAGTCCTAATTTGGATGGATGTGGGGAGGGGGGACTGGAGCTAGAGAGGCCAGACCTCGCGGATTGCCCATTCTTACAAGTTTCATGCTTATTTATACAGTTATCTGTAGAAATAATACACAAACTCAAAAAAAGCAAGATTCAGGCACATGGGCAATTAAAGAGAATCTGCAATCAATTAAAATTTATACGAGTTAAAGAAAGTAAATCCCTATTCGTTACGAATACCGACTCTTTTAATTCCTTTACAGGAAAATCCCCAATAAGAAGAGTAAAAAAAAAAATTACTCAAAAAAAAGCAAGAGCAAAAATATTGAAACGATTTCTTTGCGTGCTGAAGTTGGTGTGTGTGCGTAAGGTCATAAGATATCTCATATCTCGTTTAATTTCCCCAATTCCCTCTCAAGGCTATTGAGTTCAAGACATAACTGGAAATTATCTTTTCTTTTCATTAAAATAGCTCAGAAGAGTGAGCAAAGTGAAAGCGATCATATGACTTGAGGCTTCCAACGAGCACTCTCCAAAACGAACAAGGAACCGTTCACAGAACCATGCTGTCGGATTTGATCTGGCGTTATTATATTATTTGCTTTCAAGTAAGGGGGAATGGATCGTTATAGTGTTCTCTAATCAATAACTCCTTTCTTGTGAACCGAGTTCGACGATTTTTACCGAGAAATTAAGTGATCGTAAAGAAAGGTATTGAATTTCGGAATAACGCCAATTACATTTTGGATGAGAACATTTTTTCCCTTCCTTTTGATAAATTAGTTCTTTTTTTGTTTTGTTTGTTTGGGCTCTCAAGTGCTTATTAAAAAAGTAGACCAAGAGATCGGATATGGGGAAAAATGAATGCTGGAAAAATGTGTAAAAGAAATCTATGGGTGAAACGGAGAAACTGGGTTTTCTACCATGGATAAGGCATTATTTGTTAAAAAGGATGTTTAATCAGTAACACTTGTTACGGAAAGTAACATTACTTTTCCACTGAATGTATTACATCTTTGACATATCTCCTTGCATATTAACTGAAGAGTAATTTTCAGTGTCGATTACAATTTATTTAAAATTATTAAATTAGAATGGTGGTTCCCCATGATATTTTTGTGGAATAACTGAGATAATATATAAGCATTAGCACATAACTATACAGTAGCTATCAAATAAGTTTTACATGAAGAGTGTTAGTCTTTTCTAAGCTGCGTCCTCTGTAAAGATTGCATACAAAATTCTTTGGTCATATGTGTGTGTTACTCTGCCCCCTTAAAAATATAATTATTTTCTTAAAAAACTATAAAAAGTCATATGGAATTGGGAGTGAGTGAGTGAATATTAACGTCGCACTGTTCAGCTACACGAGGGATTTTGGCGACGGATCACGTAATTTTGAACCATGGTCAAGTGATAGCAGAGCTGGCACCCCCCTCTCCTAATTACCACACCAATGGGAGGACGTTTCAGCTCTTGACAGATTTAGCGTGCATTGCTTCCCTACACGGTGGGTCTTTAGTGGTACTGGGCTCGAACTCGTAACAAAGCTAGCCACGATCCGATACCTATACCTATACCACTCGGCTACCGTGGCCACAAGGAATTGTGAGATCTAAGACCTTAAATGTATATATTCATAGCTTCAAATTCAATAAAACTTTTCTCAAATATTATTAAATGTTGGGTGTTCTCACATGAAATTTGTGGGAGGGGGGAGGGGAATTTATAGTAGAATAGAATTTGTAGTATATCTAACAGTCATACTCCCTATGTTTTGAATTTTAACATAGTCGTGAAGGCTTGGGAAATCTAAATTATAGATCATAAAGCTAATTAAGCCTAAAGGTTTCATAGAAGTTAAGCAGGAAAACATAAACACATCAATCCACAATATTTTTTAAAAAGAAATCAAGGGATTATCCCCTTAATATATAATATTTACAAAAGTGTTGTGTTTTATACTATGAACAGTTACGTACTGCACCTTTTTAAAAGAAATTTAAAATAGAGAATGTATTCGAGAGGAAATCTCTCTCGAGAACGTGAATTGTTCCTTTTCTAACCTGGATGGCAGGTAAGCCGAGAGTCAGTTCAATCAGGGCTGATGTAGGGTTATTATAATGAGCTGACATAGATGAATAACATTGATAAATATGAATATAAATAACTACAACTCTTTCTAAGATTTATTTTTATTTTTCTATAGGTATACTTCATTCATTTTGGAGAATCAAATACCTATGTGATTTGACTAGGCAAAATGCAAGCTTCTATTGCAGTGATTCTATTGTATAGCGGTTCAATCTATAGAAAACTATTAAGGGATTTCAAAGTGGATGAAAAAATGATAAATAAAGACTAATATAATACTAAGGCGTCATTAAAAATTCTTTTTGGAAAAAATATTTTGGGTTTAAAATTTTGAAATGCCTCTAAATGCTAGAGAAATTATTCAATTTTTAGAACACCGGCTTCAAAGCGATACTTTACCTCTTTGAAATCGTTGCCCTTAAATCTGGTTTGGTCCGGATGTGCCTCAGAAGGTTATTTCTACGGTGTTTAATATTTACAAAAGGTTAGAGATGAACATCACAGAATATGCAAGTACCAACGATTGTTATTTTATTATTGGTAATTCAAAGAAAGTTCTAAACTCAGTATTAAAAATTACCAGAAAGATTTAATATTGTAAAAGGTAAACTAAAATAAGCTTGCCAAATTAAATTATAATTGAGTAAAAAATAGCCAAATTTATGAGTGCTTCTACTTCACTTTTTCAGCATTAACTTAAAAATAATTTAATATTCCTTCGTTCAAAAAATTTTAAAAATTGCCCATTTAATTTGTGTTTTGAAAAGAAGTTAATTATGAAATAGTTTATTTGTAGTATTTAGTTTAGTTAAATGTCTATATATATATAAGAAGCTTGCTATAGTTAAAGTTTTACATAGCAAAGTATTTTTCTTATTTGAATTGAGTCATCCCATGGTACTTTTGTATAATCTCATATCAACTATTTAATCGTCAAAGGTTTATCTATTTATGATAATCTATTTTATTTAGAGTAAAAACTAGGCTGTCCAATGAGAAATGAATAAAAGTTCGATGCCATTGCAAAAAAAAAAAAAAAAAAAAAAAATGCTGAATATTTTCAGGGCCCAACAAAAATTTGTTGAAATTTATCTATTCACCAAAAGTCGTCAAAACCACGTGGTTCATACGAAAATACCGATAATATAAATATTACTTTAAAAAGATATCAAAACTTATAAATTATTAAATTGAAAACGAATAAATTTTAAATATACATTTGAAAATAAATTTTCGAAAAATATGTTGCATAAGTATTTTTGTAAAACGTACATATCTTTAAAACAAATCAAACGAAACAAGATAGTATAAAGGTAAAGTAATTTAATCAACTACTTCAACTTATGTAATATCAAACCTTTAATATTTCATTTCGCAGACTACTTTCTGCGTTATTCTTTTCTTCATTCCAAAAAGGCATGATAAACTTTTTAAAAAATATAACTTTCTCTTTTATTTTATAGTTTTACAGCCTACTTTCCCAAACTCTTTATCAAATTTTATATCTCTATCACTGAAATTGATTAAAATGCGATTTTAAAAGACACATATGAGAATTTTAGAGGTTAAAGAAAAAGGAATAAGGTTCAGAAAATAAATAAATTCTCGTAAAATATCCTCACAGTTTACAGTTTTGAAAAAATTCTGAATTTTAGGTGGAAAAAGATGACTCCGGGGAATATATAATTTTTTTTCTTGTTACCCCAAGACTTTATGACTTTAAATTCAAATTTACTCCTAAACTCGATGATTTTTATTATAATTCTTCTTTCATTTTCCGACCATTTTTATATGAATTTTATTACCGTTTTTATTTACGAGCTTTGGGAGGGCCAAATTTATTTTCCGCCATGTTATTATTACATGTGAAGCATAACAGATTCAATAAGTTTCATATTTAGGTTAGAAATACGGAATCCAAGATCATTTCGTTTCGGCACTTTTTAAGAATATATTTTTAATAACTGTATCTTAACCTCTTTGCGAGATCTAATAACCAGTTTTACTGGAGGCTTGCGTCGTAAGTATTTTTTAAGAGCACATTTTTATTAATATGCTGAGAAAGTTTTTTCCCCTTCCCCCTTTTTTGCATTTATGACGAGAGTTTTTATTGCTTCGAAAACTTATTTTTAAAAGTTAAAAGTTATATTCGCTAACCGGCGGAAGTGAGAAAAATTTTAGAAAATGGCTAGAGTCATTAGTTCGGAAACGCATAACAAAGCATTAAAAATATATATTTTGTTGTTGCATCAAAAAAAAATCATTTAGTATTCATCCAATGATTTATTTAGTATTACTTAGTATTTTTCTGATTTATTTGGCTAAATGACGCTATAATCACACGTGTTTTCAGCTAATCTGTTCATAAATTCATGTTACGTCACAGTAACATAATAAATGCAATCACATATTTCAGTTCCATTAAATTGAAATACTCAATTCAAATATTCATTGATTATTTGAGTTGAGCACTTGAAAAACATATTCAAGAAATACCTTTGAAAAACATATTCAACCTATCATGTTTGTACCTGAGCATCTTTGTGTGCCCAATGGACTAAATTCTCGTGACGGTCATATGATAAATACAATCACGTGTTCTTTATTTAATTCAAAACAAACTGGCATTATACTTGTATTTATTGTTCTACTTATAAAATTTAAGTGAATTTCAAATTCGTAAAATGAGTAAAAATGTTCCAAAAAGTTCTTCAATATATATATGTAGATAAATGCATACAACAGTGTGTTTTCAAATCAAGTGCATTTTGTTTACCTGGATATGTTATTATTGTTGACAAACATGTATATCTTAAAAGAGTTTCCACGAAAAGTAAACGTTTGCAACAGTGAACGGCAGGAAACACGCGATTGTACTTATCGTAAAACGGTGTTGTCGCATGAATTTATGAACTGATTGGCTGGAAACATGTGATTTTATCATGTGACTATGACGTCACATGAATTTAGCCCATAATCAAATTTAAAATTTAGTCTACATTTTGCTAACAAAATAACAAGTACAAATCAAATGTCAGCCCGGAATTCAATGGAGAACACGCGATTGTATTTATCATATGACAATCATGAATTTTAGCCCGTTGAAATTAAATGAAAAGATGTTATTACATCATTTTAATTTTGTGATAAGTTCTGTGGCAAAAACATATTTTTGCCACAGAATTGATTCCCTGCGAATGGGAATTTTAAATATATCTTCCCCATCCGCGATGGGAAAAATTCAAAGAGATAAAAAAAGAAGTAATTATTTATTTCGTTTGGCACTTAGGCAACGATAATTTTTGTGCCGATTTATTTCTTTATTCAATCGATTGTTGTACGTAACGATGTCGTCTGATTTTATATTTGTTGCTCCAGTAGTTGTTAGAAGGTTTGGATTGTTAATAAAATGACGAGGAAAAATTTGCTGTGTTTATTTAGAATTGTACAACACACCCTTAGAATAAGGAAATATATATTACAAATTCTTTCTTTTGAAAGTGCAGATTTAAAAAATACATTTCCACACTTTAGTTAAAAAACATCTGTTGTTTTTTTCAAATATTTAACCTATATAGTTTTTATTACTCACATTACAATACTCTTCTATTTTGAGTTAAAAAAAATTGTTGTTTAACTATCAAATCACAAATTATAAAAATTATTTCGTAAGAAAGTGATTAAGTATGAAACAGTCAATTTTTTGTACATAAAATATGTTTTAATTTTTTTAAAAATCAGATACAAATTATCTATAAATTATCCAATAAAATATTTTCTAATTCTAATAAAAAATATTTTACTTTGAAAAAAGTACTATTCGGTACTTTTGCATTTCGCCGACGCAGGCGATAATGTCGCCAAAAATGATACAATTGACGCCAAACAGAATCTTCCCGCTGGTAACCATTTGCAAATTTTTTAAGCGATATTAAAATGTTTATGCCTTTGAATTATAAAAAAATTTCATAACTTAAATTTATTAACACTTTTTTTATGTGTATAGTTTGTGTTAATAATGCCTATGAAGTCTGCTTAGCGAGATTTGGGCAATCGAAATGGATAACTACCTAATATTCTTTTGCTGATTTGAAATTAAAATATTTTTCAGTAGCTACATCATTATTCCGACAGCATCTTTTCATGGAATCAATATTTTATTTAGTACGAATTAATAATTTTCCAGCTCCTCTACGTGTGACATTTTCCTCGTTCATTTATAAATAGCAGAAAAATGTTATTAACATATTTTACCATCCAAGAAATTCTTAAAGGAGAATTTTTAAGCATGTAATCAGTAGTTTTAATTTAAAGAGTAAACAATATTGCAATATCTTACATAAAAGGATTTCAATACTACAGTAACAATCTTTCTCTCTTAAGGTTTCTATTAAACACCACGAAATTAATTAGAATTTTAATTGAGAGATACTAGTTGTTTCACAAGTTACGGTTGTCAAACAATGCTTATTTGTAATGTATTCAATTGATTTATTTATTTGACATGGAAAGGCATACATTTTATTAAATGTAAGACGTTTCTCATTTAAACTCATCATCTTCGAAGAATGTATGGACAAATTAGAAAAGGGAATAAGCCCTAAGGCACATCGTTGTAATGTATATACTGGAAGATTTACATTTTTATATTCTGCATGTCTTTTTAAATATGATCATGGTTACTGAGTGAGTATTTATTAACATCGCAATAAACAAGTGTGTAACACACAAAAAAAAAAAAAAAAAATTAAGTCAATTCCTACTTAGATCAACAAAGAAATTTTTTTATTTTAGCTACTTTTTATTAAATAGTTACAATTAATATAAATATGTATATACATATAACAGAATCACAACATTAAGTGGTAATTATTTTTTATTAATTATCATTAAAGTATCGTATTGTCATCCAAAACAATCGCGTATATCAAATTTCAGTTCAATTGAATGCTATAAAACGTGAGAAAAAACCTTTTCAAGTTTTGACGCAAATCACCAAAAGGGTCGTTAAGTCGCCAAAAACGATGCCAACGTGGTTGTATTTGTAATTCTTTAAATAATTAGTTTTAATAAAATAATTTTTATTAATTATAATTAAATTATTGTATTGTCATCTAAAATATTCATGTATATTAAATTTCAGCTCAATTGAGCGCTTTAAAATGTATTTTATTAACGAATGAAAATTCCACCAAGATAAATAAATAAATAGAGAGTATGAGTTATTAGTAGGAATTGAAAAACTAGGTAAGCATGTTTCTTTCATCTTTTTACATTGAAAAAGGTATATATTGTTCTTAAATAAAGTATTTTATATAAAGGTACATAAATAATTGTGCTGTTTTATTAAGTACATTAAATGAATTTACTGCAATTAGTAACAAATTTGGGTAGTTTATTACCGCAACCGTATTGGCGACATTATACGAAACGAAGCATATGGTTGCCAATGGGCTCAATTCATGAGACGTCATAGTCACATGACAGTGAAAAACCACGTGATTCTAGCCAATCAATTCAAAAACTTATGCGACGGCATAGTCACACGATAAAAACTATATCTAGTGTTTTCAGCTAATCAGTTCACGCGCTCCGGTGTTGCTAAGTTTTGCTCTTTTCAGAAACTTTCCCTTAAAAAGTGCATAAGTATAAAAAAAAAAATCTAATTTTTTTTTTAATTTAAAAAAATCTTTTTGAAGAATTTTTCCCCCTTACATTTAAACACTTTTAACCAAATATGAAATTTGAAATTTTTTCTGAGTTTTACAAATAGAACAACAAGTACAATTAGTTTAATGAATTGACGACGTCATGAATTGAGCCTATTCCGCGCGTACGACACATGCGAAATAGGGCTGCCAACTTAGCGAGTTAGCTTGAAAATTGGCATCGTTGCGATAATACGTAAGTACCCAAATTAGGGATGTACAGACTTTTTAATATTTTACCGCAAGAAATTCAGGATTTTTTTATCTGTTGATGATTTCCTTATATATTATGATTATTTATTATTGTTTATTTTCTATCTATTGACGACTGACTATGTTTATTTTTGTTCTACAAAACTTAATTCCTGTTTTGGAAAAACTTCATTTTTAATAAAGAACTAACTATAAGCTTTCTGTTTAATATCTGAAATGCGTGTTCCTGTAGGTAATTATTTTTTATTCACCATACTTTTATTTACAAAAGTGATAAAACCAGACAAAAAGTTTTAAGTTAAAATGTATGCACGAAATTTGAAGCACAGGAAGAAGTTTCTAGAAGAAAACTCACAACTCTTATTTTAACTGTAAGAAATTTACATTTTATGGATAACTTTCTTTTAAAAGGTAGCTTCAATTCAACAAAAAAAATTCTTTTTCTCAAATTACACCACCTTTACCACTAAAAAAAAAATCTTACGGATTTAAAAGCGAAAAATATTTAATCCTTTTAAGATAGTCTGCGATTTTTTTTTAAACAGCTTTGAATGATAGAGATACAAGGACACAAAATCCCTTCTAGAGAGTAACCTTTTTTAAAAAGAAAACCAGCTTGCGTTATTTTTCTAACCGGAAACCAGAATTTAAATTGCTTTAAGAAAAGAAAATTAATTATATTTAACAACCTATTTTAACTAATTTATCTTTCTCTCGCGAATTTCATAATTAGGAATTTCAATCAAAAACGTGCAGAGCATTATTCCCCCCTCCAATTACTAGCATTGACATTGTCATTCCGTGCATTAAAAAACGGATTGAAAAATATATATCTGGTTAATCCAGTTTTCACGAAATTTATTACGATTTCATTTTTTTTTAAAATAATTCTTCAGACCCATTATTATTTCTAGCCACGATTTGGTACTGAGGGAAAAATAAATTACAATCAAAATCGAATTCCAAGAAGAATTAATGATTTCTATTTCCTCAGAGAAAAGGATTCTCAACTGAATAGACATAGAGGCAAAAAAAAAAAAAAACCAAAAAACGAAAATTTGTAAAAATGAATTTTTTTTCCAAATAAGGATTTTATTCCTTCCCCCTCCTCTCTTTGTTTATATTTCTCGTTTCTTTTCATTATAACTCTTATTATCCGCCATAATTATAAGTTTTTTCCCCTTCTTCTTTCTTACTTTCACATTTACTACAACGTATTTTTACTTTCGCCTAGGCAGGCTGATTTAATTTCTAGGGGACTGTATTCTTAGAATTTCAAGTCGGATCTGACAAGGGGAGGGGGAGGAAAAAGAATCCGAATTTTTGTGATTCCGAAACGTCATTAATTCTTAGTCAGACTTGGAGTATTTTTTGGCTTATTTCTTATTTTCATTTCATTTCACTTCACCCCTCCCTCCGCGCACGTATTTTATCATCGGCACGCTTTAATGCACATAAAGTTTCTAGTTTAATAAGATGAGAATTAACTGCATTACCCCATGGAGAATAAGTTTTATCAAAGTAATGGGGAGACTATATAATTTATGATCGCTGCTGTGGTATTGAAAGTACTCCCGTGGGCTTATTAAATACGCGTTGAAAGTATTAAAAGCTTTTTTTTTCTCTCGTGACATTCATACTCATTTTGAGAAATAAAAAACTGCAAATGACTTTTCTTTGTTTGTGTTGAAAGCTTCTTTCGTAAATGAGGATTATCTAGAATATAGTAATATTCTTAAATTGTGTTTTTGTTACAAAATGCGTAATAGTCCCCTCAACAATAATATATCAGAAATATTAAATTAGGAAATTCTAATCATGCTGTAAATGATGCAAGAAGTTTAAAAAAATATTGGCAAAACCTTTATGACACACGATTTTTATAATTATCATGATAAAAAAAATGAGCAATCATTTTTTTTAACTTCTTTCTTTCGAATACTTATAAAAGTAAAACTGACTGCACAAAAGATTCAAAGAAAATTTTATGCATTTCAATTGAAACTGAACAATAAAAAATGTCTTGTTATTTATTAAACAATAGGATAAATATGTAGACCTTTTTAACTAAAAATATTGAAATCCCGGACTGAGCAAGGTCGACTCAGCCTTTCATCCCTTCAGTGGATCGGTAAATGAGTACCAAACTTGTGCTTGGAAAATGAACACATGGGGTTTCGCTTTAGACAGACCACCTGACCGGATCATTTGCATATGCACCTCAGCGATTAAGGTCACGAAAGCTGAGATGAGCACAGTAGGCCTTGGCCAACATGGGTTGTATCACCACTGAGTTTAGTTTAATATTGATAATAAAAGTAAATTTGTGTCGTATAAAAAGCCTAAGAACAACTTTAAAATGCAACGTTAATAATATAAAAAAAACTTTTTTTTTTTTTTTTTTGTAATGAGACTGCGTATTGTATTTCTACCTTTGCAAAGCTAGTACATTTCCCAGAAGCTGGTATCACTTTTTAGTACGGCACCAATTACCGCAAGTAATTTTGACGCCCAGTTTTTTCTCTAGAGAGAGGCACCTGAGCTGTGCCGATGCAAAATTTGTACTTAGGTATTTAATTTTGCCGAGAGCATCCATGCCAAACGAACATTCAAGGAATCTTTTTTATGCCGAATAATCATACGGCATGGCCGCTGTCGATTGCTGCATCAGGAAAATCCACCGACTTTGGACGGGGTCAAATCCGCAACCTTGGTTACAGAAGGCCAGCGACAAACATACTACGCCTTCCAGCCGGCATAAAAAAATAATAAATAAATAAATAAATAAATAAATAAAAAGGTTTTTACAAGTTTTTATTTCTTTGGCCGCGGCAACCAAATGGTCATGGTGGTGAACAACCAAGGATGGCATTGTAGATTCGTGAGTTCGAGTTCGGGCGCTTCTGTTGACATACAGTACAGAGAGGATGATGAAAGTTAAATCCCTGCAAGCTTTAAGTCCTTACGTTGGTGAGGTGCGGGAGCATGGAAAGTGAAAAGTTTTAACTCAGGTGCCATCTTTGTCTCCTGAACGAAGTTCAGTTTTACGAGGTCCGTCACTAACAGCCCTCGTGTTACATCAGAGTGTAACGTTAATAAAAAATTGAATTTAATATCCTCCCCTTCAGGTTTTCGAATCATTTTATTTCCCCCCTCCTAAGATTACATAAACTTATTTTATACATTATGCATGCGAAATATTCAACACAATTATATACTGCTCTTATTGTAAACTACTCAGTTAAGTGTGAAAATAAATAATTTTAGCCCTTCTGAAATTTTGGTGAAGTACCAATATACTTAAGGAGTGTTGGAAAGCTAAAACCTTATTTCTTTGACAATTTGAGATTCTTACATTTTCAAATTGCATAGACTGTAACCTTTCTAAAAATACCTTACTTTAAGTTCTGGGCTAATTAGAAGCCCTTAAAGCCTATTTTTAAATAATCTTTGAAACTGGGCCACGCCCACTTGAATGGCGAAAAATGTAAACAAAGTACTTCGTATTTGCTTAAAAGTTGAACGTCTGACATAAACCAAAATATGTATCTTTTATTATTTTTTATTTAATAGCCAGTTAGAAGCCTCACTGTATACATTAAAATCAGTTTATCTCAAAATGTAAATTTTGATGTTCGATGTACCTTTTCTGAGAAACTACTGTTCACAGGTATGTACATTTTTTATGATAAATTTATAATGATGTTTAATATATCCTAAGATGAGCTTTTTGTAAAAAACTGAAAAATTTATTTTTTACAAATTTTTTATGCGAAAAATGGGTTACATTTCGCAATGTTTGATAAAATATTTCATAAATTATTAAAAAATTCAAAATTAGTTAAAAGCTCATTTCAGAATAATAAGAAAGGTGTACTTTAATTGTATGCACATGTGACAGATTTTGAGAAAAGGTTCATCGAAAACAGCCAATTTAACACTGTTAGTATAGAGAAAGCGAGATAGGTTTCCAACTCCTCTTAAAAAACTTTTGCCCATTCAACTGTCAGAACATATATCATGATTGATTCATTTTTATATACGTCCCATTCGGGATTCCCCTCGTAATTTTGAGCTACGGTCAAGTGACGAGGACGGCACCTGTGAGTGGTAATTCCTCTCCAAATTTCCGCACCGTGACAACGTGAAGGTATTGCAGGTGCATTAAAAATCGTTTTCTCCTCTCAACGGAAATGTTTTAATGATATCCGCACTTGAACTCACAACTTGACCAGAACAACGCCTCAATATCCGGTGTCATGACAATTCGGCGACCGCGGCCGCAATCAGCAAAGTGAAGTACAGTAAGACCCTGCTTAACGCTGTTTCGTTTAATGCTGTTTCGGTTTAACTCTTTTTTATTTGAATTATGGGATTCCCCGAAACAGCACGCAGCGTTAACGTTCCCCATATCCGAAGAAGTTTATCTGTGTTTCGTCGTTCCGGCGGTATTATACGAAAGTATTTTTATCGTTTCAAACATTTATTGACGTTATTGTAAGTATAAATTTATATAATATAACAATTGTTATAGTGATAAATATTATGATTTTTATTTTTTATCACATGGGTGATAATAAAAAACACGAAAATAAAGCATAAAAAAAACATTTCACTAGAAACTAAAATGCAAGTGATTAGAAGATTAGATACTGGTGAACGTCAATCTCAAATCGGTGCTGCATTGAATTTGGCAACTTCAACAATAAGGACCATTCTTAAGAATAAAATAAAAATAATGTCATCGGTAACTGCAACTACGACAAGCTCTGCAACTAGAATTGCCCGTTCTAGAAATAATGCAATAGAGGAAATGGAAAAACGACTTTCTATATGGATTGACGACGAAATTGAACGCAAAATGTCATTTAGCCAATCTACCTTCTTGATAAAATGGCAGTAAACAGGAAATACAGAAGAGACTAAATGATCTGAAATGTAAACATTCTGACTTAGAGTTTTATTTATTTTTATATGCATAATCGTCTATTTTGTTTCTACATTTATAATAAATAAACTTTTGTTATAAAAAACATAATAAACTTAATGGTAAAATACCTGACCAATTTTCTACCCATCTTCCCCTAACCCCATTATTTATATGATGAGATAGCCTCGTTTAAAGCTGTTTCATTTTACGCTCTACTTTGATAGAACGTATACCCCGCGTTAAGCGGTGTCTTACTGTACACAAGAGAATAAAAAAAATTCTTCTTTATTATTAAATAAAAGTATGCTTAAAAATAATTTCTTAACTTTTTGCATAAAAGAATGAAATGATCGAGATCACAACGAAGTAAAATACAGCATATTATTCCGAGGCTTTACTATTCCCAGCACAAAAAAAAAAGTATTTCCCACAAGAATGAAAAAATGAAAGAAAAATAAAATAATGAACTTTTATTTTTGAAAAATAACATATTTTTTTTAACAAATCCACTTAAGAAAATGATGAAACTTCATTGATGTGATGTACACTCATGGACAAAAAAATTAGCGCACCAAGAAGGAGTCGTCAAAATGAAACGAAATTTTACATACGTAATGACTACTTTGATCTAAGTAAATGATTAGAAAATAAAAAAAAGGATAATTTATTTCATAGAAACAGGCAAAAGAACGGAGGGTTTAATACCCTGTTGAATCCCCTTAAGCGCGAAAGTACGATCGGGCATTGAGGCATACAAGTTTTGTATGATGTCTTGAGACATTTCATTCAATATTTGCTGTAACCTTGCCTCGAGTTCTTTCCAACTCGTGGGATGCCCAACTTGCCGTCCCAAATGATTCCAGATATGCTCAATTGGAGAGAGATCTGGGGATCGGGCAGGCCAAAGAAGGGTAATAACTGTGTGAAAGACAGTCTTGTGACACCCTTGCCGTGTGAGGCCGTGCATTGTCATGTTGAAAAATGGCTCATGGAAGCCGTTGCATGAATGGCAACAAAAGTGGTTGCAAGATGTCATGGACATACCGCTGGGCTGTCGTGGTGCCACGGATCAATACTAGGGGTGACCATGTATTATAGGCAATGGCACCCCATACCATCACACCACTTGAGGGAGCGGTGTGTCGCTGTAAAGCAAAGTCAGGATTGAGGTGTTCACGCGAACACGATTGTCATCACTCCTGAGACTGAATCTGCATTCGTTGTTAAAGACGACCTGGTTCCATTCCTCTGCAGTCCAGTTTCCTCGTGCGCGGCACCACTCCAAACGAAGTTGTCGATGGGTCGGCGTCAAGTTGCTGCACACGTAACGGGCACCGCGATCCCAAATATCTTTCAGCCAGGCACCTTCGTATGGTTCGAGAAGACACAGGGATCTCTAATGAAGGTACTACCTGTGCCTGGATGGCGGCCGCTGAAGCAGTTGGCTGTACGCGTGCATTTCTGACGGTGTGGCTATCTTCTTGACAACTGGTCTGTCGAGGGCGTCTTGAGCCTGGTCTCCGTGTAAAGGACATATCTCGGATCCACTGGTGACAACACCTCCTCGCAACACAATCAGAGCGGCCTAATTGACAAGCTACTCGCCTAGCTGACCACCCAGCTTCCATCATGCCGATGATTCTCCCCCTCTCAAACTGCGACAGCTGCTCATATTGTCTTTGAAAACGGCGTAATGGCATGTCTACCTCAGCTCTTTCTTTATAAACGATTCAGCCCACTCAAACAAGCTTTGGTTATCTGTTTTATACTCCGCGGAGAACGACGTTAAACGCCCTCTACCGACTATACGTAATGCGCAATCAAGCTGCATTTCTAATCATTTGCATATCTCCCCAACATGTACCTTCATGCCAAGTTTCGTTACGATCCCGCAATTATTTCTTGGTGCGCTAATTTATTTGTCCATGAGTGTACTTGCTTGATAAAATGAGATAAGTATCATTTTATAAATTTCAAGAAGCAAATCGTTCCGTATTTTATTACTATGAGATTCAAAGAGTATGCGAAGCAGAGATAATCTTTTAATTTCAATAAAAAATATAAATGATTTCGAACTTTTTCAAATTTAAGCTTTAAAAAATTGTATTATTTTATGCGCATAAAATGAGCTGTTTTGGAGCTACATTAGATCAATCTAATATTTTAAGACTGACCTGATGTATAGGCAATTGAATAGTTTGTATTAATTAAGAGTGAAATACTATTATTCAAAAAACAAATGACTTTATAATTCTGTATTGAGTTTGAAAATTGTAATATATAATTGAATTACTTCTTTTCAATAAGATTATCTAATCATATCAAGAGGCTCAAAAAACCTTCAAAATTAACAAACTTTTCTAAATAAAAAAAAAGTCACATTAAAATGAATTGAAAATTTCAATACGCGAAATACAATCGTTATAAAAAGAGAAAATTTGTCTTTCTGCTTTGAAACGCTCAACTCTACATAACATATTGCAGTAAAAAAAAAATCTCCATTTTCGTCCAGAGGGGTTTTAATTCTGTGAAATTACCTCAAGCCTCAACCCCCGAGGCAAAACAAAACCGTTCCCCGTACCCAGCAGCCACTTATAATTCGATTACAAAAACTGTCAAAAATGTCAATTTCACTACAGTCAAACTCGATTCTCTTCTACCCGTCTGACATACAGCCAAACTCACCCCCCTAAAAAAGAACAGGGGGGAACCACCACCACCCTAAATAAGGTGCACGAATCATCTTTATAGACAGACCCTCGTAAAGAGAGTAAAATGCAATTAGTGGCACCAAATGCAATTAGTAAAAGCCACGCTTCGGGCGAGTACTATTGCAAAAGGAATTCAAAAAGTCCCTTCTTAACTAAATTATAAAGATTATGAGGACATTGAGGATCTGCCCTGAATATATCATTTTAAAAGCAACGTTAAAGACTAAGCAGCCAGGCTCATTTTTTTCTCCTCTACTACTTTTTTACTTTCTTTTGGAAGCTTCTCAATTTACAGTTATTTTTTTAAGCGAGAGGGGTGTTTTAAAATTGACTGGTAACAAGGTTGTCGGTTCATTTAGAGCTGAATGGAAAATATAATTTGAAATGCAATGCTATTGAATGAAAGCTTCTTCCTTTTTCAGTGCTTTTAATGGGATTCGGTAAAGTGAGCGGTAAAACCGAGTGCATTGACTCCGACGTCCATCTCTTTCCACAGTTAAGAGTTATAAATTCCGAGAAGTTTATGGAAAAAAATATTCCACGGATGTAGCTCTAAAAATAAATAGTTTCTCAGACGAATAAATAGCATATTAATTTAAGTTTCTGGAAGTTTAAATAGATGATAAAGAAAAAGATCCTTTTCGTAATTAAATTTACTTACAGTTCTTTTTTTATGCATAATGAATGAACAGATATTCCTCTAATGTTAGTAGAATAAATGCTAGAGCTATTTGAGAGGTCAAGTGAATATTTAAGGTATCCGACTACGATCGGAACCGTGATTTTGCAAAAGCGTATAAATGGATAATATTTATGATATTTAGTGTTAATTAGATTAGAAAATGTATATAAAATTGTTTTAAGAATAGTATTACAAAAAAAATTATTTAAGTAAAATATTTTGACAAAAAATGAACATAGAATGACCCATTTTCAAAATGTCCTCCTTGTGTGAAAAATGCTTCTATTATAATAATATTTTGCCTGTATATAGCTCAGACCTCTGTACAGAGGCTCAACTATGATTTTTGAAAAATTCACATTATTTTCAGAGTTACAACCAATTGAAATAATTATCGGCGTTTTTTTCTTAAAATTTCTTCCCTCTGTTGTCGTAAAGCACATAGATATATAAACCCACTTATAAGTTATATATTTCAAAAATTCTAGTTGAGTCTCTGTACAGAGGTCTGAGCTATATACAGGCAAAATATTATTATAATAGAAGTATTTTTCACAAAAGGAGAACATTTTGAAAAAAAGGTTATTCGAAGTTAATTTTTTGCCGAAATATTGTATTTAAATAATTTTTTTTGTCAAAATTTCGTTAAAACAATTTCATACATGTATTCTAATCTAAGTAGCACTAAATATCATGAAAACTATCCATTTATGCGCTTTTTTAAAATCACGGTTTCGAACGTAGTCGGATACCTTAAATTAATATTTAGAGATTTACCCAATCATAATCCCATAATTAGGAAAGAAATTACTAGAAGCATAGTTAAGAAAGTACAATTTTAACCAATTCTAATATTCGTCTATAATCAATTGTTTTATCATTTTCGAAACAGAATTTTTTCCAGTTTTTGCATTAACTATTTCATAGATCTAGTATAATTTTCCTCAAAGGTTTTTAGCAAAATAGTTTCCCCTTTTTCAATTCTTACTACAGTTCACTCTCCTCCCTCTCTGTATATATGTATATAAACTCTTTCTCTTCATATATATTTAAAAACTTGTAGTGGATAACACTTGATGTTAATACAGTTTTTTCAAACATTAATTCATTAATTAAATTCTATTTTTAATTAAAAAATTTTTCTGTGTTATTTCTGTTGAAGTTACAACTGGCTGCAACAGATGGCGCCAGTACGTTTTTCTAACGAAGTAAGAATTGACTTAAAATATTTTTTTCTATATTACTTGTTCTGTCTCGAATTTTTCCAATTGGAACTTAAATGATTTTTTTTTTACCGTCGCTTTCTAAAGCAATACAAGGGCTATTAACGCCCCACTTTCCAAACTTGCACATCACACAAACGACTTAGAGCCACAACAAATTTAACGTGAATTAGTACGCTGCTCAAAACCATGGGTCTACAGCAGCGATACTCAACGTTCTTTTCAGCCGGGCCGCATGCATATGACAACTACTTCTCGCGGGCCGCAACGTGAGGACTAATGGGGGAGGGGAGTGGACGCTATAATATCAAAGATATTTAAATTGCAGAAATTGATTAAAATATTAATACTTTTGTGGATTTCGTTTTAAAACTATATTAAACTCCCTCAAATTCGACTCGCACACATATACAAAAAAAAAAAAAAAAAAAAAAGAGTTTGATGCATTTCTTTACCTTGTTATGGAATAATGTCGATTTTCTTTCATCAATGATCCCAAGTCCCCAACCCCCAAGTATTTTGTTGCTGTATAAAAAGAGTCGTTGAAAGATTTTTACTTAGTGGTATATAGTGATGAGCAAAATTATATTTTTTAAATATAGCATTTTCATGAAAAATTAAACAAGTTGTTGATCCATGTTTGTTTTTTCTACGAAACAGCCATTATCCCAATCGTCTTGAAATAACAAATATTCTTTAGTTAATTTTCTCTTGGAAAGCATGAGGGCTAGTTAAAAATTAGTTACACTCATAAAGTGACTGTAAAATGGCACACCCCAATGTTTATCAGTTATCACTAACGTTACAATTATGAAAAGAAGAAAGTTATCTAGCAATTCGTACCAGTGAGATATCGATAGCAAAATTGATAGATTGCTTGATTGATAGAATTTCTCGCTTAATTTTTAATACATTGTTCTTAAATAATTGAATTTGTTCGTGCAACCGGGCACGACCGGGCCACTCAGAAAGGTCCGGTGGGCCGCAGGTTGAGTATCACTGGACTAGAGTCACTCCAGGACACGAACTCGCGAGCCACCGGACGCGAGCTCAAGACTATTACCACTCAAGTACTGTGGCCACCCTTTTGGCCCAGCAATCCATGAAAAATTTATAAAAATATGAATAATTTATTCAACATATTCTTCACTAAAGGAAAAAAAATCGTTGAACCTGAATTTATGGTATATTTTAATGAATAGTTATGAGTTCCATTTTTAAAAATGCTTTTAATAGGTAGGCCTTTATTCGATTTAATCAAGAATGTTCCAAATATACTTCAAAAGAAATCTTCGTAAAAGTTTTAAAAATAATAATATTTTTGGTATATAATAAAGTTTGACATCTTCGTTAACCTAACTTATTACTTCTAAACAATAGATGTAATTAATAAAATTAGAATAACTTAAGCAATTGAAATTTACCTGAATAATTTTAAATGAGTTAAAAATCAACAACATAGGATTAATATCGAGAAAGAATACGCATCTTACAAGTAGGATTACAACCTTTGTTGCTCCGTATCCCACAAAACCTGTAACAGTAACTGTAACATCTTACAAGTAAAAAATACAGAACACAGAAGGCATACATTCAGCATTCTTTAAATCTCTTTATATTAATATTTAATTATAATTTTTTTTTAATATCCAGTTCTTGAATATGTTTAGCAACTCTGCAAGCACTTCAAGTGCAGTTAAAAATCTCAGTAAATTAACTGAGCATTCATATTTACGTATAATATATTTCCATTCTTTGCCAGCTGGTACTACTGTTCAGAATAAAGATACTCCACGCTCTAAAATAATAAACACCAAACTTATCCCTAAAATATATTTAAACTCTTTCTCTCAAGGTTAAGTGTGTAAGTTATGTAAGAATCTGGTATATACTAGTTAAACTAGGAAAACAGGAAGCCACAAACTGTATTGATATATTCTAAGGACTAATGCAGAAATGTTTATGTAATTGTACACTTAAGGTGACTAGACTTTCAAAATAAGAAAAAGATGCTTAGAAGGACATAGTTTTACGAAGAAAAATTTTTGTTTGACTCTTGTATTTCCGTTACTTTTGCTCATATGGTTTATGAAATAGTGCATCTGTTCTGTGAAAATAGATATAGTTTGGTGGAAGCATTTTTTATTCTTTGCAAAAATGTTGTAGTTGATAATATATTACATTTATAACGATACTCTAAATGTCTTTTCCCTTTCGTAATAGTATGATTTCTATTGCTTACATGGAATACTTAGTTATTTTTGATTTCATATACAGTTATTATATATATATATATACACATATCTAAAAATATCTTGCAATTTCAAACAAAATTTCGATAAATGCATTATGCTTGGAAAGAAAGAAAGAAATGAGTCAGAATGTTACGGCTTTTTTTTTAGTTAAGAAAAAGCTAATTTTATATTAATAACATAGTTAAAGCTTTATTTAAGCTATAGTTATATAATTTACAGTTAAACGGTTACTGTAAAATCCGGCGTATGACGCGCACTTTTAACAAAATAATAATAATAATAAAATAAAATAAGATCGAAATTTTCGGGAGCGCGTTATACGACGAGTATAAAAGTGATAACTTAAAAATAAAAAAAGCGATGAGCATTAGAACAATTAGACTATTACATAGAACGAAATACTGTTTATTTGAAAGAAACGGCATTCCTTTTATGAACTTCAAGGGTTGTAGTTCTAGAAGTATGCTATTTTTTCAAAAGCTTAGGATAATTCCTCGAATAAATGACTTCAAAACATAAAGCATTGCCCATGTACAATTCAGGTTTTTTCGTATAAAAGGGGATACGCGTAATACAAAAAATTAAAAACCGCAGTTTTTGAAAAGTGTAGGTACGCGTTATACACAGGATTTTATGGTAATTGTCATGACCATTCTATGCAGGTAAAAAAGATGGCATCAGAAATTGATGAGCAATGAATTATATAAAGAAATTTATGGATTTATTTTTTAAAAAATTATAGCCCATTCGGACACAAACTTTAAAAGCAATACAGAAAAAATAAATGTTTCATTTATGAAACAATTTATTTAGACTCCTGATTCATTCGAATAGCATTGTAAATTTATTCGCAGGAGTTGTATTACATATTTTTCAATAAAAAGAATTCAATATGTCTGAAAAAAAAAGTGTAACTTGCCAATTGTTTGCAAATTCGTTATACCTTAGAGAAATATTCGATTTCTTAGATAAAACAACCATATTTTATAGATTACTCAATATGCAAAAGAAAACATTCAGAAAGTATGCACAATACTTTCTATAAATAAAATGGAAACAAACTTTTCATTTCTTATTCCCTTTTCTATATCTCACTGCCTGCATTCCTTTATAAATTCCTTATAGTTTCAAAATCGCCTCCAACGTACGTCTCCATTCTAATCGTACAATAAAATGCGAATGCATTTCCGAAATTCTAGGACATTTTGATGCCACCGTCGAACTACTAATGATAACGACCCTGGAAATAAGCAGCTGTGGCTCACCTAATAGCTGCTTGCTATGCGATGCGACGAACTGTTACGCATCCTAGTGCGCGCCTACTTATCTGAAGAGGCCAGGAATCTTCAAAGCCCAGCAGAAACGGGCGACATTACCAAGGAAATATAAATGCCCAAAACGTATTCAGCTAAAACGGACGGAAAGGGTAGGGTTGTCGGAGATTTAGTCTTTGAAAGGTGGCACCCTTGGCGGTGTTTGCCATAGAGTAGGAATCGCCAAATGGATTTATTATGATAGATGCAAGTACCTCATAGTATTGCATATAATTGTATATTGTTAAGAAGCCTTATTTCATCCAAAGTACATAATAAAAAAAAGAATGTGAAAAAAAGTTCTATCTACTTAAACAAGGTCTGTGTTTCAATAATTTCGAATTCACGATGAAAAATCATCTTCAATTTAGTTAAAAATTTATATATTTAAAAAAAACCAACCTTACCCGAAAACTAAAAGCAGTGGCGTAACGTACAACCCCGCTACCCCAACATCGCGGGGCCCAAAACCTGACTTTGCAGGGGGGAGCCCTAATATTCTCCATTACGCCACTGGCTAAAAGTGCATTGAAACTGAATCGAAGATGGAAGAAAATGATTTGAAAGTTAAACTATCGACTTGAATTGTATAGAAGCTGAAAAAGGAATTAATGTGCGAAAATTGAGAAAATAAAAAAAATGATAATGCATGCATTTTTTAAGAAATTGTGTTCTTTTCATATAATTATCGAGTGACGGGAGCAATAGTTGGACATATTACTGACCAAACTCTTGGCTGGCATTGTTTCTATTCGGTTGTAGGCGTGAGTCCTGATACATCTAAAGATTGACCATGCAACAGGGCTCATGTGCTGTGTTTTAAATTTGTCTAGGTTCAAATCTTCCTATTGGCATTATGTCGAAGTTTGAAGAAATTGTAGAAGTTAGAGGTGTCTTTTTTCCTCATCACATGATCATGTTTCAAGATTGCGAGATTAATCGTATAATATTTACTATGTAATTAATGTGTAGAAACTATGCAATTCCTATTTAAACAAGTTCTGATAAAAAATTTACTTTCTCCTTTTTAAGAAAAAGAACTTTTTATTCTGCTCAATTAAGGCTATGTATGGGATGGTTGTTTCCTGAGGGGAGAACATTTTGTATATCGAAATCCTTTTCGGTGAGATCGGCTTTAAGCATTACACTAGAGGTTTCCAAACTTTTTGTCTCATATAGCCCTTGCTATGTTTTTCGGTTTTAGGTACACCCCTGCTTACCTAATATTGAATGTTTGCAAATTTGTCAACTTAAGCGTCTTTTTGAAAACTGGTATAGAGCTACTTACTTTAAAAGATTTAAATTTCTAATTAATTTAAAATTTAATTAATACATAATATATATATATATATATATATATATATATATATATATATATATATATATATATATATATATATATATATATATATATATATATATATATATATATATATAACTGATCAAACAAATTTTAATAACGGGAGGGATCAATCTGATGATTCTCCTCGATTAGTAGTGTGTGTGTCTAGTCTTTTTCCTTCTTTCTTTTTTATTTTGGAGATTGAAAACCACGCTGAAATTCCTTCTCAGTAAGAAAAGTAATTGAAAACTTTCTCGTAATATTCCATAATTTGGGATAAATAACAGGTATGTCTTTTTAAAGCCAAAATTGCTGACATCCGTTTCTAAACTTTAAGATTTCCATTACTGCCTATTCCAATCAGTTACTCTTGTAATATAACATTTTTTTTCAATGTGACAACTGCTTTTCATTGCCTACTGTGGTAATTACCATAGTCAGTAACCCAATTTCAAAATCTGAATAAAGGGCATTCAAATGTTGCACGTAGTTTAAAACTTCATTTTCCAGGCAGATTCATTGTGGCCGATTGAAAAACTGGGAAACATTCGCAACGTCCAATATTGTACTCTTTTAGCTTAATTCTGGCAAAAAGCGCTGAAATGATGGTCCTTGTTTTTAAAAAAAATTTAAGCTCTCACTTTGTAATTTGTAAATTAACCTCATTAAATTTAGTAAATAAATATGTTAAATAGGTAAAATCTGGTTTCCATTTGGTTAAATTTTCTTTTAAAATTAAGGCCATGATCTGGTTTAATAAGAGTCAATATCGTAGATTCCCCATTTACATCTCATGAACCCCCAAGTTATTTTCCCGCTGACATGGACGCCTTACACTTCATCATAGATCCCTGGGGGTCAAAATAGACCACTTTGGGAATCATTGCATTACACCAACAACCTTCGTGTTGCTTCAAAGGGCAATGTTAATAAGCAATCAATAAATTAAAATATTAGTGTTTAATTATTTCCTTTTTCCAATTCCTACTGTTATAGCTCACACTCTCTATATATTTATTTATTTATCTTGGTGGAATTTTCAATCGTTAATAAAATACATTTTAAAGCGCTCAGGTGAGATGAAATTTTATATACATGATTATTTGGGATGATAATACAGTAATTTAATTATAATTAATAAAAATTAATTTATTAAAACTAATTATTTAAAGAATTACAAATATAGCCACGTTGGCAGCATTTTTGGCGACTTGTGTCAAAACCTGAAAAGGTTTTTTTCTCACATGTTAAAGTATTCAGTTGAACTGAAATTTATATACACGATTGTTTTGGATGACAATACGATACTTAAATGATAATTAATAAAAATTAATTACCACTTGATGTTGTGATTCTGTCATATGTATATACATATTTATATTAATTGTAACTATTTAATAAAAAGTAGCTAAAATAAAAATGTTCTTTGTTGATCAAGTAGGAAAAAATTGACTTAAATTTTTTTTTATATTACTTGTTAAATGATACATTTGTCTTAAGAAATTGCAAAAACAACATTTTCAACGAAACTACAGTAAAATTTGGCAAGATCACCTTTCTTTGTTCTAACATCACATTTACTTTAAAAGGTTTAGAACACAATTTACTTTTTTTTCTCAATGGAATAATACTTCAAATTGCGATATCTTTTATCATTATTGACCTCGCTCGTGCATTCATTGTAAGTATAAACTTTCATCAATTTTTAGTTAAAAAAGAAATACTCCCTCTATTCAGAAACCATTGAAGCATTTTGTAGAAAAATGGGTACAATGTCGGAGATATCAATATCATTTATTTTTTAAAGAAGACAAACTCTTTCCTCTATTTCTATTTTGAAAGATATATAGATACTTTATATACTTCCTTTTTAAACAAAGAAGTGAAATACTATCTTTCGTTTGTTGTAGAAGAAAAGTTGAAATAAAAGTTTTTTCTTGCCGCATTTATCAAAACTTCAGCAAATTTATAATTTCATGGGACAAAAGCCTTTGTTGCTCCTCATCCTACAAAAACCATCAGTTGTAACTGTATTTTATCATTAATTTTGATGCCTTGCACTTAGTAATATATGTATTTATATATCAACCTTTTATTTTTTTAATATAGTGAAATACATTTAACGCGAAAACGCTGAAGGGACGAAAAATCCATTAACACGAAATAATACAACGATTCTGACAAACTACAATGTGTTCGCATGCTTTTTTTCTCTTAATACGAAAAGATTTCCCTTCTGGTGATGAACAAAATACGGAAAACACCAGCCGGGTAGGACTGTCCTACTGTATCATTGAAAGAATGCCTTGTAGTAGATGATGATAATGCGTATACAGCACCAATTATGGCAAACAAAGGCATTTTGGAGTTTGTTCAAAGCTCAAGCATCATTGATGCAAATTCCGACAACGAAAACTACATGAATAATACAGCTCCTGCTCCCATGTCATTCATGATAAGGAACAGCATGAAAAGTACGCACAGTTATTTAAACGCACTTTCCAGGGGTGAAATGAATAACAAAATGGACGATATCGAACAATTTGTTGACAACTTGATGCTAAAAAACAATGAAAAGAAAAATATCAGATTATTTGCCAAAAATTGCCCCCCCCCCAAAAAAAAAAAAAAAAGAATTGAAAATTTTGTATTACACTTCATTAAGGTCTTGTGAATGCTTTTGTTTCATTGATTTTTAGTAAATACATGCATAAATACATACCTATGCAAATAAAATACTCTCTAATAAACTTCATTTTGTTGATATATGGATTTTTAGGGGAAAAAACCATAAATCAACAAGTTTGAAATATATTTTTTTAAATATCGTTGAACACGAAAAACATATTTAAGTCTCTCTCAATTTCGTGTTAAACGATTTTCACTGTACTTAGTACTGTCTCAGTTCCATTCAAATAATTTTTTCTCGTAATAATATTCTGGGGGCAATTTTTATAAGGATATTATAACTCAACTGACACCAAATATCAGAAAATTATTCATTTATATGCTTTTTCAAAATCGTGGTTTCGAATGCGGTCAGTTATCTTTAATATACTATCATACATTTTTCGAAAAATTAAACACATATATATATATATATATATATATATATATATATATATATATATATATATATATATATATATATGTGGGAGACAACAAGGGGTCCAATACGTTTCTCTTATGGTTTATTTAACATTAAACAAAAATTAATTAAAAAGGTAGATTACAGATTAGTTTACAGATAAGTTTGACGATGATATTCAGAAGGTAACGCCTGCTCGCGCACCTCTCGCGTTCTCTCTTCTCTCTTTCACTAATTCACAAGTTTCAGTTTCAATTCATTGCGCCTGCGCGCGAAGACTGCGTTGCTTTTGGCTGCATGCCATAACGGCCATTCTGACTGTCCGCTGTCCGCAGCGGTACTTCCATGGAGACCAGAGGAGAATCTGAAACATACAAAAAAAAAAAAAAACGGAACAGACAAGGACTATACGACAAATATATAGAGATTAAACATATCAAAATTTTTCTGAACTAGACAGTTTCTCCATCATGTGAAGGCACCTCTTCGACATCCGGAAGGTTCCACAGGAAAACACATTGTTTCACAGGCATAAGAACGTCTTTTTTAACAAGTTGATCTTTGGTTGAACGCATCGATATTTTCCTCTGTAGAGTTCTGGACGTCTGTTTAAAACGATTTCTCTTTTTCCTTCGCTTCCACTGCCAGGGCTCAAAAATTTTCCGGAGCAACACAAACCGTCGATAATTACTATTCATAGGTGAAGGGGTAGGAGATTGGGAGATAAATTCCACGGAACTCGTTTTCATGGCACCATTGGCTTTCTTACACAATACTATATCAGAACATTTTTCTCTTACAATACTCAATTTTAACTTAGTAATCTTAATTTTATTACATTTATAATCCTTAATTAGAGAACTCGAATCATTTCTAGTATTAAAGTTTTTAACATGTGATAAATCATAACTAGAGTTTTCTATCACATTTGAAACAGAAAAAAATAGAATTAGAATAAGCACTGGAATTAGCGCCCAAAGAGGATCCACTTTCATTCAATAAAACATCGCTCTTTGCGTGGCCTAGTTTCTTTATTTCAGAATATACACTGGGATGTATAATAAATTCTTCGGTCAAGGTCGGTGATATTGCCGTTCTCACACTTAAGCTAGGAGAGTGTTGATTAAGAGAAATATTTATGGGTTTAACTTCTACTATACGCTGTTCGCCAAAACATGAACTTAATGTTATGATCTCTTCGGAAGGTGTTTGTACTCTAATTAGTGAGGAATTTAAAACTGGGATCTGGCAACCTGAATCAATCAATGCTGTTACGGGCTGATTTTCCACAAAAATGTTTACGTATTGAAGATTTGCGCATTCATCGCTATTTTGTTTTTCGCTCTCGATTTTCAAAGTATTCACGTTTATTTTATTATGGATGTGATCATTAGATTCTTTAGGTTTAAAACGCTTCTCACAGTCTCTTGCGCAATGAGATGAATCACCGCATATAAAGCAATTTTTATTTTCTCTTTCATGATATTGGGGATAGTTCTCTTTAATCTTTGGTTTAAAGTTTTGTGATTTATTTTTAAAGGGGTCTTGGGTATATCCATAAGTAATAGGAATTTCTTTATGTGATCCGCTTCTAGATGAAATATAAATATCACACTCTTTAGCTAAATCAATAGGCTTAAACCAATCTTCTGCTTCTCGAATGCCAATATGAGTTGCAGTTTCCTTATTTAAAGTTTCAAATAATTTATCAGAAATTATAAGATCACATAGAGATTCAAAGGAATTAACTTTTCTTAACGAACAATAATATTGGAAGTTTGCCGTCAATCTTGCAGCAAATTGGATGTATGTCTCGCCTGATGATTTTACAGCATTTTTAAATGAGTTTAAACACTCGCGAGGGGTTAATTGGAATTCTCTGAGTACTAAAGATTTTAGTTTTTCATAGTCATTTAATTCCTCTTCTTTAATATACAGTAAGACGTTATGAGCTCTTTCGCCCAGAAGATTTATTAAAATTTCAGATTTATATTCGTCATTTATTTTCTTGGTTAAAAATGCGCGTTCTAATGATTGGAAGAACAGATTAAAATTTTCAGATCTGGTGGGAACAGGAAGAGATAAAGTTTTTATACTTTTTATCATATTTTCTATGTTAGTTTCGAACTGTTTTTCTTCGACTTTAGCTGCAGGATTTAAACTTAATGCTTTATTTTTAGCCAATTGAAGTTCGATTTCTTTTTCTAATTTTGCTAACTGAAGTTTCGCGAGCTCAATTTTTTGTTCTGAAGTTACCTCTCTTTCGTTTTGCGATACTCTCTCATCTATACAGTTTTGAATTAAAGTTTTAACGAAATCTGGATCACTTTCAAATGTACTACTGTTCTCAATTTTAGTCTTTAGTTTAACTATAGTGTCAGTACTCTCCACAATACCGTCTAGCTCCTCAACAACTCTTATGAGATCCTCTTTAAGAGCGTTTTTATACATTTTAGAAAAATTTAGAAAGATCCTACCTTTTTTTTTCTCTGGCTCCCTTGTTGCTCGCACGTACGATGTATCCAATGAAGAAAAAACGTTGTGAATCCACTGATTTCACCTCTTCGCAGGTTATATCGTTAGATGAAAAATAGTTCTTGAAATTGTTCGAATTGTCACCTCTTCGCCGGTGTTTGTGAGTGGTTCCAACCTCTACACAGGCGGAATTTTCGTAGATGGGTTTTCCAACCTCTACACAGCCGGAATATTTGTCGATGGTTCGTTGAAAAATACACCTCTACACAGGTTATTTTGTTATTTGTTCTGACCTCTACACAGGTGGAATATTTGTCGATGGTTCGTTGAAAAATACACCTCTACACAGGTTATTTTGTTATTTGTTCCGACCTCTACACAGGCGGAATATTTGTCGATGGTTCGTTGAAAAATACACCTCTACACAGGTTGAACGAAGTTTCCGAAAAATGGCGGAGCGTCTCCTTCACGGACGCTGTTGTTCATTGTCCCGACTTTGGTTCAAAATCGAAATTTTATCGATCCCGGCCGAGCCCCCATAATTTGTGGGAGACAACAAGGGGTCCAATACGTTTCTCTTATGGTTTATTTAACATTAAACAAAAATTAATTAAAAAGGTAGATAAGTTTACAGATAAGTTTGACGATGATATTCAGAAGGTAACGCCTGCTCGCGCACCTCTCGCGTTCTCTCTTCTCTCTTTCACTAATTCACAAGTTTCAGTTTCAATTCATTGCGCCTGCGCGCGAAGACTGCGTTGCTTTTGGCTGCATGCCATATATATATGTTAAGTATTGGCCGAGTGGTAGTTTTTTGACGAGTGTTTGCAGGTCTTCATCAAAATACACATCTTCAGTGAACAGATATCTTCTTTATTGTGGCGCACACATCGAAGTTTAGGACAAAATATAATGCACCTTCACAAAGACGAGACAAACAATTCATGATGATGAAATTAAAGCACAGTAGACAAGCAAAAGTGACATCTTGACGGACACAACACATAAACACGGAAAAACAGCTATATTTACTAGTACATTATGACGGCAAAAAGGATAGAGCAAGCGAACGTCATTACACAAGTTGTTTTTATTCTCCACCAACAGTGCAAGTGCGTGATGATTACGCAATCATAGCTCTGATTGGATAGAAAGTGCGGGACAGGAATTTCTGATGTAATAAATATTCATCGATTACGATTAAAATCAGAGTGTTAGTTTTGAACCAAATAATCAAAAGATTTCAATATTGTTTTAAAAAAGTTAATTAAAGAGAATGCTAGAGGGAATTATTACATATATATATATATATAAATAAATGAATTATATCATTAAATTTCTTTCACGTTGTATTTTTTTAAATGAGCAAATATTCCACTGTCTGCTCAATTTCCTTAGCAAATAGACTCCTCCATCGCACTTTCCTTTTACTTTTTCAGAACTCTAAAAGCGAGGGAAAAAAAGAACCATCCACTTTCACATTGTTCTACCGCAACACTTTTCCTCTGCATACGGCCTCATCATAATTCTAAAAGTAATAAGAATACTAATAACCTAAAAGCAAGCAATGAATCGAAAAGTTTGGGGGAACTCTAGCTTAATTATTTTACCATCATGCCCCAAATTGAATTTTTCCTCGGAACCACCTCTCCGTAAAAGGGAAAAAGTTCACTTTCCACACTGCATCCATTCTTTTATAAATGAATTTCCAATGCTCCTTTTAATGCACCCAAAAACATGTCGCCATCGCATGGACCAAATTCGCTAGCGACATCAAAGCCTTCAATTCGCTTCGCACGCGAAGTGTGCCATCCAACAGCTCTTTCGGGAACACGAGGCAACATTAAAAGGTGAGCAGCGGGATGGGGAGAAGGGAGGATGAAGTGAGGTAGAGAACGTAATCACATTTATCATACAGTCACCATTTGAAAGTGGCGATGGGAAAAGAGGTAAGACAGTCTTAAGCTAGACTTTCCTAATTATGCGACTCAGCATCAATGTGTGGAATGTGGAATTCCCTCTGGAGCAGCTATGCCGCAAAATTGTTGTTTGAGTATTATTTTCGAAGTAACATGAAAGGGTTCTTTGATGGTATGGGTATCATTTCTTAAGCACTCAGCTAGTCATGGTTCAAAAGTTCCGCTGGATATGCTTTAAAGATATGTCCTAGTACAGGGGAGGGTTGTCTTTTCCAGGATAAGGGTTACTTCTAATTTTTTCAAGGTGTTGCAGTCCACCCAGTTGTGTAGGTGTGGTGATCTATAAAAATATCTACAATATTTATTACCAGTGGCGCACACAAGGGGGGGTCCTGGAGGTCCGAGCCCCCCGAAAGCCCTTGATTTTTTTCCCGATTGATTATAAATATATAGTACATAAAATTTAATTAATTACTTGTTATTAATGATAAATTTTATTAATTAATTCTAATTATTTATTCAAAAACTTACTGTGTTTTGTTCCCGAAAATCGACAAAATCAAAAGGAGCATGATACAAGAATGGTGAACTTTCAACTCCGGACCCCCCCACCCCCTTGAAAAATTCCTGTGTGCGCTACTGTTTATTACAATTTAATAATAATTACAGAAAATGTACTTAGCTACAAAACTACAATAAAAAAACTTACCCTTTTAAATTTGCGTTTAAAGCAAAACGCAGGATACAAACATAATAATAATATACCCACAAATTTAATAATATCAAATTTAATATTATCAAACAATTCAAAATACATCGAAAAATAAATTATTTTCATTTAAAGTTAGTTCTCGTAGTTACAGTCTCAGTAGAAGACTTAGTCTGCATACTGTCAGAAAAACTTGAATATCTCGTACACAATTACTAACTTCTAATTTTGCACAGAATTCTCAGTTGTTGTCTGTGAAACGGGGACAATATGTGTTGTTTTAATTAAATTCATCGTTAAAAATGCAAATTCACATAGGCAGGTAGAACCAAAGGACGATGTTTACGTGCTTTCAAAATTATGTTATTTTGAAGAACAAAAACTTCGTTTTCCTCGACAGATAAGCAGAATATACAATTTATATTTTCAATCATTTTTTTTTCATCGACATTGCCAAATGAATAACATATGAAGTGACAGTTGATTCTAGTCTAATAAATTCTCGAAAACGTCTCTCAAATTTGGAATGAAGTTTTATTAATTTGTCAAATGTGTTCACTTTGTTTAATGTATGTTTTTTTGCATGCGTCTCAGGTCTTAGTAAAAGCGGTCACCCCTAAAATGTCTTGGGGGGTCCACCAGTCGATAGTGATCGACTTAATACCCATCCCGTTAATGAGATTGGATTGGAATCTGATATTTGGATGATTTATTCTGAGAAAGTATTAGCTGTTTAATTTTATACTCGAATATGTACGATGGGAAATAAACTTTTGTTTTGGCTAAAAATTAATTATCCTTACGTATATATATATATATATACAGTATCTATACATAATATATATTATCTATTTATATATACTATAGTTTTTATACATAAACTGGCCTTCCTCTTTCTACAAAGTAACCTGTAACTCTTTTCAACAAATATTCAAAAAATAAAAACGTCAAATGTCAGAATTACAGATTTGGCAGTAAGTAGCCGTAATAAAGTATTCTCTCTCTTTTCTCCCTCAGATTAAATGAACTCGTTTCTCGAGGAGACGGAAACAAGACTCTTTTCGTCATGGCCGATCTATTACTAAATGTTTTACCTTTTTGTTGAAGAGGAAAACAGACAAAGGAAAAATAATAGGAAAGAATCCAGTGTCCCCTTAGATAACATCATTTAACATTGTGTTCCAAGAGATTCAATACAAGTAATCAATTAAGTAACATCGTTTTACCTGCGAGCAATTTTTCATTATAAAATATCTATGACTCCAGAGGTTATAAAAAATTTATATGGTAGAGTCCTTAAAACTCGGCCTAATGGAGACCGAATGATGGCCGAGTTAGTTAAAATGCCGGGTTATGTAGAATGGGTTTAAGGTATCAGACTACGTTTGGAACCGTGATTTTAAAAAAATGCATAAATGGATAACTTTCATGATATTTAGTGTCACTTGGATTAGAATGCATGTATAAAATTGTTTTAAGGACATTATGACAAAAAAAAATTTATTTAAATACAATATTTTGGCAAAAAATTAACTTAGAATAACCTTTTTTCAAAACGTTCTCCTTTTATAAATAATGCTTCTATAATAACAATATTTTGCTTATATAAAGTAAAGACTTCTCTAGAGAGTCTGAACTAGAAATTTTGAAAAATTCATATTAGTTTCAGAGTTATCCAATATTGAAATAATTATCGGCGTTTTTTTCTTAAAATTTCTCTCTTCTGTTGTAGTAGAATATGGATAAATCCACTTCTAAGTTATGCATTTCAAAAATCCTAGTTCATCCTCTATACTGAGGTCTGAGCTATATACAGATAAAATATTATTATAATAGAAGCATTTTTCATAAATGAGAATGTTTTGAAAATTGGTCATTCTTTGTTCATTTTTTTGTCAAAATATTGTACTTAAATAATTTTTTATTGAAATAAATATTCTTAAAACAATTTTATACAGTTTTTCTAATCTATGTCAAACTAAATATAATAAATATTATCCATTTATATGCTTTTGCAAAATCACGACTCCGAACGTAGTCGGATACCTTAATAAATGGATAAGTACGAGTATTTCCTCGGAAAATATTGTACTGCACTTGTATGTATTGAGTGCTTGAAAATACAAGAGAAAATAAACTGCCCAAATAGAGTCAAGCAAAAAGGAAAAGTACATACTTTATGAAGGCATAAAGCATTTATAACATGGAAATAAAAATTAATAAATACATAATATTTAGCAATTTACTTAATCAGATACACCTCAGAAAAATGCTTTATGAAGGTATAAAACAGTCTATAATGAAAAGTAAAAAGCCGACAGCAAAAACTGGCTACTTTTTTTTAAAGAAATCCAAAATGTTCTGTTGTCTTCTGTATTTTACTCTTGAATGGGTTAGCACTAAGAATTTTTAGACCTGCAAAGGTGTGGCCGAGTTATCCGCATTTCCAGGTTCCGGTAGCGGGTGTGTGGGACACAGAGTCACTACAGGCTCAGGAAATCGTTAATTCTGGTAAAACTCTTTATTTGTTACCAATGACATTGATAGTATCCTCCTATATGACAGTCTTCAGGGGAACTAATATGTATTTGTCACATATTGCCTCCTTTTTTGTGAGAATGACAAACGTTTTTTTTTTTTTTTTTTACAATCTTAAGGTACCTACTTGTTTTGACTGAGTTCCCCGAGCGACCATTTTTATTTCAAAATATATTTCCTCTATGAACAACTTACTGGTTTTGATTGTTGTATTGTGGAACTTAATTATGGTTTACAAATGTAAGTGAGCAGAATATATATAAAAAAGAAAGAAATGGTATCCGAGATCTCTATTGAAGGAACTCAAAAGGAAGGCTCTCAAAATGATCAAGCAAGGGAAGAACTTCTGAAATAATGCATATTAATCGTGCTCGCGAAAGTAAATTTGAGAAAAGCGATAAACATGAAGCGTTTCAGTTGAAAGGAAAATTTTCAAATGCTACCTAAACAACGCCATAAAGATAAACATAAAACCATAAGTGTACTACAAGGCACTCTTGCCCTGTCAAAACGACACAAGCGAAAAAATGTTCCCCATACTATTTGTTTATCATCAAAAGGACAATAAAACTACAATAACTTGAACAAAATGTGACAGTTTCGCCTATATAAACAACACTCCTCTGTAATATTAGCAAAAAGTGTCCGTGATTTGAGTCCTTTGTTAAAGTCACTCACATTTGAAACTTCTTGGTTTAATTTGATTGATATTTTTTCTCAAATTATCTAAAAAAAATGGGAAAGTCCTTAAAAGTAGGTAAGTATACTTTCTCTTAGTTAAATTATTCACAGGGAATTACGATTTTTATCATGTACAATAAAAATAATTATAAAAAAAGGATTGGGGTAACTCAGTCACCCCACTCAGTATCTCGAGTACGCGCATGCTCCCGTATTAATGAGCGTCGAGTTTTAGGGCCTCTGCTGTTTATCTCAATTTTCACTTAGTCTACTAAATATAAAACCATCCTTTCAATCGAAAAAAAAAAATTTCTAAAATTGGAAATTCTTCAGTTCGATCACTTGTATGTTTTTAATGGTCGAGTGAACCCATTTGAAGTTTAGCACTGAGCACTCAGTGAAAGCTCTAAATAAGCGATAACACCCGTAATTACATGAGCAGAAACACCACTGAGCCGGACTTGTCTCTGATCGCAGGCAATAACCAATTATACGCACTGAGAGTAAACAATCCATCCGGGTCATTCATTAGGAAACCATTAGTTATTGAACGAAGATAATACACCGGGTATTATTAGCTGATAGGTAATGTCTCGATATTAAATGCCCAACTGGGTATGGCTCAGAGCAGAGGGGATTTTCCAGAAAACGGAAAGTGTTCCGGCTTATTGACGATTGGATGAAAGGAGAGGGGGAGAGGCGATCTTTAATTGACAGGAATTATTCCATTAGCAACTAAATGCATTTCGTAGCGATACTGTTTCACATGTGGCGCTTAAATGGTTGGTGATAAGGCTCAAAGATAAAAATGTCTTTTTGGAGTTGGATTCTGCTGTTGCAATGAATGGAGTTAAAATTCTTCTATGTTGCCGTGTAAATCGAAACCTATTTAAAAGATTCGAAAATTATTAGACTAGATATCGTGTTTTCAAGGGGGGGAATAGTAAATTTTCAAAGTAGTAATTAAAAATAGTATGTAGTTTCCTCAACGTTTAAAGCATTTAAGGTATCCGACAACCCTAAAATCATGTTATTTTTCAAAAATTGACAAAAAAAAAATTATGATTTTATTTTATAGGCTATTATATCAGCTTTACAAAAATACAAAGTTTTTTATTTTCCGTTCATTAGAACAAAAACTGCAAGTGTTTTAGTAAAAGCAGATGCAATAACTTTACATAAGATGACAAACTTTAAAATGCGTTTTACTCGAAATGTGTTTTTTTCGGAAAATTCAAACGGGAACAGCGATTACTCAAAAAGTTTTTAAAATAATTTGCTGAAATTTTTTATCTATGTTCTGTATAACATTAGAAGTGTTTTAACCTACAGATTTATCAATCACTGTTTTTTTAAGCAATTCCACGTAGTCACTAAGATAAAATGCTCTAGTCTTTATGAAAATTAAAATATCTCTTATTCTGAAGCTCATTTCAAACATGAATAAAAAAGTAATACATAAAAATTGAAAAAATGAGAATTTGTTCATAAAATCTTTGTACAGAACGGGCCCCGTTTATGTAATTTTGTGTACATTTTTACCTGTTTTTTCCTATTTTAATAATGATAAATTCTTTTCTTGTTTTCAATTTTTGGATTTTTTTTCTTAAAATATACTAAATAAATCTAAAAATCACAAAAGAATCTCCATTTCTCCATTTTTTCAAAAAAAAGGTTCTCGCAAGTAGTAGGATACCTTATTTTGATATAATTAACAAAATATTCAGAATGAGCTTGTGAAAAAGTGATATTTCTAATGAGATATAAAAAGATAGATAATGTAAATTATTTTAATGATCAAACATGTAAGAATGCTGAAATTGAAATAACACAAGTAATATAAAAAAAAATTAAGTCATTCCTACTTTGAATGCATGAATAGAAAGTATAATTAACGATTAAAAATTTGAACACGATATATATATATATATATATATATATATATATATATATATATATATATATATATATATATATATCGTGTTCAAATTTTTAAAGATATAAATATATATATATATATATATATATATATATATATATATATATATATCTTTATATATAAAAGTCTTCTGTGCGTGTGTTTGTCACTAAACACCTTCTAAACGGCTGGACCGATTTCGATGAAATTTTTTGTGTGGGTTCAAGTAAATTCGAGAATGGTTTAGATTCACAATTCGGTCCGATATCGCAATTAGTTAAAAAGATATTAATTAAAAACATTCAGAAAATACAACTCAACATTCACCTGCATTGTTGTAACAACGTTATTGTTATAAACACAAGTAATATAAAAAAATTTTTAAGACCAATTCCTACTTAGATCAACCAAGAAAAAATTTATTTTAGCTACTTTTTATTAAATAGTTGCAATTAATAAAAATATGTATATACATATGACAGAATCACAACATTAAGTGGTAATTAATTTTTATTAATTATTATTACAGTATCATATTGTCATCCAAAACAATCGAGTATATAAAATTTCCTTTCAACTGAATGCTTTAACACGTGAGAAAAAAACCTTTTCAAATTTTGACATAAGTCGCCAAAAGGATCGCTATGTCGCCAACGTGACTGTATTTGTAATTTTTTAAATAATTAGTTTTAATCAATTAACTTTTATTAATTATAATTAAAAATTATTGTATTGTCATCCAAAATAATCATGTACATTACATTTCAACTCAATTGAGTGCTTTAAAATGTATTTTATTAACGATTGAAAATTCCACCAAGATAAATAAATAAACAAACAAACAAATAAAATATGTATAGAGATCGTGAACTAATAGTAGGAATTGAAAAAGATGTAAGTTGGCGTCGAAAATTGATTTTCAGCCAACCTGGCCAAACAGCGGTCTTTATTGTTACGAAAATGCAGACGATTCACGCTTTTTAGCGTTTTTAATTAATATATTTCAAATAATCTTTATATATGTAATTCTTCTGTGCGTGTGTATGTAACTGAACTCCTCCTAAACGGCTGGACCGACTTTGATGAAAGTTTTTGTCTGTTCCAGTGGACTCGAGAATGATTTTAATTTATAATTCGGCTTAGAAATGTTTATTTAATTAATTTTTTATTTATAAATTGTTGATCTTGGAAAGTTTTACATTGGATCCGGCAGACTGCGCTATGATCGCAGTATCGAGAGAATATTCAAAAATATTTTATTATAATTCAAGTTGGTCCCGACAGTTGGTGCTGTGATCATTTTAGGAAAATATTTTGTCACTTCGCGTTATTATTTTGTTGAAATAAATCGTGTGTTAATTAAATTAAATTATTACATTCAGATGTAATTAGTGTTTGAAATTTTACTCAATTTTACTCAAATTTTACTCAAAACGGTCCAGATTGTCAAAGCTTATTCATAAAAATTTGGAATTTTTGAATTTAAGATGTGTGTACAGGACAACGTCTGTCGGGTCTTCTAGTAGTATATATATATATATATATATATATATATATATATATATATATATATATATATATATATATATATATATATGGAGAGAGTGAACTAATAATAGGAATTGAAAAAATACCATGATTTGTCTGCATTGTTGTAGCGCAATGCACATCCGGTTTGGCTGAAAAACAGGTTTTCGACGCCAACTTTTGTCTTTGTTTTAACAGTTACATTGTTACAACAATAGAGACGAATTTAAATCAATTAATTTAATTAAATTTAAATAATTAATTAATATTTGAAAAATTGTATTAACATCAAGTGTCATCCACTACAAGTTTAAAAAAATTTATTTGAACTTGTTTGAATGAACACAAAGTATATTTTATTAACGATTTAAAATTTGAACAAGATAAATAAATATATATAGAGAGAAAGCTAATAGTAGGAATTGAAAAATGGGTAATGCATTGGTTGAAGTTTGAGTTTGAGTATTTATTAGCGTCGAACTATAAAGAAAAATATAAGCTCTCAAAATGATTTGACATGTTAAATTATAATTCTATTGATATAAATGAGATTTATATTAAACGTTTAGGAAAAATTTGTTCATTAAGAAACTACTTGATTTTTGTAATGGATATTCCATTTCATAAATCATTGGTTTGATTTGATTTTGATTTATGTCGTACTGAAAATCAAAACGAAGGCTGTTGACGAAGGACTCTGTGGTTTTAAATCTCGTTCAAGTGACGAGGACGACACTTTAACTTGGAGAATCCAATTATTCATAGCAGGTACCAAAAGAAAAAAATTAAATAACCAGATATTAAGATTTTTTTTCTTTTGTATTAACCATACAAATTTTAAATTAGTGTGAGAAAAATCTAATGGTATTCTTCATAAATAAATGCATTTACGAAAAAAGCCTGTGGCTGCCGAAATCAAGATATAAGAAGTAGATATAAGTAGATTTTTTTAAATACTTACATTCTGAATTTTATCAACATTTAAATTTAAGCATATGCAAACAATGAATTTATACAATTTAAACTTTTTGTAACAAAACTTTCAGAAAGTCGAATTTTTTCCCACTAACATATTTTTCTTTAAAGTGACATGGAAGCAAATGATTAGTGAGTGCCCTTTGTAAAAAGGGAGGTGATTTCTCTGAAAATTCATATTCATCGCAAGTCGAAACCTTTTTTTTTTCCCCTAACAACATCTGTTTGAAGTTTGACGGATGGACCACCGGTTCTGATACGCAGTTCGGAGATCCCTTCAACCGATACGTTCAAAGTAATGTATCAAAGGGTATATTCACATGATTATTTTGTCCTTTATATACTAAGAAAAAATACGTGGAGTAGATAAATTGCTTTAGAAATAAGTTGTGAAATAATAAAATATACAGTGGCTGTTAACTTGATTAGTTATCTTTAACCGACCCCACTGATAAGAAAAATTATATTTTAATACAGTTTAACAAAAGAGCCCCCCCGCCCCCTTCTTCGAGTATATTTATATGTAAAAAAAGAAACTAAACCTTTGTTAACTTAAAAAATTTCCTAGATTAATTTTCGTTATAGTGTAAAAGTTTAAACGAGTATTATTTTATCGCACTAAAACAATACTGGATAAAATAGGGTATGAAAACTATTTAATACAATTAAATACAGTCTTTATAAAGGGAGAAATTATAAAAGGTTTCTATTTAAGGTATCCGACTACTTTCGGAACCGTGATTTTGCAAAAGCCCATAAATGGATAATTTTTATGATATTTTGTGTCACTTAGATTAGAATATATGCATAAAATTGTTTTAAGGACATTTTGACAAAAAAAATTATTTAAATACAATATTTTGGCAAACAATTAACTTAGAATAATCTTTTTTCCAAATGTTCTCCTTTTGTGAAAAATGCTTCTGTTATAATAATATTTTGCCTGTATATATATCAGACCTCTCTACAGAGGCTCAATTAGAATTTTTGAAATATATCTTAGAAGTGGGTTTATTCATATTTTACGAAAACAGAGGGGAGCAATTTTAAGAAAAAAAAAAAAAACGCCAATAATTATTTCAGTTGGTGGTAACTCTGAAAATAATGCGAATTTTTCAAAAATTCTAGTTGAGCCTCTGTAGAGAGGTCTGGGCTATATAAAGGCAAAATATTAATATAATAGAAGCATTTTTCACAAAAGGAGAACATTTGGAAAAAAGATTATTCTAAGTTAACTTTTTGCCAAAATGTTATATTTAAATAAATTTTTTTTGTCAAAATGTCCCCCCTTAAAATAATTTTATGCATGTATTCTAATATGAGTGACACTAAATATCATGAAAATTATCCCTTTATGCGCTTTTTTAAAATCACGGTTCCGAACGGAGTTGGATACCTTAACTCATACTTGCTGCCTTTTTTGGATCATCACACAAGTTGAAACTTTAGAACAAATAAAAATTCTTCAAGAGCATTTTTTCCTTTTATTTTCATATACATGCTTTCCTTGATCTTCTCTTTTCATTTATCCTTACATTCTATACTTCAATGTCAAAATTTTACTTTCAAGTATTTATTTTGATGCTGTCTATATCTGAAGTTTATCAAAATATTTATATTTCTATTATCGGTTTAACGTGAGACCAATCACTCTTAAACTGTAGTACCCTACAAATATTTGAACGATTCCTCAGGGATTAATACAGTCCTTATAAGCAAAATTACGTTTAAATAAATAGCGTCGAATGGCTAAGGACGTTGATCATTATATAAGTGAAGTTCTACTACCTCACATGGTCGTTTTTTCCATTCTGTTTTTAGTGATGAATTTATTATATAAATGTTATCCGAGATTGTCTAGCCAGCGAAAATATTCAATGACCCGTTTGAACACCCCTTTTTTCGTATTTAAATTCGCTTGAAAATATTTTGGATACTTTAGAGTGAAATATTTTTCATATACACCTTCACCAATAAAAACAGACAACCTCATACTTTCACATTGAAAAAGGAATAAGAATCTTGAATGAATAGCCCCTTTCCCCCTGGTAGGTTTTGACACGATCACAGTTGCATCGCACTTTATGATGGGCGTTCTTGCATATTTTGTACAATTATTTTTCTTGGATGAATATGTACAATTTCCCTCAACAATGCACCTTTAACACTTAGTTTTAAAAAAATATTTTTTGACGTAGTATAAAAATTTTAACAATACCACATCTGTAAGTATAACATTTAACAATTTCTGGTTTTAACGCTACATGGATATTCCTTTTTCAAAGTTAAGTTTTTGTCCGTTCGGGATGTAAGTGTAGTGTGTCGCACAAAATAAAATACATTTAACGACATCACTTCATAGGCATAGTACACACAAGTCCAAAATTAAAGTCCCAAACATGGTTTTCATTTTTAATTCTAAATTGCTACTATAGTAAAATTGATAGAATATGTATAGTATACATTTTGAAGAATGGAATTGAAGAACTACTGGAATTGCGCTTCAAAACAAACAAGTTAGCCTGTTAGCAGTGAGAATGAGTTCTAATAATTGTTTAGATAATTCCTTGAGATGGAAAGCCGTTGGCAGGTGAGAAGATGGTCAATCTCAAGCGGAGGTGGCTTGATAGTTACAAGTGGCCCCGAAGGTGGTCTCTCGGACAGTCAATTCCAAACAAGTTCCTACTATTACCAGGAAGTTTGGCCAAGGTCGCCACAGAGCAACGGCATCTGCACAGGACCGCTACTTCACCATTAAGCGCATGGCTACATTGGCGGAAAGCAGCTCTTGGATCTGGCTAACGACCATGCTGCTGTGTCTGGAAGAAGAATTTCCAAGCAAACAGTCTACAGACGTCTAGCAGAGACTGGTCTTTACGCCTAGCGTACAGTCATTTATGTCCCTTTGATTACATCCAACAGGAAAGACCGGTTTTAGTAGAGCCGAAATCACCCATCATGGGCACCACAAGAATGGTGGCGTGTTCTTTTCAGGACCATCGAGATTCATCAAACTGATTCTCACCGAGTCTTCATCTGGAGAGAAAGTATAGCTCACTTTCATCCTTCCTACATAACAGAAATCGACAGATTTGATGGTAAAGAAATCTTTGTCTGGGAAGACATAATGTTAGGAAGTTGTACACCACTTCACACCCTCGATATTATTGTTCACGCACAGCGCTTCATAGATGAGGCCCTTGAAGCCTATGTGAGGTTGTTCCGAGGTGCTATGGGTCTGGACTACATTTTTATGGACGATAATGCACGACCACACAGAGATCGCATTGTTGATGTATTTCTTGAAGAAGAGAATATTCGCCTTATGGATTGTATCTCGAGGTCTCCGGATCTCAGTCCTAATGAACATGTTTAGGATGATCAAGGAAGGTTTCTCAGCGTAGCTCCTCTTCCAGGACCCCAGGAGTCAAAAGTGGCGCTTTTGGAAGAACAGGCTTTGTTGCCACAAACATTTATTGACATCCTCATAAACAGTATGGCAGCTCGTTGTGAGGCTTGTATAGCAGTGCACGGTGTTCACACTCCAGACAGACTTTTCGCTTTTTAAATGCCTTTTCTCTGATTCAGGATTTCACATTTTTTTATATGCCCTAATTCATAATTAAAATTTTGCCCAAATTGTTATGTTGCTGTATTCCTTCTCATATTATGATATGAATCTGTGCCAAATTTTGTGGTAACACAGTAAATAGTTCAACAGTTTTCACAGTTTTATGTTTGTGACCTTTATTTTAAACATGAGTGTAGAAATTCATCTATATAGAGTTAAATAAAAATAAATTCATTCACTAAACTGTAAATTTGAAAAATTCACCTTCTAAATACTTTTTAAGTATTTTTTTTTTCAATTTCAAATAACTCTATCGACCACCTGCACAGTATGGGAATAATACCTTTAAATTGCGAGACAGGGAAAAAAAAATACTGATACATTTTCATCTAACAATTCTTACGTATTCCAGTCATTCGAATGCTCCTTTTTACCCCCGTAAGTAACATGACGCTCAAACGACAAAAAACACTTTTTCAACAGACAAGCTTTCTCTCAGAACAGAGTAACACTCTATTTGGAATCTCTCAGGACCATGTCGGGAAGGGGGATAAATCCACAAGTGAAAAGAAGGGATGAACATGCCCAAAATATTTGAACAGCATTCGCTTTTTCACTCCCTCCTCACAAAACTTGGTAACCGGAACTCTCAATCGCAGTTCTTGTCAATTCGAACTTCATCCATTCATCCATCCCGTACCCCACCCCCCAGAAAAAATAAGTCAAGAAAAAGGCAATCCAAACCACCCCTTCCAATTCAATTTAGACGAGCACTAACCTACACCGATTCCCTTGCGTCTGGAACTGTCAACCACAGTGAAGGGGTCCACAGCGACTGCATCGTTTGATTGTCGACGGACGTCCAAAAGGGGCCCTCTGGGGGCTCGTGCCCTCACACGCCCGCTTTTAGGGGGATTGAATCTCAAAATCACAGCTCCTATGACTGTCCGGATTGGAAAAAAAAATCTTTTTTTATATATTTTTCTTCTCAATCGAGAACGTATTGTGTTCAGGGCGCTGCAGCTAATGGAGATAAAGTCCCGGTCTTTTTAGAAAGAGGAGGGGATTCCCCGGATGTTGTAAAAGCTTTCGTGGGATTATTGGCGGATTAATTGTAATATGGCGTGAAAAAAAGCTTTTGTGTTTCACAGCAGCTGAGAAAACTCACCCATTTAGCATTGAGAACAATGCCAATGGAAGTTCCTAGCCATATGATGAAACAATCTACATTCGCAACTGAAATATTCATTTATTAAACCTTTTGTTGTGAAATTGTGATATGTGACATTCATGACGAGTAGCCAAGTCGGATATTTAAATAGATTACGTTTTCTGTTCTACGAGTTAAAATGATCATTTCACGACACAGCTAGAGTAGAATATAGTAACACAGTATAAGTAAACTGCAAATAAAACGTACTCTGTCGAATGTATTCATGATTATTTATTGTTTACATAGTTTAGTATGTTTATTTTGTGAGGTTTATTGATATAAATAACATATATTAACTTTGATATTTACTTTAGAAAAAGTTTGCACAGAGTAATAGAATTATACTGTTATATAGTATGATCTATAATTTCAAATATTTCAAATAACTTCGATCCGTTTTCAAATAAGTGCTCTTTAGGTACTCAAAATTTTAAATAATTTTCAACTGCGTTGAATGTGAAATATTTTTATGGAATTTTTTAATGCTTCATGTTTGTTTACAAAATTTAAAGTTGCTTATATTGTTGTCCGTTGATTTCATTGATTATAACACTTCATTTGTCTTTTTCGCGATTATTACACGCAATAAACACTTACAAATGTTGGGAATGAAAATAAGATAAAATTGTTTGGAATGAGATGAAATTATTTCCATTTTTTAAATAACGTGCGACTTATTGAACCGCAATATTTACAATATTTAGCACTGATATCTTATAATGAAATAAAAGTTCTTCATCTTATAATGAAATAAAAGAAAGTTGTAACGGGCTCTCTTCGCACCCTTCTGCTAATCCTCTTGGGAAATATTCTTAATTTGATTTGAGAACCTCTTTGGGTAGAGGAATCGCGATATATGCAAAGTAGATCTACTATTTAAGGTTAAATAAATTAGATTCGTGGAGAAGGAAGGTAGTAATTGGACGCATTGACGTTAGATTAAATTATAGTTTATGTTTCAATTATGTTAGTGTATCCATAAAAAGGGTTAAGAACCTCGTGGTTCAAATTCAAGGAATCAAGCTGAGTATTTGCATTTCATGATACGAATCTTTTCCCGTAATATTTAGAGTAGGCTAAAACTGGCCCGTTCCCCATTAGCTTTAATGGAAGTTTATAGAAATTTAAAGGCTAAGAAATAAAAGCACAGTCGAGCCTCTATATTACGAAGTCGCTAAATCACGGAAAAAAGTTCGTTATATGGAAAATTCATTATATAGAGGTTCATCTTTTAATATACTTTACAGACCACATGAAACAAATTTTAAATTCATAAACACTATATATTAAAAAAGTAATTATTCACACCTTTTTTAGATATATGTCTATTTTATGTATCTTACCCATCAAAAAAGAAAGAAAGAAAAACTGCAAGAAAAACAATAAAAAAGAATGTCGAAGAATTCACTGTATTTTCAGTATTAAGAAAATAATTTTATTCTAAAATTAATAAATTTAAAGGGAATTTTATAATTTATATATAAAGCCTACAAGCAATATTAAACATACATTATTTTATAATTAGAACAAGGGGGACACGGAACAACTCCCCTGAGGGTGAAAGAGGGTATCGAAGATGTTTCTAGTGAACTGGGTAATGGGGGTTAATGGTTGCACTTCTTGTATGAAACGTACAGAACTGTATTGCTCTCGGCGAGTTAGGATCTAATAAAACCAGTTCAAAATTTGTGACCACCATAAAATGTGTTAAAGAGAGGATAACTTGAAATGTCCAGAAATACTTTAAAAATAGAGAAAAAAAAATTGAATCACAAAAGAAAAAGTTCATTATGTAGAAAATGCACTTCGCTATTGGGAGATTATTTTATGAAGAAAATCGTAAAATGCTCTTGGTGCCAGGAAAAAGTTCGCTATATAGAAAAATTCGCAATATAGAGGTTGACTGTAGTTTCTTTATGATGGTTCTTCATTCCACCAAACCTCACAACAACGCGGGGGAGGTTCGCTACAAAGTAACAGAAGCAAATCTGCTCTTTTTTACACTGTAATTTAGAAAATTATTACACCATCGTTTCAATATTAATTAGGAGTATATAAAAACTTACTTTTGAGAATTGTGTTTATATAATTAAATGGAAATATAACAACTATTTGAAAAAGGTTTCTTCCACATGTATTATTATTGTAACTGTAGTATAAATGGATTTCTCGTATATAGCCAGTGGAGTAATGAACACCCCGCATTGCGGGGGCCAGGGACTCTAACGGGCTCAAAACTTGACTAACGCTAAGTACGTATTTGGGCTTGGGGCCCCTAAGGTTTTCCGTTACGCCACTGTATATAGCATTAAATTAAGATATTACGACTTACGCAATTTTCAAATCTTGTTGATGCACCTTTTTTTCCATCATTAAGATATCCGACTACGTTCGGGACCGTGACTTTAAAAAAGCGCATAAATGGATAATTATCGTGATATTTAGTGTCACTCAGATTAGAATATATGCATAAAATTGTTTTAAGGACATTTTGACAAAAAATTTTTAAATATAATATTTTGGCAAAAAATTTACTTAGAATAATCTTTTTTCCAAAATGTTCTCCTTTTGTGAAAAATGCTTCTGTTATAATAATATTTTGCCTGTGTATAGCTCAGACCTTTCTACAGAGGCTCAACTAGAATTTTTAAAAAATTCACATTATTTTCTGAGTTACCACCAGTTGAAATAATTATTCGCGTTTTTTTCTTAAAATTGCTCCCCTTTGTTGTCGTAAAATATGAATAAACCCACTTCTAAGTTATATATTTCAAAAATTCTAGTTGAGCCTCTGAACAGAGGTCTGAGCTATATACAGGCAAAATATTATTATAACAGAAGCATTTTTCACAAAAGGAGAACATTTGGATAAAAGATTATTCTAAGTTAATTTTTTGCCAAAATATTGTATTTAAATAAAAAATTTGTCAAAATGTCCTTAAAAACAATTTTATGCATATATTCTAATCTAAGTGATACTAAATATCATGAAAATTATCCATTTATGCGCTTTTGAAAATCACGGTTCTGAGCGTAGTTGGATACCCTAAAACTCAGGCGTAATCATTGCCAGATCTTGATGAAGTTGATAATTTGATTGAAGAAGTTGTCGATCTTGCCAGGCAAATAAATTCAGAAGTGGATAGTGGTGGCGTTCAAGAACTTCTGGATTCCCACTATCAGGAGCTGATGATGAACTCATAGAAATGCATGTGTAAGAGCAAGACGTTGAAAAACTTGAGTCTGTAGACCCAGTTCATCAGAAGATCGACTGCCGATTGGGAATTTGACAGAAAGCCCCAGTTTAATTGAAAAAGGGTTACAAATTTTGGAAAAAACATACTCCAATGAAGAGCGTATTTTTTCAACAATACAAAGGATTAAAAAAATTATTAGTACTCTACGAGAAAATTTTGAAGGAGAAAAGAAACCTTTGAGGTAGCAGACTACTGGTTAAATTTTACGAAACCTTGTACATCAAAATATCTTCGGTTTGCGATTGTGTATTTGTGTCATCTCAGAATTTATTAGATATTTTTTTCCTAAATTATTATTTTCTTTCGTCTCCTGCCCCTACTAAAAATAATTTATATGTATTTATATATGAAATTATACCCCGACCTACGCTTTTATCACTCGGTCGCACCTATCGCCTAAGTTCGTGTTATCACTGTATATACTTTTAAATCAGATTTAAAATTTTTACAATTCATCTTATAAAGTTGCAAAACATTTAAAATTGGATGAAATTTTTAAAAATCTTCATTGATTTCTCCAACACAACTAATTTTTTTACTTCATAATTCTTTATTTTATTTGCCATTTTAGCGGTAGAAATAAGAGGAGCTAAATAAAATGCCTAAAAAAATTAGCATCTGTTTATGATTTTCTTATGTTGCTTTTATCTCGGCTCGAGTCCAATACTTTGGAAATTAATGACAGAAATGATTAAAAAACGAAGTTTGTTATCTTTTTGAAAATATACTCAGGAGTGGACCTCTTTTCCCTTTTATTTCACTTATAACATTGCGATTAAAGAAAACTCTTTCTTGATAAGGAAATTAAAAAAGTTTCGTTTATTTTCTTATCTCTTGTTACAAGAATTTTAAAAAATATAGAGAGAAAGTGTTGCATAGAGACTTTAAGCACTGAAATAATTATGCATGTAAAATATAGGTTATCATGTTAAGCACTGTACTCAAGAAATAAATTAGATAACCAGAAATGTTTTAAGAAAAAAGATAAAATTGCAAAATAAAATTATACATCTTTAAAAACAATGGTTCAAATTCTTACAATGTTATCTTTACGTTGCATTCGTGTATAAATAAAAAATACTTCTGGATAAAAAGGATACAATCTTTATTATCAGTGGTTCTAAAGAATTTTTTTCTTTTGGAATACCTCTTTCTTAGGTTATAATTTTAAATTATACTTTAAAATACGATATTTTTAAGCGACAACATTAGGAAATTTTTTAAAGTCTTTTTTGAAAAGGTGATGGTATGCCTTCAGTTAAAATATTTAGGATTCAATAAAAATATTAATACTGAGAATCAAAAAATTACTTTACTTTGTTTCAATAATTAAAAATAATAAGAGGAAATGCTTATACATATATATAGAGAGAGAGAGAAAGAGAGAGAGAGAGGAGAGAGAGAGAGTTGTAAGTTCCAATGTGTAATTAAGAAAAAATGAAAAAGTCATAGGAAAGATAATATTAATCTTAGTTACAAATCTGGAAGCGTGATTTCAATACTTAATGAAGTAACAATATCTCATATATGTTAATTTTTCAATTCTAAAATGAAGTTTAAATTAATATGGATCTTTCATGATATTTAACTTGTTGATTTTCTAATATCTTGATATTATTGTTGCCATAAATTATGTTTTTAATATTGTGTTCCTAATAAATTATTTTTCATTTATTAAGAGATATATCAAAATTATATCAACAGACATTAAAATGTATTTGTATTTAACGTATGTACTTTCCATTAGCAAAATTTTGAGAAAAATGTATAAATAATGAAGAATATTTTATTCTGAGCTTTACAGAAATAAACTTGGCAAAATAATAACAATTTCTAATAAAGACAATTAAAAATAGATTGAAAAATTCTTTTAAAATAGTTATTTGTCGGGGATATATAATCGCGAAAAAATTTTTCTCAAAAGAAACCTATACTTGATTCTTTTTATTTTCTTAGCATTTGTATTTAAAAATTCTGATCTAATAAGGTCTTTCTACTTTTGCAACTATTTTTACTTTGTATTATGTCTAAAAATGTCTGACTATTTAAAAAAAACATTTGGATTATCACTAATTTTTTCGAAAAAAAAAAAAAGAAATAAATTTTTTGTATTTTTTTATATTTTTAATGCTTTTTTTTATTAAGCTTCTAAAACAGCTGACTATTAAAAAAACTCTCTTTTTAAAAAGAAAAAACAGTTGGATAGACTTTTGCATTACATAAAAAAATACTCCAATATACTCCTATTCTACTTTTTAATATGTTTCTTATTAGTCATTCAGTCTTAAAATATGAGACTATTTAAAAAGGCACCCGGCCCTTTCTCCGTTACAAGACAGAAACTAGAAGAAACAGAATTTCTTTCAAAAACATTTTCAATACAAAAGAGAGATAAAAAAAATTCTTACCTTCCTTTTACGCAGAACACAAATGTTGTTTTTACGTCTAACAAAAAACAGCTTCTTCTACGCAACTGTATCTCATTGTATCCCACCTCCCTCTTCCCTTTAATACCAAACGGAGACGAGGGACTTGAAAAAAGAGCACCCCCCTCCCCATCAGATTACGGAAGAAAAGAGAGAGGAGGGTTTCGGGATTTAATCCATGATTATATAAACGAGCAGAGAGGGAGGCGTATAATAAAGGGCTTAAAAATTTATCAGCGTGGATCGCATCGGCCGGTGAGAAAGATTTAACGCAAAATACTTCGAAAAAAATTCTTTTCTACTTCTCTATCTTTTGTATAAGCAAGATTTACTTTATGTTCAATTTATATAAATCCACAAGGGAGGGAAAAGGAAAGGGTTTTCTCCTGCAATTTATTCCCGTGGAAAGTGGAGATAAATTTGCCTAGCATCCGTTTCACTGGAAGAGGGATTATGATCTTAATTACTAACACTCACCAAATAGTTAAGAGAGAAGCTGAGTAGTTTTCGTGCAAAGAATTTATTTATTTATTTTCTTCCTTTTCTATGTAAGCGTGGCATTTCCGGTTTTTCTGTAAACTTTGTCTCGAGGGCTGAATATATAAACAATTTTCAAATAGATACAATTCTTTGAAATTAAAACTAAATAATTCGATTCTTTTACACATTATTTACAGTAAGTAGAATGTCGTTTATCCGAATCAATTGGGATCGGACACCGTTCGGATACGCGATTGTTCGGATAACTGAAAACCGAATGCGATCCATGCAGTGTATGAAACCGGACACTATACGAATATTGAAAATCATCACATGCGGGAAACGAGTTTGAAGAAAAAGTAAAATGTCACAATTTTACCTTTATTGTGGAAAATAATGACTTATTTTTCGCTGTACCATTGTACACCTTCGTTTTTTCGCTGAAAGGTCTCATATTCTTTTGAGCAGCAGCAGTAGTTGAGTAGGACAGCACTCTGATTGTTGTTCGTACCACTCCATAGCTGTCTCTAACGCATAAAATGAGTCAGCATTTGATGGACCCTTGCTATTTGAATGGATTCTTTTTGCACGGAAGTCATAATCTCGTCATCATTTAGCATTTAAAATCCACAGCCTTCTGCATCGCATGCCATCCAGGTTTCTACATCTTCTTCATCGCATTCTTGTAATCCTGGGATCGATTGGGCAAAGTCGGTAATCTCCTCCCTGTGGTCGTAATACACCCCCTCACTTGGAAACAAACTGACCTAATCTTCTCCGCGCAGATGTTTACCAAATCACACAACAAAATTCCCCAAATACCCCTGACATTGGTTTTTCCCGTCTTTTTTGGCCTCACACTGAACAACTGCTGAGCTTTGTACTGTTAGAAAGTGTATTCATATACAATGTATGTAGTTGACAAAAAAACAAACTGGTCCGGATATATGACGCTTCGAATAACAAACGTTCGGATAAACGACGTTCTACTGTATAAAGAAATGATGCTTCAAAAAGTGTAAAATGTTTAAAATATAATCATAATTTTGGAAATTATAAGCATAAGCATATGAAAATAAAAACATTTCTGTAAGAAACATTAGATAAGTTTTGCGTTGCGCATGATATTTTCTAAAATATCATGCGCAAGTAAAACATATTCTTATTACACTGTAGCTATTTTTTATATAAATAGAATAATAAAATATATCTTTTACAAAATAAATTACATTTTAAAAATTTCAATATTTTTCAAATATTTTGAAATAGAAAAGATATACGGTACTAAAATTAGGTAGAGTTTAAAAAGAGCGCACGCAAGAGAGAGCACACACATGATACCTCTTATATAATTCTATTAAGTTTTGTACATCAAAGGGGTTAGTTACTATTTCAGAAAATAGCATGCACCGCGAAAAATTTACTATTTGTTAAAGAAATATTTTCTTATTTTCATATGCTTATAATTTTTTAAATTGTGATTTTATTTTAAACATTTTGCACTTTTTTGAAACCTTATTTCTTTATAAATAATGTGTAAAATAATCGAATTATTTAACTTTAATTTGAAAGAATTGTATCTATTTGAAAATTGATTATACTTTCAACCCTCGAAACAAAATTAATACCACTAAACCCCTTTAATTAAATAAATAAGTTTTATTTCTTTCAAGTACTTGTGCTTACTAGTTATCATTTCGCTTATAATTTGACAAACTGAATAATATGTATAATATTTCATTAATTCATGTGTTTGAGGTATCTGTTCCTCCGGGAATGAGTTTCTTTTACGCTACTATAAGAATTTTTTTTCTTTTTGCTAAGATTATATATATATATATATAGAGAGAGAGAGAGAGAGAGAGAGAGAGAGAGAGATTTTAAGTCCTTATTAACGTGAATATTTGTAAAATATTTATTTATACCTGGAAAACAAGTAGCAGTAATTTACTGAAAAACATGCCAAATACAAAATGTGTAAGATAAAATAAATGCATGCCATATACAGTTTCGGAGTGTTTTAAGTATTTTATCATTAGTATCAAACGTTCAGTTATTTTTTTCAAAAGTTATTTTATTCAATACAATCTCTGTAGTAGTTTTATATCATTCATATAATCTGTATAAATAATGCTTGATTTTTAAGGGTATTTCTGTACACAGAGAGATTATAATAAAATGCTTTAGTTTTTCTGTAAATAATATTTTTAAAATATTGAAAATCACGTTTCCGTGCAAAGTTCTTATATTTTTATTTTAAATTATTAAATTAGTTGATTAATTAGTTGATTATTTAGAGAATACAAGTTACATGTTTTCAAACAATAATCTGCATTCTATACTTCAAACATTAACCCATTAATTTTTATTCAAAAATACTGATGATGTAAAATATTGTGTTCCAAATTTATCCCCCCCCCATTCGAGTCTATATTACGTGATATTCAATTGTAAATACCTTAGAATACGGCATTTTATTATTATTTTGTGCTTTTATATTTTTTAATGATTACTTGTGAAATTTATTAAAATTTTTTAATTATTAAAAAATTTTGTAGAATATGAAATTTATTTAAAAATTTTGTATTAATTTAATTTAAATTAAAAAAAACAAGTAAAATACAAGTTATTCTTATTTCTGAATAAATAGATGATGAAGATATTCAAAGAATAATTATTTAATAAATTTGTTATTAATATTTTGTGCTTTTATGTATTTTTAATGATTACTTGTGAAATTTATTAAATTTTTTTAATTATTAAATTTTTTGTAAAATATGAAATTTATTTAAAAATTTTGTATTAATTTAATTTAAATTAAAAAAATCAAGTAAAATACAAGTTATTCTTATTTCTGAATAAATCGACGATGAAGAAATTCAAAGAATAATTATTTAATAAATTTGTGATCATTGAATAAATAATGACACGTGCATTTAGATACTACTAACGCACATTCTATACAAAATATATAAAAATAAATTATTTAAGTATGCATTCCGACTACAAAACTCCCCCCTCCCCACCAAAAAAAAAAAAGAGGAAGAATTCCGCGTAGAAGTTCTGCTCCTTTTCAGGTTTATTTCATTATTTTTCTGAAAGAATTATGTTCCTTTTCCATTCTCATTGTAACCAAGAAGTGATCTCTGATCTCCCTTTATGCATTGTTGAGCTATGAAGAGTCACAACAATGAATGTATTTAGTCCTCGGTATTTATTCTCCGTAGCTTGGCACACAGACATTTTGCAGAATAGACACATTTTCCTTGTCAAACATTCTCAAGACGTTTGAAATAGACTCATTATCGTCAAAAAATCATTATATATATATATATATATATATATATATATATATTCTAAATTTCTTCTCATAAATACGGAAGCATAATTTGAATATTTATATCATTTTATTAAGCTATCCGATTACCCTAAATTGTGAATTTTGCCAAAAATGAACAATTTTTTATGATTTTATTTTATTGGCAATCTTTTTATATTTATAAAAATACTAAGTTTATTATTTTCCATTCACTAGAACAAAACCACAAGTGTTTTAGTAAAAGCAGATGCCACTACTTTAAGCAAGATGTCATACTTTAAAATGGGTTTTACTCGAAATGTGTGTGTGTGTGTTTTAAATGCTCAAACGGGGACAGCGATAGCTCAAAAAGTTTTGAAAATAATTAACTTAATTTTTGTGCGTATATTTTGTATATAGTAGAAGTGTTTTAACTTTCAGATTTATCAATCACTGTTTTATTACAAAATTTACGGTCCCTTATATGATCTAATCACTGTCTTTTTTTTTAAGCAATTTCATATAATAGCTAAGATAAAGTACTTTAGTTTTTGTAAAAATTAAACTATCTCTTATTTTGAAGATCATTTCAAAAATGAATTGCATAACATAAAAATTGAAAATGTGTTCATAAATTTTGTACAGAAGGGGCTCCGTTTATGTAATTTTTTGTACATTTTTACCCATTTTTCTCATTTTAGTAGTAATAATTTCTCTTTTTCTCTTCTTAATTTCACCGTATTTTCCTTCAAATGTACCAAATAAATGTAAAAACCACAAAAAAATCCCCAAATCTCCATTTTTTTTTAAAAAAAAAAAGTTGTCGCAAGTAGGCGGATACCTAAACGTCAAACTATTCCTACTATTTATTCTGCATTTAAACTTAATGGTCAAGAACTTCTCACTTAATAATTTGACACAAAGCAGATCAAAACCTTTTTATCAAATACATTGTTACAGAGCATAATGTTTAAAAATATTATTTTACATTAGGTTGTTTTTTACTGTGTATTGTTGTACATTACTGCTCATTTTGTTAATTAAATCAAATCATAACAAATTTTCTTGTTCGAGTGAGTGTTTATTAACGTCACACTATATAAACCAGCACGATGGCTATTGGCGACGGACCTTGTAATTTTGAGCCTCGATCAAGTGACGAAGACGGTGTCCGAGCTAGCAATCTCTTTCCAAACTACCACACTACGCCCATGGGATCAGCTGTTTTACACGGCGGGAGTTTAGTGGCACTAAGATTGGAACTCATAACGCGCAGACAATAAGTTCCAGACCATGGCCACTGACTACTGCGGCCACTTTCTTGGTTCAAATAGTATCATTAAATTTTTAAAATCATTGAATAATAATTTAAAAATATTTCAATTAAATAATAAAGTTGTTCATAACAACTAATTTTTTTAACATCTTTTGTTTTATCTGAGCGTGTAACGTTTGAAAGAATAACGGTTGCGTATTCTTGGTGAATTAAAATATGGAATTTATTACGTCACAACTATTGAAAATTATTTACAAAATGATACATTAAAGTGATTAAAATTAATTAGATTGTTAGAGTCCACTATTTTGTGAGAGGAGGTTTCGTTGGTTACCGCTCCCGTGCAAGTTCAAAGCATCTCTCCTCTCTCATCTTCCGGTCCGGTCGCTAGATTCCTCGGGGGGTCAAACAGGGGTTGCGCTGGATCGGAAATTGCACGTGTGGGCGTCGAATCTACAAAGAAACCGACACCAGATGTTGTTGTTGTTTTCGAGACGTGACGTTACAGCTCTCGCCCTCTCTTATGGAACTTTTCCGTTGAGAAAAGTTTAATGGGATGACGATGAGACAACTGACAGATTACCGACACATCCCTTCATCAAGCACCACTATATTTCTGAGCTGCAATTTTAATTACTAAAGAAAACGCTGAACTAAATTTGGAATTACTTATTTCTAGTGAGTGAGTGTTCTTGCTAGGGAACTTACACAAATCTATATCACGAAATAGCAATGTAATCAATGTAAGAAAACATACTATACATTAAATAAAAATACAAACACTCCTATCACAATGCCTAGTATCAATTATACTAACATGTTATATCAAATGCTAGTGTAAGACCTTGCACATAAAATATTCTTCGCCACAATACTTAAATAAAATTATACTAACGACATGTTGATATGATATGCGAAGTGTACAACCTTACACACAAAATATTTTTCACCATATGCCTCTTTGCGTAAACTAAATACTCATGTATATTTTAAAACCCTGTACACAAAATTAAGCATATTAATACATTTGCTTTTCATGGCTTTATCTTTTGACACGCATCGCCATTCGATATGATATACAGTACTAGTAAATAAATAAAATTTAATACAATTATTAACCTTTAACTAAAAAACATAAGCAACAATTATTATTCATGAGCAAGAGAACATTGTTAACAATCCCTAATTATCTATCACCGATCTGCTGAGACTATCTGCATTTTTGTGACTTTTTACCCGACCGATGTACAATTCTAAAATTATATGGTTGCAAAGCCAAAGCCCATCGCATCAATCTAGGGTTAGAACTAACATTTCTATTCAACCACACCAACGGGTTGTGATCGGTCATAACTAAAAATGAATTTCCATCTAAGTAATAATGTAACCTTTTAATTGCGAAAACAATACTAGCACATTCCTTCTCCGTCGTACAATAACGCTTCTCTACCTCTGAAAATTTCTTACTCAGGTAAAGGATTGGATGCTCCTCACCTTGTTCAGTTAATTGGGTTAAAACTGCTCCCATACCTGCGTTCGAAGCGTCCGTTTGAACAATGAATTCTCGTTCAAAATTTGGCGCGTACAAGGCGGCTTATCAATTAGTTTCCCTTTTAGTTCTCGAAATGCGTTTTCACACTCGGTCGTCCACTTAATTTCTCCCTTCTTTGCTCTTCCCTTCAACGCATCCGTCAACGGAGCAGCAATTACCGAGAACAGATTTATATATTTTTGGTAATAACCCGCTATACCTAAGAAAGCACGTATTTGGGTTTTCGTGCGAGGGGTAAGGAACTCTAGAACAGCCTGAACTTTGATCTCGGAAGGAGTGCGAAAACCCTGACCCACAATGTGACCCAAAAAATTTGACATTTTGTTGCGCAAACTTACACTTTGAAGGTTTTATCGTTAACTTAGCTCTCTTTATTCTCTGCAGAACCGTTTCCATATGTTTAATATGTGACTCCCAAGTATCTGAGAAAATTGCGATATCGTCTAGATACGGGACAACGAAATCCTCTTAGTCCGTTAAGTAATTCAGCCATGAGTTTACTAAAGAAATATGGAGCATTCTTTAATCCGAAACTCATCCTTAGGGGTCGGTATGTACCAAAGCTAGTACAGAAGGCTGCGTATCGCTGTGCTGTTTTACTCAAAGGTATTTGCCAATATCCTTTAGATAAGTCAAAGACGGTAATAAATTTAGCCGCCGATACTTTTTCTACGCGTTCTTCGATATTCGGAAGAGGAAAATATTCCGTTCTAATGATCCGTTTAATTTCCTGTAATCTATACATGGACGAGGTTCTTTCCCAGCTATCTCAACTAAAATCATAGGAGACATGTAATCCGATTCTCCTACCTCAATGATTCCTAATTTTTAACATTCGGTTAATTTCGTTTTTTAAGATTTCATTTTGTCGGTGCGACATTCGATAGGGCTTCGTCCTAACTGGTTGATCGCTAACTAACTGGATTTCGTGTTCAACCAGATTAGTTAAACCGGGATTGTTTGAAAAACATTTAGAGTATTTATTTAATAATTCGCGCAGTCGATCCATTTGTTTGTCGTGAAGGTGTTTGTTCAACTCGCTAGCCTGGATTACGTCCTCGAAATCATAAATGAGAGAATTGTTTTCTAAGTATGGGATTTCTAACTCCTGGTCTGCGAGAGAGTTTTTTGTTTCATCATTAATAATTACGTTAACGTGTTCTGGCCTTTTGTAATATGGTTTTAGCATATTTATATGATAGATTTGAGATGTTTCGCGTCTGCCGGGGATTTCGACTAAATAGTTCGTTTCCCGAAATTTTATTTAAAATTGTCCCAGGACCTATCCACTGCACTGCTAATTTATTTGCTCTGGATGTAGCTAACACTAGGACTAAATCTCCATCCTTAAATTCACGTTTTACTGCGTTTTTGTCATACCAAGTTTTCCGCTTAACTTGCATTTCCTCCATTTTATTTATAGCTACTTCTTGACATCTTTTAATCTATTTATTAACTTAAACATATATTCAGTGACGAGATCACCCTTTCTTCCGGTTCCATCCAATGTTCCATTACTAACGTCTCTGGGGTTCGCAAATTTTTCCCATACACCAACTCTGACGGTGTATACCCTGTACTTTCGTGAGATACAGTTCGTAACGCTAAAAGAATTGACGGAAGATGTTTGTCCCATTCGGAGCCTGCATCTAAACATAAGACTCGTAAGAGTCGTTTCAACGTTCGATGAAATCGCTCAACAGGGTTACTCTGTGGATGATACACAGAACTATGCCTGACAAGTATTCCGAACCTTTCAAAAACTCGGTAGTCAGAGCACTAGTAAAAGAAGTACCCTGGTCACATTGTATTTCACGGGGGAAACCCCATCCGACTAAAGATGTTTAACAGCGCATCTGTGACACTAACGGAACTAATATCAGACACCGGAATAGCTTCAGGGAATTTTGAAGACATGCAAATGGCCGTGATAAGATATCGATTCCCTTTAGATGTGATCGGGAGAGGCCCACATGCATCAATATTTAGCTTAGTAAAAACCTCCTGAATAACAGGGACCAATTTTAGTGGAGCTTTCTTTTTATCATTGGGCTTCCCAGCCCTCTGACACTGATCGCAAGTTTTTACAAAATGTTCCATATCTCTATAGCAATTCGGCCAGTAAAAATATCGGTTTAATTTGTCTTTGGATTTCGTAATTCCCAGGTGTGCAGATGTTCCCTCATGACACAATGATTTAATAGGGTCGCGCAACCCTTCCGGCACTACTATTAACTTCACCACGTTACCTAACTTATCTTCACGATTTTTGACCAATAATTCCTTCTGTAGCGAATAAACCTGATTGGTAACCTGCACTTGACTGGCTGCCTGTTCGTATAAGGGTTTAATCTCCTGGCTATTTTTTTGAGCATTGATTAAATTTTCTCGCGTAACCCTTAGCAGCGCTAATTCCGGAACATATTCCTGGAGTGCAGGTATTGGTAATTTCGTCCTCTGCATCCGAAGAAACAATTATAACCTCATCTTCCCCTTTTTTTAGCATCACCACTATCTATTCCCCTTTCTTCTCTAGCCGCTTTGACTTGAGACCTTGTTTGGACAGCATTCAATATTTCGACTGGCAGGAAATTATAGCCTAAATTTCCTTTTATTAGCTCGGCCGTTTTATTTCCAAGCAAATATCGACCGTGTTGATTTAAGAGATTTCCACAAACCGCTGCCTTAGTCTGCACCGTTCCAAAATTTCCGGAAATTTCCACGACCGCCAAAGGTAAACAAACTAATTCTGGGCTTAACGGTTGTTTTACCCAAACATTTTCACCAGAGAAAGAAGAAGGATTTATGTATTTTGCACATACTAAATCTATTGTCGCTCCCGTATCTCTAAGAATGTCTATCTCGTGACCATTCACAGAGCCCTTTGTTGTATATGAATTAAGAAAATCCGGGTTTTCATTTCCTTCAATATTATTGAGAGCTTCCGTCTTTTTTTATTAATTTAGGGCAACCGGCTTTTTATATGTCCAGGCATATTGCAATGATAACATCTTTGTATCACGCGTTTTCAAAAGTTCTCTAGTACTCTCCTGGAACAGAAGCTCCTAATCTGGGGGAAGTTTTCCCAAATCTATTTTCTTTTTCCTTGATCCCTGAGTATGTCAAAATTTTATCATTTCTGCCCCACCTATCCATGGGTTTCGAATTTACCTTTCGGACGTCCTCATAATTATCAAAGAGTTCTGCTATTTGAGTAGCTGATTTAAGGTTTGCCCAATTATCTAAAAATGATCTTTCATACTAGCATTGGCGCGTTTTTTTAATTGATCTACCACCATTAGATCTTTAAGATCTTGAAAGGTATTTACTTCTAAGCCAATCAGCCACTCATCTAGATAATTCGTAATTTCAAAAGTGAAATCCTTCCAGGTGCTATCGGATTTTTTCTGGTGTTGGACAAATTTTGCCGAAAGACCTCCGGACTTAACTTGAATCTTTTAAGTAATAATTTCTTTACATAATCGTAATTTTCGGCTTGTTCCTCCGGTTCGCGAGCAATAAATTGCACGATCTCTAGGGGTAACAAACCCAATAATTGCCCCACCCACTCTTTCTTTTCTATTGACGCCCTTTAGCCTGGCGTTCAAAGATCACTAGATATAAACTAATATCTGACTGCTTAGGATCGAAATCTGGGATCAATTTTTTAAGTTTAAATTAGAGGTTACAGAACATGCATTTGTAGAATCGTTTGATTCATCGTTTACCCTAAATCCGGATTCTATTTTAAACCTTTTCTAAATCAAATTTCAGCTGTAATTCTTTCTCTTTTAATGCCTGCTCCTTTACTAACTCCTCCAATCTCATTTTTTCAGCCCTTTCTAACTCCTCTAATCTCATTTTTTTCAGCCCTTTCTAACTCCTCCAATCTTTTTCCGTTTGCAATGATAGTCTCATACAGATTTTTAACAAATTCCTCTTCATAACCTTCACTGTTAGTGATTGCAATTTTTATGCTAGGGACAGTCATATTTAAAGTGGCATTTATTCCTAATTCCTCAGCAAGTTGCAACATGTCTTGCTTTTTCCCCTTACCAAGGAAAGCCATTTTTAAACAATATCAAATAAATGTCACGCTAAATTTTGCACTATTGTTACTATTCTCTATTAATACAATAACACTGGTCCCATGCATACACAGAAATACACAAAGAAAAACTTAACACTAGAAATAATCAAAATCATTCAAGAGACTTAAAACACAATAAATCTTAAGCTAAAATTGCACACAATGCTTGAAATACAATTACAATTCTCTAGAAACAAAATAACACTGTTCCCATGCAAGAAAAAACACTAAGTATTTCAAAATTTCTAAAGAACACTTTAACCAAAATTCCTAATACAATATGCAGTTTGCAACTCAAAATATAACAGTACTCACCCATTTGAAGTACTCAGCTTGCTGTCAGAAGCAAATTATGTGCACTAGTGGTACGGCTTCCGAAAATCGCTTTTCCTTCGACACTTCCTCGCCGTTAACACTGTAGATGTAGATCAGTTTGATCTTCTATGAGCAGGACGCTCCCTTTCTCCGAAGCTGAATTTACTTGCAGCACGGCTTCCGAAAATCAAGCTTTCGCACTCTCGCCGTTAACACTATAGATCAGTTTGACTTTGAGCAGGACGCTCCCTTCTCCGAAGCTGAATTTACTTGCAGCACGGCTTTCCGAAAATCGCTTTCCTTCGACACTAGCCGTTAACACTATAGATCAGTTTGATCTTTTATGAGCAGGACGCTCTCTTCTCCGAAGCTGAATTTACTTGCAGCACGGCTTCCGAAAATCGCTTTCCCTTCGGACACAGCTGTTAACACTATAGATCAGTTTGACCTTTTATGAGCAGGGACGCTCTCTTCTCCGAAGCTGAAATTACTTACGCAGCACGGCTTCCGAAGATCTCTTTTTCTCCCTGCGTTGCGGTCCGTCCGTAAAATCCAAAATTTTCCCTCCCCTCTCACGGGTCCTGAATGCTAACTTTTTATCCCAAAGCGCTGCCACCAAAACTCTAAGCTGTAACGTTTGAAAGAATAACTTGTATTCTTGGTGAATTAAAAATATGGAATTTATTACGTCACAACTATTGAAAATTATTTACAAAATGATACATTAAAGTGATTAAAATTAATTAGATTGTTAGAGTCCACTATTTTGTGAGAGGAGGTTTCGTTGGTTACCGCTCCCGTGCAAGTTCAAAGCATCTCTCTCCTCTCTCATCTTCCCGGTCCGGTCGCTAGATTCCTCGGGGTCAAACAGGGGTTGCGCTGGATCGGAAATTGCACGTGTGGGCGTCGAATCTACAAAGAAACCGACACCAGATGTTGTTGTTGTTTTCGAGACGTGACGTTACAAGCGGGTATAAAGTTTTTTTTTATTTCATTTGTAAAATTTCATTTTATAGGCATCTATAAATTTCAACTGCCAAAACAATATAACAATAACTTTAAATTTCATATGCAAGTAAAATTGTTGTTTTAAGTGACAATGTTCAATTTATGGGTCCATTCAACTTTTCATTGCTATTTACTTGACGATGAAAATACAATTATACGACTAATATTTGTAGGAGGATAAATCTCTGCATAAATATTTTTAATTTTATACAAAATTTAATCTCACACTTATAATTAAGGGTGGCGAAAGATAAATGGATCATGTATATAATCATCTAATATATATTATAAATGTGAAAGTTTGTGAGTATCTTTGTGGGTCTTTCACGCAAAAACAACTGAATGGATTTTAATGAAACTTTACAGTAATATAGCTTATACATCAGAATAACACATAGGCTAAAATTTATAAAGATATTGTGAGAAGTTTTCAAAATATAACGACAATCGTCAAGAAAGTAGGAAAAAATTCTGCCATTTGCAAAAAAGCCCGTGACAGCATTCATCTAGGCATGTTGGAGGACACAAAGACAAAGAGATGCAGTTAGTTACATTCTTACATGATGAAGGCAAGCAGATAAAAAGAGAGCGATTACACACGATTTTTGCATTTATACCGGCAGTGGTTATTACGTAATAGTAGCTCTGATTGGATAGAATGGGCGGGACCGGGATTTCTGACTAGTCGCGATTACAATTAAGATTACAGTGTTATTTTTAAACCAAAGAATTAAAGTTTGTTTAAATATTATTACAAAGAGTTAACAAAAAGGATACTAGAGGGAATTATTACATATATATGTATATATATTAGCATAATATCGTTTATAGTCGTATTGTCCCTTTCAATATAGATTTTCTTAAACGTTTTATACATAAATTTTGTTATTTTTTTAAATTTTATAAGGATATGAATTTAACCAACATTTGTGTGTTTTTTTTAAATGTACAAATGTAGTAATAATGCTGCAAAAGCTATACGCAATACAAAGCCAGGCATTTGGGGAGGATACTTTTAACGACCGAAAAGTGCCGTGTTGGTTGATTTTTTCTTAAAAAACGAACCACCCAAAACCTCTAAGAAAAATGCTGCACTGAAAGCATTGATGGAAATGAATTCAACTGCATCTATTGTTCTTCAAATACATAGACGAAATGTTTGAAAAATAACGACTATCTCTAGTTAATCGGTCAAGCCGTCCAATACTCCTCGAAGACAACGCGCGGCCACATACGTCATACTAAACTATCGTGAAATTAAATGAATTAAAGCATGAAATTTTGCTGCACCCGACTTATTCACCGTATCTTCCACCAATAGATTTTTTTTAAACATTTAGATCCGTTTTTATGGGTTAAACAGTATGAAAATGAAGACAGTCTGAAAGATTTCATATCAGAGTTTATTGATTCTAAAGATAAAGATTTTTTTTAAGACAGACATCTATGTATTAAAATCTCGTTGGGAAATGTTTAAGAAGCAGATGGAGCATATTTTGATTAAATAAACAGCTTCTGAATAAAAGATATGTGTTTTCATGTATTTAAAATTTGATACGCATCTAACTAATACAACATTAAACCTTTTTAAATTTTAAAGGAAACTTAAAAGCGAACAAAAAATTATTAAATTACCAAAGAAGAAAGCAAAATTTTAAAAAAGCAATTTGAGGAAGAGGGAGCAGGGGTGAAGAAAACCGTTACTGAGAAAATCTTTAAAAATATGCTCCTTTGTAAACTGTAGGAAAAAATTAAAATTTGTAAAAGGCGACATTTAATCAAAAAAGTTCCGTAAAATGTAAATCGATTAAATGAATTGTAAAAGTTACTGAAAGAAATGAAAGGAAGTTCAAATTAAATTAAAATTGAAAGGAAAGATATTCTTTCAAATTTATTGAAAAAATTTATAATTTTTCATTGAACCAATTATTTTTTTAATTGGAAAGACGTTATTAAATCGCATTTTTCATGCATCATATATTTGAATTCTTATAATCCTTGAACTTAACTACTTTCCACATTTTATTTCCTATTTTTATTGAACACGTTCTTCCCTTTATAAACTCTATTACATTTTTAAATTAAATATAATTTCAGTAATATGCAAATTTTACCAAAATAACGCAGCTTTCCTCAATATTACATCATGGAATAGTGCAATGTTATGTAAAGATTGCTATGATCATAGTATAGTCAGGCACTGCATACATTGAATCAGTGCTCTAAGTGCAAGTGCTTGTACAATACAACACCTACACATTGTGCACATTGATTCGAATATGTGTGTTTAATTGTCATCTCCTGGCAACATGTCTCTGAATAGACCATATATTCTGTATACTAAAGCCACGGCTGAATAGTCAAAGGGCTGCATTAATTGAAGGCTAGCACTTAGACGCCGTATATGTATCCTGGACGTAACTGTAACTGTATGGTACTTACTCAGATTGAAATATTTTACCTTAGAACTGCTTTATGTTCACAATGACTTTTGTTTTTATTCCCTTTTATTTTGCGAAATAAAAACCAAAATATATTTCAAATTCTCCTAAAATTGTGCTTAAGGTAACCGACTACGTTCGGAACCACGATTTTAAAAAAGCGCATAAATGGGTAATTTTCATGATATTTAGTGTCACTTAGATTAGAATATATGTACAAAATTGTTTGTAGAACATAATGACAAAAATTATTTAAATACAATATTTTGGCAAAAAATGAACTTAGAATAACCTTTTTCAAAACGTTCTCCTTTTTACAAAAAATGCTTCTATAATTACAATATTTTGCTTATATAAAGTAAAAACTTTTCCAAAGATTCTGACCTACGATTTTTGAAAAATTCACATTATTTTTAGGGTTGCCACCAATTGAAATAATTATTGGTGGTTTTTTTTTTAAAATTACTTCCCCCTATTGTAGTAAAATATGGATAAATCCACTTCTAAGTTATATATTTCAAAAATTCTAGTTCATCCTTTGTACAGAGGTCTGAGCTATATACAGGCAAAATATTATTATAATAGAAGCCTTTTTTACAAAAGGAGAATATTTTGAAAATGGATCATTCTATGTCCATTTCTTGTCAAAACATTGTACTTAAATAATTTTTTATTGTAATAATATTCTTAAAACAATTTGATATGCGTTTTTTAATCTAAGAGCACACTGAATACAATTAATATTATCCATTTATACGCTTTTGCAAAATCACGGTTCCGCACATATTCGGATACCTTAAATTGGACTTAAAACAACACAACGAATGACGTAGTCTTTTAGGTAAGTGGTTATTTTACTTTAACTGGATCATCAGACTCAAAAGTTTATTAATTGAAAAAAAAAGGAAAACAAGAATTTAAAACAAAAAATCTTTTGTTTAAGGAAATGTTTATCTGGATATTGTAAGCACAAATAATGCCGAAACGTTTTCCGAAAAAGATATCCACGTATATAAAAGAATTTTAATATTAAACTTCGAGACCTAAGCTTATAAACCTTTCATTAATGGGCTAATGAAAGGTTATAATTTTATCTACTTAGATAAAATTTCAAAGTTGATAATTTGGTAAAGATATCGAAATGTTGAAATTCTTCCAAACGTTTTTAAAATTAAAAAGAATATATATATACACTCAGGAACATTGAAAATAGCGACCCAAGAAGGAAGCTAAGTACAATCGCGAAACTTTGCAAATAAGTGCAGTGTAATGTGATATGCAAATGATCCAAGTTTTGTGCCAATACGCATGCTCATACACGCCGTGGTGGCGCTACAATCAGGAAAAGGGTGCTATATAAGCCAGCGCAAATTCGAAGATTCATAAACGTGTCGATTACCCGCCGATTGTACGAAGACTTTGGTAAGCGAAACATGCCAGGTAAACGTGCTAGAAGACATTTCTCACAGTTAAGCGAGTTTGAGAGAGGCCTGATCATCGGGAGAAAAACTGCAGGCTGGTCGACGCGCCGTGTTGCTGGCCAGTTGGATCATTCAGAGTGTGCCGTTAGAAATTGTTGGGAGCAGTGGACACGAGAAGGTACCCACGCGCGGAAAACCGGGTCTGGAGCGACCAGGAAGACCACGAGGAGAGAGGATCGAAGGATCATGCGGCAAGCACTTGTGAACCCCACAGTGACTCGTTCAACGATACGAGCAGACATAGGCGTAGCAATTGTTCCACAAACAATTTCCAGACACCTTGCAGAAGCAAATCTTAAATCCTAGCGCCCTTTCCGTGCATTCCCTTTAACACCGGAACATCGGCAACTGCGTCTGCAGTGGTGCCAAGCCAGATCAATGTGGAATGTCACAGATTGGTAAAAGGTTGTGTTTAGTGATGAATCCCGGCTTGTTTTGGAGACAGATGATAAGCATGTACGGGTGTGGAGGCACCATGGTGAGCGGTACAATTCCCCCACACTGTTCTACGTCACACTGCCCGCACAGTTGGTGTAATGGTCTGGGGGGCCATAGCCTATGATAGCCAGTCCACTTTAATTGTGATGCGTGGAACCTTAACGGGCCAACGTTACTTTGATGATATTCTTCGACCCCATGTAGGACCTTTCCTAAATGGTCTCCCAGGGGCAATTTTCCAGCAAGATAATGCTCGTCCGCATACAGCAAGAGTTGCTCAAGACTTCCTACGTCATTTTCAGACTCTTCCATGGCCGGCCCGCTTCCCCGATTTGTCCCCTGTAGAGCACGTGTTTGATCAGCTAAAACGGCCAATGCCATCGTGTCACTCTGTACATGATTTAGAGTTGGCTGTTCAAGAATTGTGGGTCCATCTGCCTCAGGACAACATAAGGTGTCTAATCAACTCAATGCCGGACCGTGTGGCGGCATGTATTGCAGATGGATGTGGTCCAACGCGCGATTGAAGTTTCCCAGTATTTGTGTCGTTGCACACCCTGTATTCGTTTAATTGTCTTGTTTTTGAGATCAAGGGAATCTCTCATATGTGTCATTATGTGTATTAAATTTCATTTCAATCCGATGCTTTCTTCTTGGGTCGCTATTTTCAATGTTCCTGAGTGTATATACTATAACGTATACTTTTAAATCAAGTGCAATTTGTTTACATCTATACGTTATAACTGTCAACAATTAAAAATAAAGTTTCCACCAAAAGCAATATTCGGCAACAACAAAGTGCATGAACTGATTGGTTGATAACACATTATTTCATTTATCATGTGGCTATGACGTCATTTGAATTTATGAACCAAATGGAAGGAAACACGTGATTGTAATTATCATGTGGCTATGATATCACATGAATTTCGCTCATTACCCAAAAACTTAATTCGATGAAAACTTTCGATTCAAATTTAAAAGCTTAACTGTTAATTTTTAAGAGGAAAAAAAATTCAGACTCTGTGTTTAAAAAAATAATTAAATATTTCAAAAAGTAGAATTAAGTATCAAAATAAAGACATGAATGAATAAATAATGCAACATCGTTGAACGAACTATAAAGATTCAAAACATAAGAATCCATGCTTATCTCCCCCCTCACCTTTTTTTTTTTTTTGATTTAGGGTACACTTAACACGGTGCACATTCGCTAACATTCAATATAACAATGTGTATTAAGGTATCCGACTACGTTCGGAACCGTGATTTTCAAAAGCGCATAAATGGATACTTTTCATGATATTTAGTGTCACTTAGATTAGAATATATGCATAAAATGACGAAAAATTCATTTAAATACAATGTTTTGGCAAAAATTAACTTAGAATAATCATTTTTTCTCCAAATGTTCTCCTTTTGTGAAAAATGCTTCTATTATAATAATACTTTGCCTGTATATAGCTCAGACCTCTGTTCAGAGACTCAACTAGAATTTTTGAAAAATATATCTTAGAAGAGGGTTTATTCTTATTTTACGACAACAGAGGGGAGCAATTTTAAGAAAAAAAAACGCCAATAATTATTTAAATTGGTGGTAACTCTGAAAAACTAATGTGAATTTTTCAAAAAATTCTAGTTGAGCCTCTGTAGAGAGGTCTGGGCTATATACAGGCAAAATATTATTATCATAGAACCATTCTTCACAAAAGGAGAACACTTGGAAAAAGATTATTCTAAGTTAATTTTCTGCCAAAATATTATATTTAAATGAATTTTTGTCAAAATGTCCTTAAAACAATTTTATGCATGTATTCTAATCTGAGTGACACTAAATATCATGAAAATTTTCCATTTATGCGCTTTTTAAAATCACGGTTCCGAACGTAGTCGAATACCTTAATATGTAAAACAATATTTTTATTTTACAATAATAAACATAATGCAATAATATTTCTATACGCTATCGTAAGTTGATGTATGAAATGTATATTACTCATAAACGTAACATATATTTCAACCCTATAAACATTTTCAGTGTTATTTTGCCGCCATTAGGATTCACCGCAGGACACATAATAATAAAGTATGTCAATCGCATCTCATTGCGAGGAAAAACTCATTAGTATCCGTGAGGTTAAGGTGCAACTTTCCTGAATATCTCCTCAAGGACAAACACTCACCGGACGTGAGTCGTTGCAGCCTGTCCCTTGGACAGCCCACTCCTTTGTTTCGCAAATCACATTTTATGTCTCGTTTTATTGACTCGAGGATGTACATGGTCTTCCAATCACATTCGCTCTAGGAGGTATGAAAGTAAATAAACCAAGAAAACTTGTCTCGGCCACTGGATGTGGCAGCTGCAACGTATAATCATATCATAATAAGCCTTGAAAAAAATTAGTCATGCTTATCCGACGGCAAGGTAATGACAAAGACAGCAATGAAATGGTTTCCGATTATCGCTCAATGACATCTTTGGTGACTTTTGGTGGAGGAAATGCAATGGTGAAGCGTTTAAAACACGAATCAGTGTTTCGTCAGGTTGGTAAATAGTCCTTTCACATGCTATGTCACAAGATAGGTCTTTTGTTTTGTTTTTGGTCCCTGTGGTAGAATAGGCTTTTAATTATTGTATTTTCAGGTGTTAAATGTGTGTTATTAATTTTCAGAACTCTGTCATAAATTGTAGGATATATGATTATAGCGTTACATATATTATGTAGATGGAATACAGGTATACATGGTACTGATTTTCTTAATCAATTTTGAATTTAAAAATAATTGAAATCCTTAAATATTTTGTGTTTCTTACTTTAATTTTAAATGGTAATAAACTGTATATGCCAGAATTACATTAATTTATATTTGAAATATTTCCCTGTTTGTTTAATATTACCTATTCTTAATTTCTTAATTCTATATATTTATCATTAATACTTATCATTAATATTATTAATACTTGTCATTAATATTAATGCTTATTAATATTACTTATCATTAATATTATTAATACGTGTCATTAATATTAATACTTATTATTAATAATATTAATACTTATCATTAATATATATATATATTACTATTATTAATGCTTATCATTTTATTATTTATACTTATAATATTATTTATACTTATAATATTATTAATACTTATCATAATATTATTAATACTTATCATAATATTATTAATACTTATTATTAATATTTTATTAATCTATACTTCTCATTAATATTATTACTTATCATTAATATTTTCTATACTTATCATTAGCATAATCAATAATTATCATTTTATTATTTATACTTATCAAATATTATTCATAATATTTATATACACTTATTAATATTTTAATATTTATCACACACATTAATATTTATCCTTATATTATATATTTATCATTCATATATATATAATTAACACATTTGTGAGTGAATGCTTATTAACGTCCTACTATAATGCAACACAAGGACATTGGCCACAAATCTCATAATTTTGAACCATGGTCAAAAGATGAAAACGACACTCTTTTCCACACTACGTCAACGGAAATGTGGGGGGCACTTAGAGCGTCAACAGATTTTACGTGCATCAGCCCCTTTTCCTGGCGGGTCTTCAGGGGAACTAAGGTTCTAACTGATGACAAATCAGCCACGAGTTCACGACCTTGTCCACTAGGATAGGTTCAGATATTTTTGAGAAAGAAAGCTATTATCTGTTTCTAATTTTGATATACGTAGGAGACAAAAATGAATTATTAACTATGATACATTAATTATAGAATTCAATGTTAATTTAATTTAAAAACAAGTTCAAAAAATTCATAGAGCTAATTTCATTTCCACTTAAAACAAGAATATTTCTCAATGCAAGGTAAAAAGAATTTCTAAGTAATGGAACTAACAAAAATGTTTATTTTGCTAATAATAGAACAATTAATTTAACTTACGAATAACGTTACAGCACAGAAAATAAATCATCGAGGCAATATATATTATAAAACTTATATTATTAATACAACTCAAATATTAAAAAAAATAAAGGTATTGGATCATTTGCAATATGTTCCCAGAGTAATTTTATATATTTTTTGACACACGAGTAAACAAAAATTTATCAAATGGATTAAGTATTACAAGTTATAATAAGTTATGGCGCTATCGAAAGTCAGATAGAACAAGTACAGTTAGAAATAATTGCACAATAACATGTCTATCTTATTTATATGTTGACAGACCGGATGTTAAGAACAGAATTTATTTGTCAAAAACACGAAAGGCTATAGAATCTACAAAAACATGAGGTCGTTGTCTTTGTTGTAGGAATGCAATATTACATAATTTTTAGTCGAGGAAAAGGTACGCGTCGAATTATTATAAAATAACAAATCAAATGGAATGATCTTGAACTGTATAAAAATGAAATTCTGATAATTCTTGAGATATTGTTCATTTTGAAAAATTTTTGTGGAACGTAAATATTGCGAAATATGAAATAAATAAAATATTCTTTAAACAGATCGCAAACTGCAATGATCAAAAATACATAACTTGGGAACTAAAAATTATGGCGTTCGCTTAGGAACAATTATATAGTAAAAAATAGCATATTACGCACACAGTAATTCTAAAATTGGATAATCTTACTTCATAATTTTATAACATAATACTAAGCGCAAAAAGATATTTTTCAAAAAACATTCAAGTAAATACCAAAAAGGTCTGGAAACATACATGTTAATGTATTTACTAAACAACTAAACGTTAATAGAAATTCTTAACACTCGAATTTAAAAATATTCAACGTTTTTTCAAAATAAATATATGTCTGTCACACGGAGCTGAAAAAGACTCTTGAATTTAAAACTCAACAATTTTAATTTTGCGAAGAAAACTAATATCACGTGACAGCAGCTTTGTGTGGTGAACTTTCCCTAGAGAGAGACAGAACAGCAACTGAACACAGAGATTCTATAACACAAACAACTTTGAAAACGAACAACATGTTGCCATCGCACAAAGGATTAATACGCAGTGAAGGCATAGGTAAGTAGCATGACAACAAAATAATTATTTTATATAGTATACATATTGAATAGAAATTGCAAACAATAATAAGAATTGAGTAGTTATATAGTATATGGATGAACATAAAAATAAACAATTAACGGCAAAATACAATTTGGTTAATAACAGACGTACAATTTTATCCAAACATTTTTTAAATGGAAAATTTACCACACAAAAATCATGTAGTTTTTTTTAACGAACAAGATATAAAAATAAACAAATAACGACAAAATACAATTTAGTTAGTATTAGACTTACAATTCTATCAAAACAACATTTTTTTAAATCAAAAATTTACCACACAAAAATTATGTAGTCTTTTTAATGAACAAGAGTTCGTTAAACTGGCATAATAAAATGCTATTTGTATAAATAACATTGCAGAAAAGCATATCATGTCATTTTGAAATGATACCTTTTTCTTTCCTAAACAATAGGCTAACATTAAATTTTATTTAATTTTTGCACCTTCAATCTTCTATTCATCCGAAATGACAGTAAATTTTACAACATCACAATTCATTTGCTAAATTTTATACTACATCACTATTATATAATACATTATTTAAAATTATAATTTATTTTATTCAAACTTTATTTCTTTTGATACTTGATTTCGGAACAATTCATTTTCTTAATTTTTTTAAAAATTTAAACTGAAATAAATTTTTTTTGTAACATGTGCGGTGGCGTCAATCCGGAGGACAGAACCCGCGACCTATGGATCCGAAACCGGGTAAAATAACCTCTCGATAAAAGTGATCACCTCTGTGCGGTGGCTGTTACTGGCTTATGAAAATACCAGTACAGTACTCTCCCACCAGTGAATCGGTGGATAGGCGAACGAATGCTATATTTGTTATGGCGAGTGCATGAGTTGTTGCTGTTAATTACCAATGGTATTTTTATACTTATGAAACCCCATTTTATTCAGACATACATTATTATGTAATAAAGCAAGATGATTTTTTTAGAAAAAAAATACTCAGTTTTGAGAAGAAAAGTTTTAGCATGATATTTATAAGTCTTCAGTGTAATATAAGTCTTCAGTGTAAAAGGAAAGCTTGTTTGTCGACGAAATGAAGTTCCACTGAGAAGGATGAAAATAACGAGTTCCAATTTCAGAGGAAAATTCTTATCGATTGAGAATGCCGAATAATTGTCTTTTAATGAAAGTTGCTAAATCGGGGATTTCTGTAGAGACGTCTCTGCAGCATTTAATTTTTAATTTCCTATTGTATTGTTTATTTCAAAAAGAAATGTGAGAGCGTAGGGATACAATAATTTGATTAACTTTTACATGACAAGCGATTGACATTTCAACCAAGAGGAAAGAGAGGTCTGGGTTCAAAAATCTCAACCAAGGAATATCTTCTCTTCTCAATTACTTTCTGAATTCTAAGTGATCTGTCAAAATGTAAAAACGTCAGTCACTTGAAATTTCTTGTTTTCAATCGAGCGAGATTTATAAAATGTCCTCTTTCATATTTTATTTCTTCATGAAAAAATTTCTACAGCTCGGAATGTGAACAATTTTTAAACTTGTTGCCATTTCTCGACGACATATAGAAGTATTAATTGTAGACATAAAAAAAGGAAGGGGGGGGATACCCTGTAGCTAAAACTCCCATCTCAAAAACAGCTATTTCTGATAAAAAATTAGCCCCGTCCAAAATGTTAATATATATTATCAGGCTTCTTTCATAATAATACCAAAATTAAGTGCTTATAACTTAACACTATGTATAATTGAGCAAATGCCGTCTCCACTTGAGCATTTTTTTTTAAAAAAATACATTTCGAATAAAGCGCATTTTTAAGTATGACATCTTGCTTAAAGTAGTGGCATTTGCTTATATTAAAACACTTGTAGTTTTTTTTCTAGTGAATGTAAAATAATAAATTTGGTATTTTTATAAAGCTAAAAGATGATATAGAATATAAAATCATAAAAAAATTGTCAATTTTCGGCAAAATTCAAAACTTTAGGGTAATCGGATACCTTTAGTTGTATCTTGGTCTGCTATATGGAAAACAAAATCGTGTTTATATAAATGAAGTAATTTTTTTGTGGTACCTTCTCCTTAGGTTATTTGAGGTGGAGAATCTCGCTGATCGTTGAGCTTCCAGAGGGGGGAGGGTAAGAACGCAGTAGAGATTGAGAAGCCATTAATTTGGACACGACATGATAACAAATAGATGCACAATAATCCCCTTTTATTAATTTAAACTTTAGTGGCTATATTGTCCACAAAAAAAAAGTCCTCTCTTCTGACTGTTTATATGCTATTTAGTAGTGGCGTTCGTTTGCGGAGTGGAGTTGTTCTCCTTCTAAGAGTCAATTTGGCTGGACGGAAAAAAAACTCAAATTAGAGAAGATAGACCCCGCGGATACTCCATTGTTATAGTGGGCTATTGTAATAATAAATAAAGAATACAAGCTGATATAAATAGAGTTCGATGAAAAGAGACACAAACACACACACACACATATATATATATATATATATATATATTTTTTTACTAAAAAATACACACATGTGCTTAAAACATTGATGTAAATCTTATTTAACTTTTCTTATTTCTATCATAAATTTCCTGTTCTTACATTTTAACCAAATTTCTAACACTAACCTTATGAGCCATTACAAAACTCACATCAATCCAGATTCCAACAATTACACGAAACTCCTCCACCATATTTTAATTTTCCTACATTAATTATCCAATTAACTTATTATTTCAAACTTTATAGATCATTAAATTAAAAATTAACTTAACGATAAACATCATCACCAGGAATTCCAAAATTCTTAGCTCGCCATTGACCTGATTAGATTGTTAATAACCGACAATATCGAGCCCCGACTTGGAAAAGTGATGTCCCAAACGACTTTTCCCCTTAACTGACGATCGTAGGTAAATGAGATTTTATTTATCGATCGCCCCCAGCCCCATCCCTTTACACCCCTTTAGCGGTTTCACAGCATCGTAATTAGTGTGTAGGGACCACAACTATCCACCATACAGGGAAGAAAAAGAAAAAAAGAACCTTAAAAAAAACCAGAGAAATAAAAATAGATAAAGATAAAAGTTACCTAAATGACAAGGAATTAGAGATAGCAGGCTCTTCCAATGTCGATAGTTTCATCCAATAAATTGGCAGTCTTAGCTGCCAAGATTACTGCTTTGCTCATCTTGGTAACGTCTTATGGGAGAACCTCTTCTGGTACACATAAATGTAGGATCTTTACCTACCTACCACCCCCTGTAGCTCCCTCTGCCACCACCTTCGATTTCATGTTGGATTAAAAAGAACCGTATCGGGCTTGAAAAGAAGATTTATTAAAGATTTAATCGGTCTCTGGAAATGCGTTAGAGTAAATTGGAGTTTTTGGTGGAAAAAGTATTGATGCCTCAGGCAGCCATCTTTAAAATAAGTTATGGAGACTGTTTAGATGGTTTCAATCCACGAGGATTTGGGAATTTTAAAGTCTTAACTTAGATGTCTCTGTTGCGTAATTGTCCCTTTATTTTTGGATGAATTGATAGGTTTATAGTTTGTTTAGCGCTAACAGGGCTTTTAAGTTATTTATTATTGCTTGATTCCTTAAAAAATCGCGTAATGTTTCATTTAGGGGCACAAGACAGTAAAGAGTCCACAGAGGGTTTCATTTGTTAAAAGAATTAAGAGTTGTAAAAGCTATTTTTATAGAATGATTTCGGCTTAGAATCATTTACATACGGCGAATACCATCGCCTATCTTTGCGTTAAACATTTAGTGTGTCATTAATAATTTATTTTACTAAAAAAAATCTTACCAAAAATGCGCTAATGCAATGGATATTTAACAATTTTATTATTAAATAATCCACTTATTAAACATTCAAGTGTACTTAAATTAAAAACTCAACGTCATTCTTTTGTATTTTACAGTGTTTGAATTTTATATTAAACCTTATAGAGAGCTATTTCATAGAAATAAAAACAAGCATATTTGCTAAACATACCAAATGCAGAAATTAATTAACGTATCCAGATTAAGTTCTTGAAAAAATGTATTCTAGAGTATAACAGCTTATGTAGTATGAATTGTACAAGTGTGTGTTTTCGCTATACGTATACATTACAAATATGTTTTTATTTTCAATAAAAGTATATTTGTATATATATGAATATAATAAAGAAATATGTGAGTTTTTTAAAAACTCATACATGCAGATAACCATACATTTATTCATATCAGCAGTTAGAATTGACTTACAAATATAAATTAGTTTTTTTTGTAGTTAATATTATACTTACTGTTTCTACAGTAATTAAAATTAATCCATGCAATAATTATAGGTATGGAAGAGGTTAATTTGAAAGCAAATTATTTGAGATTTTGATGTAAAGTTTGCATAGAGAGAGAGAGAGCTACTTTCAAGAACGTTATGAATTAAATAGCCATTAATATAAAAATATTTCAGTAACACACACATCAAATTAAAATTTTATTTATTCTTTTTTTCCGGGGAAGGGGTGTAGAATTGAAGTCATTTCTCAACACTTAGATTAAAATTAGCATTTCATTTATAATATACGTATTTTTACAATAACTATGAAATATAAGCAAATTTATTCGCCTATTTTAATTACGAATGAAATATTTATCCTTAAATTAAAATTAATTATGTAAGTATATTAATAAATAAATATAGCAAAAGCTAAATCCATGCACCCCCCACACACACACACAGATAAAGAAAACAATATTTATATTCTTGACTGGAAATTGATTCCGTATTTTTTAGCTTTAATATAATTTCTGGGGAGAAAAACCCTTACCAAGGAAACACAGTTACGTCAATAACGTCTTAAGGCTTCTTGAGATCCTAGGACTCTTGGCAAAAGTAGGCCTCACCTATTACCCTCTTATCCAATTTAATGAACATACGTGTAAAGCTTAACAAATTCAATCTTTAATAAAATGAAGCTTTGTTAGAAAATTTGTTTTCTACATTCTAAATCCACAAAATTTGCATTACATTTAAATGCAGTTTAAATTTGTAGTCTTCCCACAGTTACCAGTTAGTATCTAGTTTGAAATTTCCAGTTTTTCAGAAATTATGTCTATTAGTAACATTTGGCGGTACTTACGTATTATCGGAATAATTGCCAACTCTATTAATAATTCGCCAAGTTGGTAACCCCGATTTTCTATATGTCGTACGTGCTGAATTGCCAACCATGTGCTTCGTTTCATATAGTGTCGCCAATAGATTGCGACAATACGTGAGTACCCATTTGACGATTAAAACCATTCAGATTATGATCTTACTGAGAACAAAACGAAACCCCTTTCCGAGACCGAGGCCTTGGATCTGGGACCAGTTGGCATATGCCTTAAAACATCCCCGAGTTAAATTTTATTAAATGCTGGTAAAAACAATAGATACAGTTATATTCATAGTAAATTAGTCACTACTAAACAAATATTTTGATTACATACTAAATTAAAGAATGAAATAGTTATCATTTAATATGTAATAACACTGTTTAAAAATTTTTTTAATAATTACTTTTTTATAGCTTGTTATACCAAATTATTTTATAGCTTAAGGGGAAAAAATGTGTTCACTTTTTCACGATATACATCCAGTTTTATTTTTTTTATTACAAATAAATTTCGTTCCCATTATGGCCCAATACCAGCCACGAGTCATTCCAAACATAGAATTTTTCCTTCGAAAACAGACCATCTAATGGCTATTTCCAACAGAATGATGCGCAATCATTTTCGCAAACAACTATTTAATAATAACCGTTGACTACATTCCGATGAGCTTATAAATCGATATTCAGTTCGGTGTTCTCTTTCAAAAGATAAATCAAAACAGCAGTATTTAATGGACACAGATCAATACCAAGGACCGTGCGAACCACACGAGAATTTACCTTCGCCGAGTTAAAATCGTTGCCATATTGATTTTTCCATTATAAAGAACTCTCGTCTGCCGTTTTAACGATCTCGTAAATCGAGAAGATAAATCGAGCAGAAGCAAGAATTAAATCTGAATCGAATTCGGAATTCTACTACCTTTTTAACACTTCAGTGTGGCAACAGTCGCGAACAAAGACCGCACGTTACGTAATCGGAACGTAGCGACCTCTACTGGGATTTGTTGCATCTGTCGCTATTAATTGGGAATTAATGAAGTGCATCTATCTTTTGTCATCGCTGAGCAGTTTCTCCGATCGTTCATGCCAGTGGCGTTGTCTATTGAAGGAAAGGTATTTCTCTGAGGATATTATTCATCGGAGTTGCTGCATTTTTAAATCCAGAATTGATTGGAATAGTTTGCTTTCTGATGAGTCTGAAATATTCATGAAGAGTCGTGACGACGTTGAACTCATTTTGGTTAGCGGTCTCTAATTGTTTGTGTTGAGCAGAGAACTAAAATCCTTTTCAACAGTAATGCTCATTTTATTTATAAAAATCCACGCGCAATCAAAAAGTACTTCCATTTTTTACTCCGTAAAGAATAATGTAGTTAATTGTATGAAAAAGGACATTGAAATAAGTCATGTAAATTGTTTAACTTCATTATCTTAGTTCCTCTAAGGCATGGGTGTCCAACACAAATGAACTTGTGGGCCACTTCAGAAAAACATTATTATCTCGCGGGCCGCACATAAAAATATATAAAAGGTGTTTCTTTTAGAGGTATAGAACTTGAAATTGCAATAAAACAACGATGTATTATTCGATTGACATGAAATTTTTTTTATTCGAAAGATAATCTTGTGGCATTACATTTTAAATATGATTTCTGGCATAGGACTGCTACGGCTGGCTCGGATGTAGTCCAATCTGGACGTCCAATTTTCGATGACTTTTTCCAACATTTGTGGCCGTGTATCGGCAATAACACGGCGAATGTTGTCTTCCAAATGGTCAAGCGTTTGTGGCTTATCCGCATAGACCAATGACTTTACATAGCCCCACAGAAAATAGTCTAGCGGTGTTAAATCACAAGATCTTGGAGGCCAATTCACAGGTCCAAAACGTGAAATTAGGCGGTCACCAAACGTGTCTTTCAATAAATCGATTGTGGCACGAGCTGTGTGACATGTTACGCCGTCTTGTTGGAACCACAGCTCCTGGACATCATGATTGTTCAATTCAGGAATGAAAAGTTAGTAATCATGGCTCTATACCGATCACCATTGACTGTAACGTTGTGGCCTTCATCGTTTTTGAAGAAGGATTCCACCAGCCCATAAAGCGCACCAAACAGTCAGTTTTTCTGGATGTAACGGTGTTTCGACATACACTTGTGGATTAGCTTCACTCCAAATGCGGCAGTTTTGTTTGCTGACGTAGCCATTCAACCAGAAGTGCGCTTCATCGCTAAACAAAATTCGCTTATGAAAGTCGGGAACAACGGCAATCTCGTTTTGGGCCCATTCGACGAATCTACGCCTTGCTTGATGATCCTTTGATGAATTGCCAAACCAAACTGAGAATAAATCACTTGACAGCTGTTAAATCGGTCGCCATCTTGGAAAGTAATGCCAACTTAAACTGGAAAAAAACACTCTTTACCTTTATATCAGATTTGGAAACAACAACAAACAAAAAAACATTTATTGAGTGAAAATTTAAAACAGAATGAATTATTATAATTTTTTTCATTATTTTTCATGTATACAGACATAGATAATATAATAATGTTTATATAATATAATAATGCAATGATCAAATAATGTTTAAAATATTACAGTGTGTGTTGCCATTTTCTTGAAAATTGCAGTGTTCCTTTTAAATTGATCTTTCGTTATTCATTGTTGAAATTTGATAGCACTGTCATTCGCAAAAGATTAAGTATACGTTGCCCTTTATCTTAACCGTCCTGAATATTTTTTTAAACTTTAAAAAACATCTCTGACTGCCTCTTGCTTTTTGGGCACCCCAAACAGAAAAGGAGGAGGAGAAATGAAAGTCGTACACACAGAGAATCATGTACCATCCATAGTAAAGAATATGCATAATGCAATTCGAGATTTATTAAAAAAGTAATTTATTATAGAAAAATCAAATATAACTGTTTGATAAAGTATAAATCTATTTTAATCTAAAGGACATTTCTATTATGAAAAAGGGATTTATTTTAAAACAAGAACAGGTAACAGGCAAATACATTATATATATATAAATTTCCCTTCAAATAAATTTCAAAATGAAAAAAACTTTAAAAACCTGATATTTAAAAGTTTTTTAAAAAGAGTCGACGGGCCGCAACTTACCTACTGGCGAGCCGCGTGTTGGACACCCCTGCTCTAAGGCCTAAAGCTTGCTATTGTACTACTGAAGCTATCTTATTTTGACAAATGCTGCCTTGTCATATTTCTATTTATTGCTTCGCCTTTTTAGAATTACGGCAATTTAGTGCATGCTTATTTATTTACATATATATAATACAAATTATTTATTCAAAACATTCAAAACCGAAGAGTGTCCTCTAAAAACAAGCTAAAAGTGGGAATAAAAATTGAAATTCAAAAAGTAGCTCCTGAGCAGGGACGTCCTAAGGCATGGGCCAACTGGGCCGAGGCCCAGGGCCTCATCTCGTATTCGACTCAGCTTTAAGAAGATGATAATTCGAATAATTACAACGGTAAAATGTTATTTTCGGTAGAATTCTCCGAAAAATTGGGAATTTTGGAGGATATATGTCAACTGGCTACATGTGAAAACCGTCGTCCACGTACAGGCCGAGGCCTACACCATCATTAATCATTCAGTCAAAAGGCGGCAGTTAGTCGAACTGGTATGTGCAATTGTGTAATGCACATTTATTTGTGTCGGGTCATTGTTTGTACGAGTATTTGACAACGTATGCTATGTACTGTTTACTTTTAAGAGTTATAGGTGGGACCTACATTTGTGTAGAGACCTAAGGCCTCAAGAAGTCTTAAGATGTTCTTGCTTCTATGGGATGTAAAAATAATTTGGAATAAATTTAAAATGTCATTTTGGTCATTTAATTTAAATTAACAATCAAAGTTAAATTTTGTTTAAGAAAATTTAGTTGAATTTTGATCATTTTAAAATGAATAATGTTTTCATTTTTTTTTAAATATTAGAGCATCACTTTTAATTTTCACTTAAATTTTGTTTAAGAAAATTTAGTTGAATTTTGATCATTTTAAAATGATTAATGTTTTCATTTTTTAAAAAATATTAGCATCACTCTCTTAAGCAACTTGAAAGCTATTGGCAACAGATCATGTAATTTCGAGCCTTGTCAAATGGCGAGGGAGATACCTGAGCTGAACACCTAGTCTCCAAGCATTCACACCACGTTAGTGTGAGGACTTAAGGCCTCGACAGATTTAATTTTCATCAGCTCTCTACACGGCGGGTCTTCAGTGCCATCAGGGCTCGCTCTCATGACTAGCTGACCACGAGTTCGTGGATAAAAAAAAATCAAAATCAGAAGAAAAGAAAAAAGAAGAAATTGTAGAAATCAAAAGAAAAAATAAACGTGATAATTATGTATATTTCCTAATAAAGAAGCATGCACGTAAATTCTCTGCTTTTTATTTGTTCTGTTTTAAAAATCAATTTTCCTCCATTTTATATGCTTTTAACTCTACATTCAAGTTATTTTAGACGTTGCATTAAGAAAAATTTTGAAATACAAACCTTTGCGAACATGAAAAAGAAATATGGATATATTTCTTCGTTTTTATTCCATAAAGAATTTCTTTCAAAAATACCAAGCTAACAACTTTAACTCTGAAACTGAAAAACTTCAGAAGAAAATCAAATGAATTCCAGACAGAAGGTTTTATTGATACAAGTTGAAATAATATTCCTTCATATTACCATATTCAAAGTTTAAATTTCACGAACAGTCCCACGAGGGAATCCTTAAAAAAAGAAAAGCACAGGGAAGAATTCTTTGATATCCTACCAGAATATCAATGAGATAAAAATAAATAAATAAATAGGTAACAATTTATACCTATCAATTGCGTGCTATTGATTCAAAAATTTTTAAAACCTCCCTCCCAATGAGACCTATAAGAGGAAATAAGCGTGATAAATAGAATGAACGGCAGAAATCTTCAATTTACAATACAATAAAGCCTCATCATTGATCACAAAGCGTTGTCAGCTACGCCAAAGGGCAACCTCACAAAAGATTTAAAAATGAAAAAAAGAAAAATAAAACAAAATAAAACAAAAAAACGAAAGAAAATAAAATCTAAGTTGGTTAAAGCACCCGCCAGAGACCAAAATGACAATGAAAGGTTTTTCCTTATTTTTTTTCTGCTTTGGGGGAGCTAAAATATATATTCTTCTCTCTGAGAGATATAAGAAGAAACTCGGAAATAGAAACAGGGAAGAATTATATGGCTCTGGAGACCCCAGCAAGTTGCGTTATATTTACTTTGTCCATTTCTGGTTTTTCAGAACCACACAGGTGAAGGAATTCGACTAAAAATGAACCAAGTCTTTTTCTTTTTTTTTTGGGGGGGGTTCCATCTCTTTCTCATAAAAAAAATATGGGATAACTCTTACAAATAAAGAATTTATTTCTGTCAAAAAGAATGATCCAAGTTTATCCCTATTGTACTAATTACTGGCTAAAATGCCATATTACTCTTTTTTTTATCCGCAATTGATATGTTTGTAGGTTCTTTTTCAATTCCTACTATTAGGTCACACTCTCTATATATTTCTTTATTTACCTTGGTGGAATTTTCAATCGTGAATAAAATACATTTTAAAGTGCTCAATTGAGCTGAAATTTTATATACATGATTATTTTGGATGACAATACAATAATTTAATTATAATTAATAAAAATTAATTGATTAAAACTAATTATTTAAAGAATTACAAATACAGTCACGTTGGCATCCTTTTTGGCGACTTGTGTCAAAACTTGGAAAGGTTTTTTTCTCACGTTTTAAAGCATTCAGTTGAACTGAAATTTTATATACACGTTTTTTTGGATGACAATATGATAATTTAATGATAATTAATAGAAATTAATTACCACTTAATGTAGTGATTCTGTTATGTGTATATACATATTTATTATATTAATTGTAACTATTTAATATAAAAAGCAGCTAAAATAAAAAATTTCTTTGTTGATCTAAGTAGGAATTGACTAAAAATTTTTTTTTATATATTACTGATTTTTTTTATTGTTATTGGTCAAATATATCCAAAACATATATGTTAAATTATAATTTAATAATAAAATATAAACGGTAATTTGTTATTATTGTTGATCAGTCACGTTCATTAAGAGAACATGGTACCCTGTACACCACCAAATGCTCACAGCGAACATTTTTGCGGCCCGGCCAATATATTGGCACACAATAATATATAAGAAAATAAGAAATTTTTTCTAAAAATAGTAAAGATAGTATCAAAGAAGAAATGTCAAGTGTGAAAACGTAAACATTAAATTTTTTTGATTCTTTTTATATGCTTATTATAATGTATTATTCGAATAAACCTACATTTCTATGAATATTGATTTTTTTTTTGCGGCCCATTTTAAAATGAAACTTTTCCCCCTAAGTTAACATTTGGTGTTCATAATTTTTGTTACTTAAATATTTATTTGAAAATGTTTACATGCATCCTATTTGAACACACATGAAGTATATGTTTTAGAACAAAAACACTTTTTTTAAACAAACAATTATTTTAAATTGTAAATCTTTTTAAACATATTGCAATATTTTAAAATTTTTACTGCTTCTACAAATTTTAATATTAAAAACAATTTTTTTTAACATTCTTGGAAGTGTTCCTTCTAATTTTGGGTATTAGATTGGCATTACGCGAGTGGTACTTTTATTTTTACTATTTTTTTCGGGACGGACCCTATGAAAAAACTGTAAAAATACAGATATATCTAATATTGGTGATTTTTTTAAAAAAAATTACTATTCACAAAAATCTTTATTTAATGCGTATAAGTTCATCAACCATGTCATAAAAAACAACCAGAAAAGGTTTCAAAACTTTATGTTAAATGTGAAAAAAAGAACCCTTAGCATTTTTTAAATACACGATCATCGATAAAAATAAAACCCTGAGAAAAGCCCATTTAAAGTCACGAAAGAGGTAAGTGCAGATTTAACGTGTTCTAGTTTAGGTTTTCACATTGATATGTTGTTTAAAAAAAGTTTAATAACTGGCTAAGCAATGTAACTAAAGCTACCAAATTTTATACACGTATTCAGAAAAGTCGGACAATTAATTACAACGAGGCATTAAAAAAATTCGATGTTTTAGTCATTTTTAGGGTAATATGTCCCCTTAGGATAATAAAAAAGAAAACGTATTTAAATTATCAATGAAATGAGCGTAGGTATCTATGTTAATACCACTAAATGAAAAGTAAAGTTTAATATTTAACAAAATAAGCAGAGTGAAAAATTGTTAATTTTATTACTATAAGATTCTGTCAAAATAAATTAATCTATATCATCTCACATTGTTCAGAGGTTTTAATTTAAAAAAAACTTTTTCAAATGTTAAGCCTAAATTTCAATATGGTTATAGGTTAAAGCATATTCTTTGTCTTTACTAAAAATGAAGGAATAAATTTGCAAATATGCTTATCCGTAAGACAGAAATTCAACTCTTGCATTCAAAGTAGTTCGAAACATTTTCAGTATTAGAATTTCTTCTTAGAAACATTCAGATACTTGTTTTCCATATCTAATAACTAAATGCATGAGACAAGGTATTCCTAAAGCTTTCATTCTTCTTTAGAATTATATAATCAGAACGCAGAATATAATGTTGTACTAACTTAAATAAGATACCAGGCAAAATAAAACATCAAAGCGATTGCCTGCCGCTCAAGTTCGAATCTCCAGCGTACGATTTAAATCGTGCGAAGATTACTAACTATATCATTAACTATTCGATTACAGTTTAGAAACTAGTTTCGGAGTTTGAAATAGCTTAGAAATTGCGATTGTCCGTTTCTCTTTAACTGGATTTCTTCCTAGTACATGTGTTTAATAATGGTTTCGGAGCAATACCCGATGCCTTAAGGTTTGAATAAGCAACATATATTATCCGTTAAATAAAATTTTTAGTTTATTTTGAATTTAGTTTTGGTAAATATATTTTGCAAATAGCTTTCTCTTTCATCCCAGAATTACATAGTTGGTACATAAAATATAATTGATATAAGTTATGTTTCTTAAATAGAGTATATATCTAACCAAAAATGAAATTCAATAAAAGTGTAATAAGTCTTTTTTTTTTTTTTTTTTTTTTTTGAGAAAAATATTCAAATAAAACTTTGTATTCGGTATTGACCATATAAATATTTTCGGCAAACAATGAAATAATTTTATTTATTAAATTGGTAGTTCTTAATTAACATGAAAATCAGGGACGTCTTAAAGCCTGGGTCAACTGGGCCTGGGCCCAGGGCCTCTCCTTCGGTGGGGCCTCGTTCCTTTCTCGACTTTATCTTAATAAGATCATGATCCGAATAATTTTAATGGTTAAATATATATTATTCCCATTCATATTCTCCGAAAAACAGGGAACTACAAACTGCATGTCAAGTGGCAAAAGTGGTAAGATTGTAATATTATGTGATGACCGTTGTCCATGTCTAGACCTAGGCCTAACACCATAAACAATCATTCAACTCATTTAGTCGAAATGCGGCCATCGGTCGAGACGGTTTATGCCAAGGTTTTGGGATTGTAAGTCATGCACATTTATTGTTTCAAATTACCGTTTGAACGAGTATTTGGCAATGCATGCTACATATTGTTTACTTTTAAAGACCTCACGCAGGGCTTACTTTTGCATAGGGAACCAAAGCCTTAAAAAAAAAAAAAAAAGATTTCGCTGAGACCAGCACTTTAAAGAGTCTTAAGACGTCCCTAATGAAAATACACCTATCATTCAAGTATTACAGTAATCATGACTGATTCATATTATTCACACAGGGCTATTCATAATTTCTCCAAGGTTTCAAAGCGCTAAAACTCTTTAAGATAAACACAGAAAAAAGAACTTTGTAATATTACAGAAACAATTCGAGTTTTATTTACATACCTTACAGGTGCTCTGTGTGAAACTTTGGTTACACGGTACACATGAATGCGATAGTCCAATTCCTGCCATACTCCACTCAACATGGTATTAATAACATTATTGACAGCACGTGTTATATTTACTTTTATGCAGTTCTGTAGTATCACGCTGCCAAAGGGATACAAAAACATGGCCCTACGTAAAAGACCAAGTTTTCGGATAACACGGAAAGGATAACACGTGCTATCAATAACATTGATAGTATAGTAGAACGTCATTTATCCGAACGTTTATTATCCAGAACGTCAAATATCCGGACCAGTTTTTTTTGGTTGTCAACTACATGTACTGTATATGAATAAGTTTTCGAACAAGGCAATGCTATGGACTATGGTATTGATGTATGCCATGTAATCAAAGTTACACACATAGAACACCTGTAAAGTAAGTAAATAAAATTTAAAATGTTTCTCTATTCTTTCACGTGTTCTTTTTTCCTGTATTCGTCTTAGTTTTTTACTACAGCGCTTCGAAAAGTTGGAGGGAATTACAAAAAAAACCCTGCATTTTTAAGTACTATAAGAACCTTAATTTTGGACCTGATATTTTCAATGTGTTACCATGGTGACCGAGTGATGAATTTTCCTCAAAGTTTTCCAGCTTTTTGTTACTCATCTATAAATACATTCCATACGAATAAACGGTAGTTAGAATTGTCCTTTTATATTGTAAATAAAACTAAAAACGGAATCATTAAATTTTCCAAAGATTGTTTTTCTTAAATTGTGTAGTTTTGCCGCGAGCATTTATAGAATAACAACAAAATGACTCATTATGTTTTTAGTTTCCTCTAGAATTCTAAAACATAATGATCTTGAAATATGAGTTCAGTCGTTAAGAAAAGTAGTTCTCTTTTAACTGGTTTTTTTCCCTTCGTTCCGAAATATTCTAAGGTTTTGAATTTCTTAGAATCCAGATTCATTTACTTTATTACATCATTATCTTTTAAAGAAGCTATTTTTAATGTTGCTCTGTTTTGATCTGTGTCTAAAATAATCAACTGAAAATTTCGCAATGCCAGACATAACTTCAGAAAAAATGAATGTTTATTAATTTCGAATGGAAAAAAAAATGGGCGGATGATTTTAATTGTTTAAAGGAAACTGTTTTTAATGTTTTTACATCATGAGTTGTAAAAAACTCAGTTATCATTGAATTGTTACTTCTCAATTCTTTTTTTTAAATAAAAAAACTATATTTTAAGAATTGTTTGAAGTATTTTTGTTATTTTTCGCATTTAATTAAAACCAGAAAAGTTATTACGACGTGGAATACAATATTACAAGGTGATTAAAAATTTTCATGTAACATATTAGTTTTGACAATTGAGATTTTGTATGAAAAATCTTAACTATAGTAAAAAAAATAAATACATAATCCGATTATTTTTAACTATAAATATTGACAGTTGATAACTATGTACCTATTAGTGCCTTTAGAACTATAAGACTTTCGCCGTTTAATAAAAAAACTATGAAATCGATACGAAATACCAGCACGTAACGCTTTATTCGGTATCACTTGGAGCCGAATATTTTTAAGTTATTCTGGATCAGATATTTTCGATTTATGGTTATTTTATGGTGGAAGACAGTAAAATATTTATACTTCCAAAAGAAAGATTCTCTAGTTCAATTTGAATTTAATAAACTAAAATTTCATACTGAAATTATTAATACTGTCAACCAATTTTATCAAAAAAAAGACGTCGCTAAATCTGCGATATGCTGCCAATAGTGGAAATTATTTCCTCGCAAGTTAAAATACAATAATAGTAAAGATGGTAGCATTTGGCGACATTTTTTGAATTGATGACGTCTTGAGATTTGACGAAATTAGTCGATGGTATAATGTGTAAGTACCGAAAAATTTACTCACATAAGATGAGAAAAAGCCGTTTTTGAAATATCAGTCATCCATTTTTCTTAAATCCTTCAGCACAAAAATTTTTTCAGATTCTTTTGCAGTTCGGTTTTGCCCCATTATCTGGAAATAAAAAAACAGAATTAATAAATGCGAAAATGCTAGACATTTTTTGTTGAAATACTACAATGTGTTCATAAAAGTAACACTTTTAGTCAACGTCATACATTTGTACGCATCGTAAAAATCCAAACAGCCTTTGTGTATTTTGTTAATTCAATTCTATGGAATAGATATACAAATATTATTTTTATAAGATTATTTTGCAAAGGAATTCACACATAGCTTAAGTAAAAAAAAGACTTTCAGGGGAATGCTATAATTTTTAATTAAAATATTCTTAAAATTATATACAACTATAAGAATCTTTTTTTCAGAGTTGATAAAATTATAATCAAGAATACAGAAAGGTAGTTTTCAGTTTTAATTTCAAATATTACAAGATGATGTATGTTGTATTTTCTTGGTATCGGGTTTGCACCATTGATCTCCCAAATCTTTGACCAAAAGTGGACTTTTATCAAAGTCATAAATTTTCCACTCAGAAGTAGTTTTAAAGCCTAGGTTTCACTTTCAGTATGTTTTCCCGAATATATTGCAATCCAAAAATATGAGTTCTCTCTTCTTTTGAATCCTACAATTTTTTTTCCTCATTTTTTGACCCCTTTTCTAAAGATTGCTTAATATCATGGATGCAGTGTGAATGAAATATTTCGTTTCAGTTTTAGAATCATTCGAAAAAAGGAACAAGAACTATTTTTTTCCGTTACTTAGGGAAAAAAGATTCTGAAGCTTTACATCGACCTTATATTACATTTTGGAAGAAATAAATATGAAGTATTTATTGCTTAGACTTTGATAAAAAAGAAAAGAAAAATTCTAAAGCTCTACACATACTGTATGTACATCGGTTTTTTCTTCTTTTGGCAGATTCATGCATTGGTTTTTTTTACTCGAGAATATAAGAGCAAAGCCATTAAATAGTGCCATAATAAATATTATTCTACCCAAACACTTTTTTCCCTTACTTCGCCAAAACATAACGTAAAAAAAGGTGAAAATACAAACAAGAAATGTAGTTTTTTTTCTATAAAAAAAGTATAAAATTCCAAGTTATTACATAAAAAAAGAGGATCCCATTATTCTGTTGATTTGTGTATTAGCAAAAAAAAATTACTTTCAAAGGAGATTTTTAAGTAAAAAATAAAAAATTCTTCTTTTGAAAAAAAACAGCCTCATGTTTATTTAATGCATTCGTAAAGTTTTTTGATATATTTTTTTCATTTAGAGCTGCCAAAAAACAATACTTAATTTTTAAAAAATACCAGCATGATACTGTAATATTAGATTTACTTTAATTCTGCTTCACACTTAATCTTTAAGATTTAACACTGTTTTATCAAATGATCCATTTAAAATGCTTACGTGTAAGTGTAAAAACAAAGTTATATGCTCAAGAGCAATAACAGATTCCTTTATGGATTCCATGCAAATACGCAAAGATTATCTTGAAATATTATAAAATTCTAACTCATATAAATTAGTATTCATGTAAACCGGTTTACTTGAAATACTGATTTTAATATTGTCACGAATTTTGCGTAATGAATTTTTAAAACAGTGTAAATAAATTATATCTGGATGTGCAATACGTTTATATTACTTCATGCTCTTTTAATTTATGTTAGAACTGTAATATTCGCAAGCAACATTATAGATATCCTTACATTATAATGACGATTCAATGGAAAATGGGCAAATCTTGACTATTTACAAAAGTTGGCATCATTTTTTGCCACCATGTTGGTGGCTTATCGGCCGCTTTGGCAACCATTTTTGGCGAGTTCGCGACCGTACGGATTCGAATTCTTCTGATAATTAGTGGAGAAATATACTAATATAACAATCCATGACGCAAGCGGATTTTTCGCGAAAGATCAGTGAGGATTACTCACCAAAACTGAGTTAATTTTGTTTTGACCGTTGAAGAGTTGTATAGATTTGACCATGAAGAATCGACCAGCTATTAGTGATTACTTCAGTTATTGAACAGGACGAGCCGGTGCTTGCGAATAATTTTTAAACATGCTAGTATTTTAGGCACTGATAGTTGTATCTGAGCGCCGTAAAAGGTGTGAAGGCCGTCTGAGTTTTATTCTACGAATATTGCTTTTGAATCCTGTATTTTAAGGATTGTTTTTCTACAATAAATTTCCTGAAGAACTGTCTAGTTCTTTGAGACTAATAGAATAAAATCATCGAAACTCGATCTACTTAACAATATCACATATAATTTATAATGTGAATCTAAAAAGAATAAATAACGAAAAATAATTTTTTTTAAACTTTATAACTTATAACTTAACTTTTATCTCTCAAATGCAGACATTAAAACATTTATTTATCATATAAAAAATATATGAGTTCATTTATTTAAAAAAAAATATGGCTGGTAATGAAACGTTACAAAATGATGTATTATAATTTTTGTAATTTTTCTGAAATAAAAATCGGCACCGATTCATTTTTATTTGTAAAAATATCTTTATTTAAAAAAATAATGGAAATTATGCAAAATAGTTTTATAAAGAATTTAAAAAAAAATAATGCTTTTATTGCTATTTAATGCAAATATATTAAATAGGGAAAATATGAGGCATTTTTGTTCAACAAATTCTTGAGATTAATATCATTCTTTTTTTTATATTTTCCTCTAAAATTTTTTGAGATTTTTTCAATTTATTAAAAAAAAACTATTTTTTTGCACTTAGCTACGTATTGAAACTGTTATAAGTACTAATTCTTAATTTTTTTCTGATGAGAAGTTTTTAATAAATTGGTACACAGTTTAGAACCATGGGAGAAAAATGACTATGCCTGCGAAGATAAGTAGTATTACGTATTAATAATATAAAACTTAAGCTCTTAAAAGTTCTTTTTTTTAAATGTATTAATGTAAAATAAAAATAATATTTTCATAAACGATAAAAAAATGATTTCATCAGTAAATCAAAGGTGAAGTACTTCATAACTGACTACTATTACACTTAATTTACTATTCACTTCTGATAAATATTTTTAAGTTACATATTGTTTTCCGATAATTAATACAATATTTCTAATTGATATAAAAATACATTACGATGAAAATTACGATTAGAAAAATTACGATGGTAAGAAAACTTAAACTTTATTACCATAAATGTTGAAAGATAAACTTAGACACCATCACTTCGTCTTTGATAAAAATGTTTTTAATATTGAAAACTTTTAAAAAAATGTATATATTTCATTTTCACGAACAATTTATACAAAAAATAAACACCTTTAAACATTATAAACCTCTAAAAAGAAATGGATTTTGAATTAAATTTATTCATTTTCATTTTATTGATTTATAAAAACAATTTTCAGTACATCAAACCTATTCAAACAAGAATGTAAATCTTTCTGCTTATAACTTTTATTCCGGCAGCAATATTTTAATTTCAGTTCAGTTCTTTTCGAGTATCTTCTAGACAATGATAAAATGAGAAATAAATAAAATAAATAATTTATGAAATATCCTAGAAAAAATCAATATTTGTATTTCAAATGTAATTATTTGAGTTTAAAATGAGTTTCTGAAAAATATTCTAATATGTTTACAAATTATTAGAATTCTCACAAAAAAAGAAAGCTTTTCAGTATCAATTAAGAAATTCTCAGTGGGTATCTCTTTTTTCATCTTGGCATGGTAAGAAATTCTTTATTTATTTATAATTTTATAATTCAAGTGTATAATGCTTTTCATCTTTTACTAAATAAATGAAACTTTGATATTAATAAATTATAATAAATTGTGACATTAAATTTTTTTTGCAACGAATATCGAAAAACAAATAAATAAAGATAAAAGGAATAGCAAAATTTCTAATTAGAGAAAGAGAGAGAGAGAGAAGAGGAACTTTTAAACATTGTAAATATTTATCACAACCGAATTGTTAACTCAGTGTCATGTTCTTTATATTATTTTAGAAAAATACATTTCTTTAAGAAAAAGAAAAATAACAGCGGTCAGAAAAATAAACAATTTGCATTAAATCACTTAAAAGGAAGATAATGGATTTTAACACAAGAATAAGAAAAGGAATTATAATATTCTTATTTTATAAGCATAAAGATTCTACAGATATTTCATTATTAGAATTTATTTTAATCATAAATTTTCCTGTAAGAAAGGTGTATATTTATTTAATAAAGGTCTATTATTGTGCTCTAGAAATGCGAAGAGTGAATATCAAAATTTAATAAAAAATTTTTCCTCTCTTATAAAACATTATTAATCAAATAAAATAAGAAATCAAACATGCTCACTCTAAATGCATTTATTAAAAATAAACGAAAAAGAACAACAACAGAATAGATATTTATAGTCAGTATGATGCTTTCAAATACAAAAATTAAAGAAAAAGCAAAAAAAAAAAAAAAAAAAAAAATATTATTATTTTTGATTGTAATTGGAGCAGACGACCGATATTTAAAAAATAACTACATGCTCAAAAATTGAAAAAAAATACACTAAAAGTTTTATTTTAAGACATGCATACTATAGTTTTGATACTGAGTAGTATCTATATACGATCACGAGATCTTTACTGTGTTCTTTGTATTAAGTTATCTATAATATGATTGGCGACATTGATATTTCAAGCAGTATTTTTTTTTCTATACCAGCGAGAAGTTGGAGAAACTATTCCTTATTTGAGGATAGGTTTATCACATGTAATTAATTATACAGATAATTTCTCACTATATAAGTTTTGTAAACTTTTTAATGGGTTTTTTGAATAGCTCAATATTTTTAATGTTTTTAAATGTAAAGTTTTACGGCTTTTGAACTCTTATTATACATTTATGTTTATTCTGAATATTTTTTCCTTTGTTTGTAGTATTTTTTCTTTAACATGAGAGTTTTTTTTGTGTAACTGTTTATATTTCTTAAATTGTGTTTGGTGGATTTTTGAGATTCTTAAATTTCGTTTTTCTGTCATGCACTCTATAATGGAGTTTTCTCTCTTTTTCTGTAGGTTGCGTTTCCTTCAAATAAATAAATTGTTCCACAAAATGATAATCAGCAATACAACTATTGCATTTTGAAATTAATTAAAATACCCCCCCACCCCCCATAAATATATATCGGAGTTTTTTTGTTGCCACCTATGATAAGATATTTTTACGTTGATCGGGATTCGCAAGGGGCAAGGCAGTTCGTCAGGAGCGATGAAAATTTATTGCCGTAAAACGATCCCTGAAATACAGGATACAGTATTCATATTCGCTGAGAAAATCTCAGAAGGCCTTCACACTTTCAAGGGCGCTCAGACACAACTATCAGAGTCTAAAATACAAATATGTTTAAAGATTATTTGCAAGCACTCGCTTGTCTTATTCAATAGCGAGTGAGTAGATATTATCGTCTCATTGTTCAGCTACACGAGGGCTTTTGGAGACGGACCTCATAATTTTGAACCACGGTCAAGTGACCAGAACAACTATCTATATACTTTAAATACCACGTCAACGGGAGGGTGTTTGGGCTCTCGACAGATTTAACGTGCATCGCTCCCTTACACGGCGGGTCTTTAGTGGTACTTGGCTCGAACTCGTGACATGCCAGTCACGATCCGATACCTTGACCACTAGTCTACCACGTCACTTTATTCAATAGCCTAAGTAATCATTAGTCACTGGTCGACTCATCATGGTCAAATCAATACCAATTTTGATCACTAGTCAAAACAATAATAACTCAGTTTCGGCGAGCGAGTCCCTATTTATAGGTCTCACGGATTTTTCTCGAAAAATCCGCTTGCATCATAGTCGTGATAATAGTAAATTTATCCTGAAATTTCCAGAAAAATCCATAGGGTCATGAACTCGCCAAAAATGTCAACTTGGATCTTTTGGCCAAGATTTCGCTAATTTTCCTTTGAATCGCCGTTATAATGTAAGGAACGGCGTGTTGATTGTTGACATTAGAATTTTTACATAAAATAAATACAACATAGAGTAATATGAATGCATTACACTATTTTAAATACTCTTAACATACATAATTCGTAACATATTTTTTTATAACAACAGAGAAAAACAACTAAAGACAAGGAACAAACAGGACAAAGAAGATTTTATAAAAAAATAACATTACTTAGAAGGTACACTTTAAATTCAAATAACCTCATTTTTCCGTCGGAAAAATCATTAAGATATCCGACCTAAAATCATAATTTTTTTTATAAGCTAACAAATTTTTTAATAATTTTATTTTATAAGCCGTCTTATTAGCTTTGTAAAAATACCATGTTTTTTATTTTCCATTCACTAGAACAAAAACTACAAGTGTTTTAGTAAAATCAGATGCCACTACTTTAAGCAAGGTGTCATACTTTAAAATGCGTTTTACTCGAAATGTATTTTTTTAAGCGATTGCTCAAAAAGTTTTTTAAATAATTAGCTGAAATTTTGGCTGTATGTTCTGTTTAACATCAGAAGTGTTTTAACCTTCAGATTTATCAATCACTGTTTTATTACAAAAATTTCAGTTCTTTATGTGAATATAATCACTGTTTTTTTAAAGCAATTTCATATAATTCATAAGTTAAAGTGCTCTAGTTTTTGTAAGAATTAAAATGTCTCTTTTCCTGAAGGTCATTTCAAAAAGGAATAGCAAAGTAATACATCAAAATTGAAAAATTGATAATTTGTTCATTTGCTATTTGTGCAGAGCGGGACCCGTTTATGTAATTTTTTGTCAATTTGTACCCTTTTTAGTAGTAATAATTTATTTTTCTCAACTTAATTTAGCCTTTTTTTTTCTTAAAATGTACTAAATAAATCTAAAAACCACAAAAAAAAAATCTCCATATCACCATTTTTTAAAAATAAAGTTGTCACACAAGTAGTTGGATACCTTAAATCGGAATCGAAGTCACTTTTTCGAAAAATGTGGAGTTGGCCCCCGAAAAATGAATATTAATCCCGTCACCAAGTAGCTCACGCCCGAACCTTTCAAGCGACACCTTTGACTGGAGAAATACGATAATTGGACCTCAAGAATCGGGAGGAAAAGGGAATTTCTTTTCATTTTTGTGAGACGTCTCCTTTGAAGCGTGAGGGTTTTCTTAGCAAAACGCTTAATCTAAAACCTTGCGGAGTGTCTTATGCTTTTCATTTCATTTGATGTAATCTCGCACCCCTTGTGAAGTTTGGGCTTCGGGCGAAATCGGCTCCGATCGGGACTCTCGCGAGGAGGGACGAATTGCTAATTTGCGACGTGGAAAAGGTTTTCCGACTCAAAGAAATGCTATTTCGCAGGATATTGGAAATGTTGAATGTGTGTTTTGTATGTGTGTGTGCAGATTCAATGGAATCGTTTTCAATATAGATGTCAGTCAAACTTGTTATGAACTAGTCGTTTTATTATTCGTTTCAAAGAGCATGAAAATAGAAGAATCGTGGATTTGTTTACCCTAGGTAAATTGGTTTGGAAGTACAAAGTTGTTATGAATCGAAGTTTAGAAAATATTACACAATTTCAGAAACTGATTTTATTAGTTGTGTAGGAATGACACATGTATTATTGGTTCACTTATTTCATCGCAAACGAAATAATTTTTTAAAAAAATAATTTAGATGTTGAGAGTTTTTCATTTTGTCTCAGTTATTATATCTACAAAAATATTGACGTTTAAGAAATTTTTTCACGCATTTCCGTTGAATGTGTGTACTTCAAGTAACAGTGGAGCACACAGGAATTTTTTGAGGTATGGTATTCTCGTATCATTATTAATAACAAATTTATTAAATTACAGTCGAACCTCTATATATCGAACCTCAATGTTGCGAATTTTTCTATGAAGCGAACTTTTTCCAGGAACCTTGAACATTTCACGATTTTCTTAGTAAAATAACCTCTCTATAGCGAAGAATTCAATATAACGAACTTTTTCTTTTGTGAATCAATTTTGTTCTCCCTATTTTTAAAGTATTTCTGAGTATTTCAAGTTAACATATTTTATGGTGATCATAAATCTTGAACTGGTTTTATTAGATCCTAACTCGCCGAAAGCAATAGAGTTCTGGACGTTTCATCCAAGAAGTGAAACTAACCCCATTATCCAGTTCATTAGAAACATATTCGATATCCCCTTTCACCCTGAGTGGAGTTGTCTCGTGTCCCCGTGTTCTAGTTATAAAATAATTTATGTGTTTAATATTACTTGTGTGGTTTAAAGTAGAAACTGTTCTTAAAATTTGGAAATTTTAATATAAAATTATTTTCTAATTGTTGAAAATACATTGTATTTATTTTACAACATTCTTTTTTCTTGTTTTCCATGCAGTATTTCTTTCTTTCTTTTTTTTTTGGATGGGTAAGATGTATAAAACAAACATACAGTTTAAAAAGGTGTGAATAATTAATTTATTTTTAAATATGTAGTGTTCATGAATTTAAAATTTGTTTTATGTGGTTTATGAAGTATATTAAAAGATGAACCTCTATATAACGAATTTTCCATATAACAAACTTTTTATCGAGATTTAGCGCGGCTTCGTAACATAGAGATCCGACTGTATTAATAACAAATACTTAAATTTTACGTACTATATAGACAGGATTCTACTCAAACTAAAAATAAATCACGGGTGATGAGGGGGAGAGGTCTGAACCCATGGAACCCTACCCCTTGTGTAAGAAATTGTGAAGTAAACAACATAAAAATTCATAGTGTACATTTGTTTCAAATTCTTTGTGTGACAGTGAGTGAGTTTTCGTTAACGTGTCGCATTATAAAGCAATACATGGGCTATTGGCGACGGATCTCGTAATTTTGAACCTCGGTTAAGCGATGAGGACGACACCTGAGTTGGCACCCCTTTCCAAACGGCCACACTACATCCTAGGGGAGGTTATGCAATTCGACAGATTTAACGTGGATCGGTCCCTCTACACACAGGATATTCAGTGGCGTCAGGATTCCATTACTCCCGCCTTCAGTTGGGGCTGCGGTAGCCCAGTGGTAAAGGTACCGGATCATGGCAGGCATGTCATGACTTCGAGACCAGTACCACTAAAGACCCGCCGTGTAGGGAAGCGATGTACGTTAAATCTGTCGGGAGCTGAAACGTCCTCCCGTGGTGCCAGCTCAGGCGTTGTCCTCATCACTTGACCATGGTTCAAAATTAAGAGGTCCGTTGCTAAAAGCCCTCGTGTAGCTCAACAGTGCGACGTTAATAATCACTCACTCACCCGTATTTGAATTATCGTTTGTGCTCTACTAAAGCAGATAAGAAGGAAATAAGTTACTTATGAACAGTTTCCAATGTTTCTATGCGTTGATCCTTATTTTCTGAAATTTCATGGAAAGTAACATGCATAAATTCTTTTAAGTTGTGAACACAATATATATTTAATTTATAACTCCTTTTGAAGCTTTTAGCATTTTTAAATTAAGTTTTATAAATACAGTCGGACCCGCGAATTTAAAGAACTCATCGGGACCGAACATTTTGTTAGTTAAATCCGGGTTTATCGGCGTCCGAACAAAATATAATTTTTTTGCTCTTACCTTTTGGAAATTCTATAAGAAGCTAGACAGAAAATATTCATAGTTAGAAATTACACTCTTTATATTCAACAGATTATTAGAGAGTTATTTTTGAATTTCAACAGTTAATTAGAAAATCGAAAATACTGACTAATAGATGTTTCACAATCTTTTTGATTCCAGACTCGAAAGCGTTCTTTTTTTCGACTTTATGCAGAGTTGAAAATACTGAGTCATTTGCATCCTGCTGCATGAGGTATGTTTTCACAATTTTCATACAATGTAAAACATTAGAAAATGTAACAGTTTCGGTAGGAGTTTCATTATCAATTTCTACGACAGAATCGCTATTCATTGGCTCCGACAAATCAACAATTTCCTGAGCTTCAGTTTCACAGATAGGCAGTCCCTCATCAAATGTAACTTAATCGTTAAAATCTTAAAATATCCCATGTGTTGTGGAGTGGTATGAGATAAGAAATTCTCTGTCCTATGCAAAACTCATACGATAGGTAGCACTCATGACACAGCGCCACTTTTAAAGTCTAATAATGGTTTGCTCCCATTCCCTTCAAAATTTCCTACTTTCAAAAAAAAAAATCCTTTTTCTGTTCCGGATAAAAATAATATCATTTGAAAAAAACACAATCCTATTTTTTTTAATTCTAACTAATAAAAAAGTTTTTTAACAGCTGAAATAATCAACCCATTAACTCGGTGTTTATTTTTCGTTAAATGGGGTTTTTTGCCTTCATTTTAATCGGGAAAAGAAAAAATTCGTAAAATCGGGGGTTGACTTTATCATGTAAAACGACATCAAAAGAAACGCTAAACATAAGATGTTCTTCCTTAGAATAACTCCCAGTAGGCGGTGCCAAATTTACTTCCCACCCCAAAAAAGTGGCCATGAAAATCAAGGTAAGGAATAAGGTAAAATAAAGGTAGTTAAATTTCTCTTTTATACAAATCAATCTCAATCTCAAAAATATTTTAACATAACATTACGAAAAAAAATGGCTCTAAGAAGGAATAATGAAATAATTTATAAAACTTGACTATTGATTTAGTAACTAAGCAAATATAATAAATACAAAAAAATCCTTTTGTCGTTACTAATCTCCCATCTGGTCAAACGAAGTCAGACCCTGGTCTTTTGCCTTTATACCAAGTATGAAAGGGAGGTTTTAATCTTTTTTCTTTATTTGGAACCTTTTGCCATGAAAATATTTCTAAATATGTGAGCTCTGTGGTGGAAGGGTTAGGATGGTCTTGTCCCTCCTCTGCAAGAGTGTCAACCAATTCATTTCCATAGATATTGACATGGGACGGTATACACACTTTCTAAGAAGGGCTGTGTTCAAGACCTCCTTAATCAATCGGCCTCAGAGATCATCAATAAAATTCCTCTATATGACAACAATCTATACCGATGGCAGTAAAATAGATATTCGGGCAGGCAGTGAAGCTTATATTCAAGCGCCTCGAGAGAAACACTCCATAAAACAACGTAACCCAGATTTCTGTTCCGTTTTTCAAAGCGAATTAATTGCAATTAACATAGTACTAGAGACAAAACCTAGGCCGGCGGTCGAGTGGTAGCGTATCGCGCTTCCACACCGCAGGTCCAGGTTCCGTTCCCGGGCTGGGAAAGGTCGACTCAGCCTTTCACCCCTACTGCAGTGGGTCGATAAATGAGTACCAAGCTTGCTTGGAGACTTAAACACTGGGTGTCTCGCTTCACACAGACTGACCACCTGATGGGGACATCTGCTCATGCACCTCAGCGCCCAATGGTAACGTATACTAGGATGAACACAGTAGACCCTGGCCCTCATGGGCTGTTGCGCCACTGAGTTTGAGTTTAGAGAGACAAAAACTAAAAAAAAATCCTAGCACTATTTATTAAATGAAGGAAGTAATTATAAATATCTTAGTCTTTAAAATAAATGAATTAAAAAAAAGTTAGTTTTTTTTTCTTTCTAAGTAGAATAAAGTAAAGCTTTATTTAATTAACCAAGTATTAGTTATTCACTAATATGATGAGACCAAACTACCATTAGGCAGAATTACCATCTTCAATCGCTCGATTGCGCAATAAGTTGATTAAAAGAAAAACACCCTTGGGAGGTTTCAGAGGAAAAGAAATAAAAAGAAAGACTAGGAATGGGGTAGGGGTGGAAAGAAACACACGCAAAGTAGTGTTTCTACTGTTAATCCCCACAATCCGTTGACGAGAGTTTGATAGCTATAATCTATCAAACCTTCCACAGGGTGGAAAAATGCTCCTGATTAATTCATCTACTATTAGATTCTCGTCTGTATCCCAAAGAGAGGAGAAAAACAGGACAAGGAGAAAAAAACGGAAACAGCCTGGTGAATTTCCTGAGACTTCATTTGGGAAAAGCGCAAAGCAGTGAGATGTAAGTTGATCGAGAAGGGCATTCGACTGTTTTCTTCTCGGAGCCGGAAGAACAGAAAAGTAGTAATGGAAAAGAATCTCATTTCGAGTTCTTTTTCGCCTCGACGCTTGTCAGCACTGATGTCGGGGGACGTTAGCAGTGACAGGGAGGGATACGTGCGTGTTCGCAATTGAAACAGGAACAGTGCGTTGAAAAGGACAGAAATACATCCCTCTTCTTAAGAATGCACGCGAACACGCAGCTCTTGGCAGCTTGCTTTGGAGATGATATTTATTTCATTTGGAATTTTTTAAAATTCATTTTTTTTATTTGAAGCTTAATTAGTGACGATAAAATTAAAAATGGTATTTAGAAAGATTCGTTTACAAAATACATGCCATATGCCAAGATATTTTAACGATGCGAAAGATCATACAGATTGCCTGTTTTATTAAGGTACCCCGACTACGTTCGGAACCGTGATTTTGCAAAAGCGTATAAATGGATAATATTTATGATATTCAGTGTCACTTAGATTAGAAAATGCATATAACAATGTTTTAAGAATAGTATTACAAGAAAAAATTATTTAAATACAATATTTTGACAAAAAAATGAACATAGAATGACCCATTTTCAAAATATTCTCCTTTTGTGAAAAATGCTTCTATTAAAATAATATTTTGCCTGTATATAGCTCAGACCTCTGTACAGAGGTTCCACTAGAATTTTTGAAATATATAACTTAGAAGTGGGTTTATCCATGTTTTACGACAAAAGAGGGGAGAAATTTTAAGAAAAAACGTCGATAATTATTTCAATTGGTTGTAACTCTGAAAATAATGTGAGTTTTTGAAAAAAAAAATAGTTCAGACTCTCTGGAGTAGTCTTTACTTTATATATGCAAAATATTATTATTTTAGAAGCATTTTTTATAAAAGGAGAATATTTTGAAAAAAGGTTATTCTAAGTTAATTTTTTACCAGAATATTGTATTTAAATAATTTTTTTGTCAGGATGTCCTTAAAACAATTTTATACATGCATTCTAATCTAAGTGACACTAAATATCATGAAAATTACCCATTTATGCGCTTTTTTAAAATCACGGTTCCGAAAGTAGTCGGATATCGTAATGAATTTTGATTTACTACTTTACAACTTTAAAAGACTCGTAATAATGATCATTGTTTTTGAGCCATGAGATGATTTAGTGACTGCATATAGGCCAATTGTAAAGCAGCCTAAAACCATGTGGTACAGGTAATCCCGAAGTATTTTCACGTTAAATAAAAACAATATAAAAATAGATTTATAAACATGAACAAATAAATAAGAAAATCAAAATGTAAAATTCAACAATGTCTGACTTAGGACCGAATAAGTAGGGTTAAACTAGGGTACCATTCTTTCCCCTTTGCCACTCAAGAAGGAAAGATTCGAGCAGAATCTAAGCCAAAAATACCCTTCAGAAAACATTGAACCCAAAGTTCAAAATAAATGAATGAGAAGTTGACTAATTTAAGTGCCGTAAAAACCAGCGTATAACGCGCACTTATACTTTTAAGCTAAATTTTAGGTATATTCATCGTATCACGCTTTCTACTTTTTTACGAAGAAATTTAAAATGTACGTACGCAATTCTTTTATGTTTTGAAGTCATTTATTCGAGATTTTATATTTCAAGTTTTAGAAAAAAAAATAGTATACTTCGAGAAATATAACCTTTTAAGTTCTTTAAATATGTCATTTCTTTTACGTAAATAGTATTTCTATACATGTATAGATGCCTAATTTTTTTAAGGTAATATATTTTTATTTATTTTTAAAGCTACGGTTTTTGTATACCCGGCATATAACGCACCCCGTAAATTTCAATATTATTTTTTGATTTAAAAGAGTGCATTATATATATACGCTGGATTTTACAGTACATAAAAAGAGAGAGGGCGAGAGAATTCTCTGAATCGCAGCTTCTGGGTTAGGAAATTTGGTATTTTTTAATGGTATTGTGAATCATGAGCTCTATCTAAATATTTTAAAGAAAAATTTTAAACTATGCGACACAAATTCGGATAGTGTAGACGACTTCATTTTTTAACAAGATAATGACATCAAACGCACTGCTCTCAATGTACGCCGCTACTGTCTCTATAACTGTCCCAAACTCTGAAAAAACTTCCTGAATCACCTGATTTAAGCCTAGTATAACATATCTTGTGAGAATTTGATTTTTAAAAAAGAAAACAAAAGATATAAAAAAAAAACGCGAAATAAGAACAATAACCACAGAAGAATAGAGGAACATCGATGCAGAAATTACAAAAAAAAAAAAAAAAAAAAATGATATCTATACCAGGACGTTTAAAAGTTATTGTGTACGCTAAAGTATTCTGCTAAGTATTAAATTAAGAAAAAAATATAATATTTAAAGCAATGTTGAGATTTTTCCGAAGTGTATGAAGATTTTGTCGCGTAATTTTTTAGTCGCTTTCTTGGTTATTAATTTTTTAAGGTATTAGTTATATTATGTATTAAAAACTGGCTATGTGTTATCCCATTAAGAAAAAGTTGCAGATATCATAAAAAATTAAAATTCCGATGTATTAATTTTTATTAGTCGAAAACATAGAATTTTATAGAAAATTGCAATTGTACAATCGCTGTTTGTCTTTTCATCGCAATAAATGCTAAAGAGTACTAAAATGCGGTTCCAATTTGACAAAAATGATTTTGATTTTTTTGCCACAAAAAAAACTCAGATACTTTAACTTTACTTCCCTTGTGGTAGTACACAGCATAAAAACTAATTTTTCATTTATCTATATACCATAGCAATCTTTTCCACATTGGTAGGTTTCGAAATTTTGGTGAAAAAATTTTCGATCCACCTTACTGTAAAAATCAAGACACTACTATTTGTGTCTGTGCATTGTACGCATTCAATTAAAAAAAACTAAACTTAATTATGTCAGAAACTATCTAAACCCATATAAAGATTTGCATTTAATTGTCTCTATCTTTTGCATTTACATCACTTCTTGCTTTTAAAATTTAAATCTCATTACGTTAGCGAGATCCCCATACCCTTAGGAAACACTTTACCTGGTGAAATTTCAATTTCTAAATTGCACATCCATCACGCTCAGAATGAGGAAGATAAAATATAAAAAGGAAGAAGAGGGGGAAAGAACAAGGGCAAAAGGGAAAAAAAAACTCGCGAACATCATTCAGATTAAAAGGAAGAGAAAGAAACAGAGGAAGAGAGAGAGAAAAAAATCCACTTTACCTACGGGACTTGCACTGTTTCCTTTCTGCTATATTAAAAGTAATCTTTTGTCTCGTTCTTTATTTATTAAAGGCCCTCCGACGAATATTTTTATTTCCGAGAGCACCCCATGTTCCTGATGTTCGTTTTCTACTCCTTTTGTTTCACTACTTAGTTACGATTGGCTGAACCTTTTGCTCCAGAAATCTATTCAAATATGTATCATTGCCTCTTCTCCTTCTTGAAGAGTAGGTGGTCGCTGACAGATGATAGAAAGAACACTTTAAATGTGCTTTTCTTTATCATATTTTTATGTTTTTCTAGTCTACAATGCGCACGGTTTCTTTCGGTGTTATTATTTATTTAAATTAGTTTTTTCCCTTTGTGTTTTTGTTCTGTATTAAAGTAGCGTTTTTTTGTTGTTGTTTTTATGAAGGATTCTCTTTTTTTTCAACATTAAAAATAAACATGCTTGATGAAGAATCAAAAGTAGAGTTTTCTCTCCTCTAATGAGTTTCAAAGAATAAATTTAGTTTTCTTTTTTTATTAGTCGAGTATAAATTAATTTAATAAGACCCTATAAATGCTTGGAATGGGCTAAATTCATGAGTCACATGATGAATGCAATCACGTGTTCTCCATTGAATTCAAAACTGACAGTAGATTTATACGTGTTTTTCCACAAAAACATTTAGATAAATTTTCAAATTTAAAAATTAGGTAAACATATTCAAACATTAAGATTCCTTAGAAAATCGTTCTATGCGCATACGAGATGCGCAGCTGGGAGAGATCAAAAGAAGGATTGCTCATGCCTTAGGGTTATTCAAACAAATCTGTCGACTTGGATGGACAGTATTGGGATTAAAAATACTTCAGGCGAGTGAGAGAGACAGCACGAACAATTGTTGGACTCTGAGAGAGGTTGTATAGTAGGCCCCAGAGAAACAGTTTAGTCGAACATGAGTATCGGTTGCCACCTCGGTCGAAGCAATATGGTAGTAGCTTGGCGTTGTCAACAATTAATCACGAAAGGGATAGACTACCATCAGTTAGAGGCAGGGCGCCCCAGGAATACAAATATGCATGATGACCGCGCAATCATAACAGAGGCCACGTCTTCACCAACAACGTCGCTAGAATTCGATCAACGCCATTTACCAACTTCCATATATCCGGTGGTATCAAGAGAAACCATTCGGAGAACACTGGCCGCAGGTATAAGGAGCCAACAACCATTAAGACACCGACCATTGACTTCACATCACAGGCAGTATCGATTGGATTTATGCTGACCTCGGGCAAGCTGTAGTTTGACCGACTGGATGCGTATGGTCTTGAATCCCGATTGAGTCTCAGTGCTGATGACCAGAGCATACGCACGTGGAGACAGTCGGGTCATTGGTCCGATCCAACATTTGTAGTTGAGAGGTATTAGACGATTACACAAGATGTGACGGGGTGGGGAGCGATTTGTTGGGACACACGATCACCTCTAGTAGTCTTTCAACGCACTTTGACAGCACGCATTTACGTGGACGACATTTTAACGCTAGTTGTACTGCTTATGCTATCTAATCTCCCAGGTGCAATTTATCAGCAAGACAACGCTCTTCTGCATACTACGTGACCCTCTCAACAATGCCTTCAAGGATATGACGTACATCTGTGGCCTGCCAGTTTATTAGATCTATCGCCAATAGAGTACGCCAGGGACGTGCTTGAAAGGCAACTGCAGCCGTCCCGGAATAATGGTGAATTAACTGACCAGTTGCAAATATTAAGGCATGATCTTTCCTCAGGAAGTCAAGTTGACCTCATTGATTCGATGCCATGCCGTGTTTATAGCTACCACAGGTGCAGTGGCACACACAGGAATTTTTCAAGGGGGGTCCGGGGTCGAAAGTTCACCATTCTTGTATCATGCTCCGTTTGATTTTGTCGATTTTCGGGAACAAAACACAGTAAAAAACTAGTTTTTGAATAAATAATTAGCATTAATTAATAAAATTAATCATTAATAGCAAGTAATTAATTAAATTTTACGTACTATATACTTAGAATTATAATCAATCGGAAAAAATCAAGGGCTTTGGGGGAGGGTCCGACCCCAGGACCCCCCACCCCCTTGTGTGCGCCACTGCACAGGTGTATATTTTGTAAACTTTTACAAACAGGTACTGATTTGTAAAATTTTCTTAAAACTTAAACTTCAGTGTTTATATGTCAGGGTGAAGCATTCTTGCTGTAAATAGACGAGATTTTGGAGTGGATGAGGAATGTTTTTGTCTTTTGTATTTGCGTGTGCTAATGTTTGTTGTTTGTGTTATCCCTTTGCGTGTTTGTGATCGCCAATAAATGTGGTTAAAATAGCAGCATGTTTCCTTATCATATTTTCCATGACTGCATGTGTAAATCAAAAATATTTGAATACCAAAATGCCTAAATCAAGTAATATATCTATATATTTTCTAAAAGAATGTATCCGCAAAACGCAAAAGTCTGCAACAGCAAAGCGAATGAACTAATTGGCTGGGAACACGTTTTTGCTTTTATCATGTGATCTTGACGTCACATGAATTTATGAACAAATTGGTTGGAAACATGTAATTTTAGTCATCATGTGATTATTACGTCACATGATTCAGCTCATTATTTATTTACAAATTTTCATTCAGAAATGAAATTTATTATATTTACTATCCGCATAAGGCCCAGCGTTGCACGGGTTTATTCAAGTGTATAGATTTTTTCTCAGGGATAAGGTATTTCTTCAAATTTCTATTTTCGATTCATAATTTACAAAACTAATCTAGTTTTATCCACAAGAAAACAGACAATGTGCGATTTTATTAGTAAATAATTTAGTAATGAATAATAGAAAACAATACTGCTTTAATTTTAATATTGTATGTGGTTTCGATTCATTTTTAATCTTTTTCAAATCATTTTTTATCACAAGCAAGATATAAATAGCTATTATTTTTACACAATTATTATTAAAACTCTTTTTAAGACGTATTAATACTCAACATTGAATCTATTTTGGTTACATTTAGTGGAAATAATTCAATATTTAACCAGACGATTATTTTTTTATATTTATCTTACTTAAAATCCTAATTTCAGAATTATTTTTGTTTAGCTTGTGGCAACAAGTTACGTCAGAACTCATCAGTGGTTGAAAGCTACATGCATAGAATTAAATAAACCCATTACACATTTTTTGTTCAATGGCTCAGACAGGTTAAAACTTATGAAACAATCTATCTAATGAGCTCCTAAGGGGCTATGATTGTCGTTAGTATGAATTTCTAATCGGATACCCTTTGAGAATAAATTAATAGTTAAAATTTCTTTGAGAGGATTAATTTTATATTTTCTTATAAATCGTTTTTGTGATTGCTATAATTATATAATCATAATATATTCCACTAAGCCAATCGTTTGTCATTAATGTCTAATTGATAAATATTTTAATAAATGATTTGAATAACAGAATTTGGTAAAAATAGCTATTCCACCATTAGAATTTCTCTCTCTTTCTCTTAAATTTAGTCTTGCATTAATATAATGGTCTATTATACATTTTATTGCAGTAGTGTTTATATAATAAATTATATGATAGAGAAAGTTGAAGTTATGAATTAATTTGTAAAGAAATGAATTTGTACTGAAATATATAAATTGGGGTAAGAAGAGCTGTAATTTTTTTAATATATCTGTAGTAGCTGAAACTGTTTTTTTAAACGCAAAGCATAGAGCAATTATTATAATCCTTAATGTTTATACCAGCAGAAGTAAACAATAAACGTGTAACGAAAACCGAAATTATTAACAAATTTTCATTGTCTTTTAAGGAATTAGGATCATTAAACTGTATCTGTTGTTTTGTTGTTTTCAAAATGAAAAACGTTAAATCAACTGCTTAATTGCTTGTTATTAAATGGAAAAACTAAATTACAAAAGAAGTTTATATTTTTTGAAATTCAAGTTTTTTTGTTTTAATATTAATGTTCTTATTTTCAATTTAAGGGTTTTTTTCTTTTCATTTTGGTAGTTTTAGTTGCTTTCTATTTATAAACATACAATTTTTAAACAAAGTAAACTAAATAGTTATTGTTTATTTTAAAAGGATTTCTACTTATTTAAATGGTTTTATTTATTCAACATTTATCAATGCTACTGAAACACAAAACATTTTTGAAAAATCAAAAATTCGTTTATATATAATCTTTAGTATTTACTGTCCAAATTGATAATAAGAAACCGAGTAATTGATGCATTACGCACGAGTATATTTTCTACATTCACATAAAAAAAAAGAATAATATTTTTTCCGCACACTCGTAACCTCTTAAGCGGTCAATTTGCTTGGCCGAAATGTTCAAAACAAGATTTTTTAATGCATATAATTAAGCATAGTACTAAATAGAATGCGAAAATAGAAAAATCTTATTTTAATTTTAAAGTTTTCACACTATTTTTTTTTATAATTGTAGAACACAAAAAAACCCTAAATGTTTGCTTTTTATAAGTACAATCTATATGCTATGAAGAATGTTTCATATATCTTAAAAGAATTTCTATCATACTTGCAAAAAAAAACATGTTTATACCTCTTTTTCAAACGGTTGAGAATTTTGTGTGCGAGCATATATATATATATATATATATATACACTGGTGTGCAAAAATTAAGGACGAGACGGTTTTTTCAATATAACTTTGTACAAAAGCTTTCCAAATCAACACATTTAATACCGTAAGATCCCCAATACGTAGGGACATGTGTAATGTAAGCAACACTTACTAAAAGAGAAATCAGAGGGATAAAAAGAAGCTTGATTGAAAAAGTAGCATGGAGCGCAATGCGACTGAAGGCCGAAACATCCCTGTGATGGGTGTCCAGCAAGAAACATCCCTTCTTTAGTAGAGGATATGATCCCCCCTGACTGCTAGGCAGGTTTCACAGCGTCTGCCCATGCTGAGAATGAGGGTGTGAATGAGTTGTTGAGGCATTGCTGCTCATTCGTCTTGCAGCGCCAATCGAAGCTCCCGAATCATTACTGGTGGTAAGGTACGAGCTGCCAAGCGTCTGCCTAGAAAATCCCATACATGCTCGATGGAATTGAGATCCGGAGATCGTGCTGACCAATCCATACGTTCAATATCCTCACTCTCTAAAAACTGTTCGGCAGCTACTGTGCGATGACATGGTGCATTGTCGTCCATGAAAAGGAACTGCAGTCCCACAGCGCCTCTAAAAAGACGCACCTATGGAAGAAGAATCTCGTTACAATAACGGGTCCCGTTGACTGAACCTGCGTCGAAGATGTGAAGGTCTGTACGACTACCAAGCATGATGCCTCCCCAAACGAGAACACCGCGACTTCCATACCTGTCCCTTTCAATGATGTTCGAGGGATGATTGCGGCTTCCCCGCTCTCTCCAGATGGGTATGCGATGAGAATCGCTACTCAAACTGAATCTGCTCTCATCTGTAAAGAGTACTCGTCCCCATTCATTGTCTCTCCAATTCCGGTGTTCCCGGCACCACAGAGAACGCCTTCTCCGATGGGCAGGCGTTAAAGGTACACACCGTACAGGGCGTCGTGCAAACAGACCACCACCGTGCAGTCTTCTGGCCACGGTGAAACGCGATATCGGTCGTCCAGTCGCCTGTGTCGTGTGTCTAGCGATTTCTCCCGCTGTCTGCCGCCTGTTTCTTCTGGCCTGTAAGACAATGTGCCGGTCATCTGTGGATGTGGTTCCTCGTGGACGACCCCTACTGAACCCCCGGATAGCTGTTCCTGTAGTTTGAAATTGTCTCCAAAGTCGTGAAACGATGCTGTGAGCAATTCCGAACTCTGCAGCCACACTTGTCACACTGCGGCCTTCCTCCAACTTCCCAATGATTCGACCTCGGGTAAAAGCATCCAGATGTCGTCTAACAGATTGATTATTCGCCATTTCTCGCTGAGGCAGCAACTCGGTGGGATTTTAACTGCTATACGGCGTGCAATCTCTTTGCCAGAAATACTGATCTTACACCGACAACATGCTTTATACTACTCAGACCCTCACCCATTACGTCTACCTGCATATTTGCGCATGTGCTACCGTACATCACCTTACTTAATCTCCTGATTGGTCTTTCTGTCCGCTCTGCCTCTTCGTTCAGCTGATATACTAATTTTTCGACTTTGTCCTTAATTTTTGCACACCAGTGTATATATATGTATGTACACAATTTAATGTTTAATGTATGGTTTAATACTCAATGTTACATTGCAAAGGGAATAAAGATAATATCGGCTCTTTTGGATTATCTTTCCATTTTCATTTCTTCTCAAGCAACAAATTGCTTTGCCAATCGATATTCTTAATCGAACAAGAATCTAAATTCCTACCTCCCATGACAAATTTCCACCCTCACCACAAAGGAAATCCCGGATGAGAAGTATTTCAGTACCATGGACACTTAAAAAGTAACTCTATAAGTATTAAAAATATGTGCAAATCAAGGATAAGAAGAAGAAAATATCATTGCCCGTCCAGCGCACGGGCAAAGCGGTTGTGGTCAGCTTTTAGTAGCCCGTATGGTGTATAGGCATACCAGTTACGGGGATAAAGCAATTTTAGTTTTAGCACAGTGTCGATTTAAGCTCATTTCGGGCTTTGAGCGCCGAAGATCAATTGCCCCCTTTGCACTGTAGCACGGGTACTCAACCTTTTTTTCTGCTGGGCCGCATACATATGTCAGCTATCTCGCGCGGGCAACATACATGTGCTAGTTATTTCACGCTGGCCGCAACATGAGGATAAATGGGGGAGTGAAATGCTATAAGACCAAGAAAACATTGGAAATTTAAAATATGAAAAATTGATCGAAATATTATAACTCCAGTTTTGCCTTTTTTAATTATTATTTTTGATATTTTTTTTTATTTTTGTCACACTAACACTAAATTAGAAGCATTTAAGAAACACTCCTTCAAAATTTCTGCATCAACAAACGGGGGGATTTATATGATTACCAATAATATAACAAACCTCTTGAAAGAGAACTTCGAGGTACAGCATCATTGAAATGATTCGTGTTTATTGGTATTTTTTAAATGCAGCCCTTTCGTGACAAATCAAACAATTACTGATCCATGTTTGTTTTTCACTACAAAATAGTCAACCTCCGCGCGAATCGTCTTGAAACAATTTATTTTTTTCGAACATTTTTCGCTTGCCAGATACGAAAGATAGTTAAAAATCAGTTCCACCCATAAAATGGTCACTAATCATAACCATTCCAAATAGAAAAAGAATATCGATTCATACCTCTACGACACCGACAGCAAAAAGCAAAGTTGGTGTATTTCATTTCTTTACGAAGAATTTCCCTCCACATTTTTAGTATAATATTCTTAAATAAGTAAATTTTTCAGAGCAATGGACCATGACCGGGCCACTTAAAAAGGCTCGGTGGGCCGCAGGTTGTTTATCGCTGCGATGGAGGATCGAATCTATTACCAGAAAGCCTGTTTATATATAAGTCCAGCTTATCCGGGCCCTTTCGCTCCCTTCCGGGGCCAATGGATAAACCGGTACTCTATTAGCATCAAAGTATACATTTCTCATTTATAAAAAAATTAAAGCAACTCAGGGTATTCTTTTTTCAACCCTTTCAGGAATTTTCCTAGCCGTATTGATAAATGACATCAATTTATGTGAGTAAATTTACTCATAAGTACTCAAAGATAACGATCGTGAAGAGTCGATCTTTTATATTGACCTTTTAAAATCCCACTCATTAATTCTCAATTAGTAACGGATTCTCGCTAGTGTTAACTGTTTTTTAATTAACTGTTAATCCTAATTCTATGTTGATTCTTTGTATAAATTTGACTATGTCCATTAGCACAAATGAGTTTTAAGAAAATTATCTTGTTTTACAAAGTCTTTGGTAAAATAAAAATGTTTCATGAAAACGGAAACACAAATGCTATTTTCTAAATTTTTTACAGAAAATAAGATTTTTGTAGTTTTGTTTATATAATTATTTTTAAGTATATAAAAACATTTTTGATTGAATACAAAAAGTGACAGTCATGCGCGATTAAACTTAAATATATACAGTGAAAATCGTTTAACACGAAATTGAGAGGACTTAAATAATTTTCATGTTAAAAAATATTGCAAAAAGAAATATATTTAACAAAATTAAGTTTATTAGAGTACATTTTATTTACATATATATGTATATATGCATGAATTAAAAAAAAAACCCAAATGAAACAAAAACATTCACAAGGACTTAATGAAATTTAATGCAAAATTTAGCAATACCAAAATCTTAACAGATTTTCATTTTCGTCTTCTGTTTCCGATTAACACCCTTAAGAAGCTCTATCGTCATTTTAAGAAAATAAGCAGTTCGCTTTTCGCCATTGTGCTCGCAAAGAAATTCTTCTAAAATAAAGGGGGAGACGTGAATCAAACTCACTGATTTTTACTCAAACTGCGATGTACTTACCAAATTCCAAAGGCAACTGATGGGAGTTGAGTTATCTTTTAGTGGCGTTTTTAAGAGTGGTAGAGGAAAATAGATTAGATTGGGGGATGGGGGCTCTCGTGTCACAGGCTATTCCTAGGGTATTTCAAAGTCGAGTTTGTCTTCTTTCTACGAAACATGTGAAACGACCTCTCTTTCATTTTACAGCCCTCTTAAATCTAGCTCGCGCGGCTGGTGTTTTCCGTATTTTGCTCATTCCCAGAAGGGAATTTTTTTCGAGTTAAGCGATTTTCATTTCGTGTTAAGCAAAGCAGTTTGCTGGGACCGTTGCATTTACTTTTTAATCACTGACTAAAACGAAATTGTATGGTGGATAGCCGTTTAAAATGACATGATACGAATTCTCGAAGGGCAATAGCATACGAAATAATTTGCATTCCATACTTAATAAGAAAAACCAAAATTTTCTTCAATTTCTTTTTAAAAAAAATATTAAGGGAATTCAATGTGAATGAATAAAATCTATGAAAAACACAACTATTTTAAAAAAAAACTTTTAAACCAAGTTTAAATTATTTCGAGTTTGTTTCCTCTCAGAATATTAGAAACGATAAATGTAAATTATAAAACGAAAACAAAAATGAACAAACAAATAAATAAAAATTCAACAGAGCACACTGTGTGTTGTATTAACTAAATACTTGTTACATAAATTTATTCATCATTAATCATTCCAATCTTTTAATCTTTGATTAAATAAAGCTACCGAAAACCTAAGCATAAAAATATAATTCTTATGATAGACTTTCTTATTTACATATAATTATAGATTCTCACTGCGAAAGAAAGTCCCTAAATTGCCACGCGCGCACAAAGTGGCGGTTATACAATTCAGATTTTACGAACGCATTAATTATTAGTCATCTTAACCTAACTCTTTCAAGGAAACATCTGCAGTATATATCCTATTTACTACTCTTCCGCAACAAAATTACCATTTTAGCCATTTTATGCAATTAATAGAAACAAAGAAAAAAAGAATAATGACACACGAGTTTTCTGGAAAGATTTATTCGAACTCCCAGAACGAAAATGAAAGGGGGTAAACTAAGAAAAAGAAAACTTAACAAGAAGAAACCAAAACAAGAACGAAAACTCATCAACACAGACAGCAGCACCTCACGAGACCCTGTGGAACATTTCCTTTCAATTCCGACTGTAGCAACAAATAAACAAAGGCGAAATGTACCACCTGCGTTTCCAGAATCAAAAGCGAACCAGAGGATCCCTCTCTTTGAGAGGCAATCCAGTAGCGGTTGGTTCTTCGTCATTATGCTCGTGATGAGGCCTAATCCATCATCATCAAACAAACGCAGGAAATCGCACCACATGCGCCTATTCTCGGGTGGCGTGCTGAGGTGGCAATTAAAATCCCAACTCTTTGCTCACTCAAAATGGAGACATCACCGTTAAGGGTGAGAAAATTTATTGTTGTTCGTGGACACACTAAGAAATCTTATCATAAAAAAAATATTTTGACGTAATTTGGTTCTGGTAAATTTATAATTGTTATTTCACGTTGGATTTTTGATTTATATTTGAGTCGCAACACTATAGAAAGGAGCTCTGCAGCAATTATTTTTAAAAGGAGGTCCATGAGTTCAGGTTGTAAATTTAATCCAGACAATTATATTTTTTAATTGATACTTTTGCACTGGTGTTATAAATTTTTTGTTAAGGTATCCGCCTACTTGCGACAAGACAACTTTTTTTTTTTTTTTAAAGAATGGAGATATGGGGAATTTTGTGTGGGTCTTAGTTCGTTTCAAGAAAAATATGCGAAATTAAAGAGAGGGAAATAAATTATTATTACTAAAATGGAAAAAAAATTGGTAAAAATTTACAAAAAAATACATAAACGGGGCCCACTTTGTACAAAAAGTTTATGAACAAATTTTCAATTTTGATGGGTGACTTTGCTATTAATTTTTGAAATAACCTTCAGGTTAAGAGATATTTTAATTTTTACAAAAACTAGATCACTTTATCTTAGTTTTTATATGAAATTGCTTAAAAAAAAACAGTGGTTATATTCATATAAGGGACTGTAAATTTTGTAATAAAACAGTGATTGATAAATCCGAAGATTCAAACACTTCTACTGTTATACAGAATATATACAAAAAATTGCAATTAATTATTTTCAAAACTTTTTGAGCAATCGCTATCTCTATTTCAGCATTTAAAAAAAAAACACATTTCGAGTAAAACGCATTTTTTAAAGTACATCATGCTTAAAGTAGTGGCATTTGCTTTTATACTAAAACATTTGCTGTGGTGGTGAATGGAAAATAAAAAACTTGGTATATTTATAAAGCTAATAAGATGGCCTATAAAATGAAATCATATAAAAATTGCTAATTGATGTCAAAATTCACAATTTTAGGGTAGTCAAAAAATGTTTATAAAAAATTTCAAACAAATAACTTTTTTGTGTAGTATTATCTACACAAGGATCGTTTCTTAGTGTTCAGGGTGGATCGAGGTTCTAAGGAGAAAAAAATTTATTATTAATTGCAACCTACCCATGTGGAAAAGTTGTTCTTTGGCAGAGGTAAGCAGTAAGTCAATCGCGATCGATCGGTGGACCGTCAAGGTATTTTGGGATGACCGCCTGAAGATCAGGAGATAGTAATTAAACACCGAAATACGTTTGAAATTACACACCAGTCCGAGAACGTCGACTTCTGTATGAAACCTCGGCTTGTTCTCGAATCGGTCTCAATGAGATCATAATCCGAGAATTGCTTTAATCATCAAATATTATTCCCGAATATGTTCTCCAAAAAATTAGGAATTTCAAACAATATCCCAACTGACTACAGTAGCAAGGTTGCATTATTATGTCATGTCCGTCGTCCGCGCCTAAACCTAGGCCTTCCATCATACACCATCATTTAAGTAGGTGAAAACGGAACTCGGTCGAGTTGCGGTTTGTGCCTAAGTTTGTGAGATTGTGAGTCACCTACATTTATTTGTTAAGAGCTACTGTTTGTATATTTGATAACGCATGCTATATACCAGTGAACCCCAACCTTTTTATCGCTGCGGGTCAGTCAACATTTGGTAATTTTCCTACAGCCCGCAGAGGGTAGAATGTTGAATGTTTATATTTCAGATTATATTTTGATTTAATAATATTAACTTAACTGTACTTATAAATATGCCTTCAGAATAAAATACAGTTACACCAAAAAAAAATTAAGCTAAAGTGATTTAGAATGAAATATAAAGTGATTTTCATGGAAAGTTGTTCAAACCCGATAATAATACACCACGGTAAATAAAATGGAAATAATTTAATGATTCGTGGGCAGCACAGTAAAATTTGATTCCAGGGACGTTCTTAAGGAATGGGCTTGGGCCCAGGGCCTCACTTTGTTCTCGACTCAGTCTTAATAAGACCATGATCAGGATAATTTTAACGGTCAAATATTATCCCCGTACATATTTTCCGAAAAACAGGGAATGCATGTCAACTTAGCAAAAATAGTAAGACTGTATTATTGTGTGATGACCGTTGTCCATGTCTAGACCTAGGCCTAATACCATAAATAAGCAAATAATTTAGTCGAAGTGCGGCCAACGGTCGAACCGGTTGGTGCCTAGGTTTTTGAGATAGTGAGTCGTGCACATTTACTTCTTTCATTTGACAATGTATGCACATACTGTTAGAGATCTCAGGTAGGGCCTACTTTTGCATTGGAGCCCAGTGCCGCAAAAAGTCTTAACATTTCTCTGGGCTCAGGGCCTCAAAGAGTGTTAAAACGTCCCTGTTTGATCCATGGACCGGCTCGCGGACGGGGGTTGGAAACCACTGCTATGTACTATCTTCTTAATAGGTTCACTGGTGGGACCTACTTTTGCATTGGAGGTGAGGGCCCAAGAAATCTTAAGACTTCATTGTTTCTGAATAATGATTCACATCCTTTTCTCTTAATGAAACTCCCATAATTAACGATAAATATTTATGGACTTTGAGACATGTGTAGAATTAAAAATAAGCAACACATATTAAATAATAGTCTTCAATGCGAAATAAGAATTATTTAAAAATTAAATACTTATTTATCTTTTAAATAATGAATTTAAAAAAAATTACTTTAAGTTCTCGATAAATTAAGTTACTTGAGTAAACTTATACGAGCCATTTATATACTTATTAGTTAATATAACTTTTGCCTGACATTGTGAAATTAATCAAGGATGGTGTCCAATCATAAGGCGTCATTAAAGATAATTTGGTCACACTGTATCGAATTAGTTTAATAAAAGGAACCAGCGTTACACTCTATTCACGCGTAATTTCAGAAGACCTCTCTTCTATTGTTCATTGTTTACAAAAAAAATCTTTACAAAATATCTTTAAAAATTATGGCAAGACTGGAAAAATACAACAGAGTCTTTGTTTTCACAGTTAATTGGAGAGGAAATCGTTCCTTGATGCAAGAGTCGATTTACTACATCCGACGTATTAATTGTAATTTATTGTAAAAAAAAATATCCTGACTGGTCAGCCAATCGTTAATGAACTCAACTGACCGTGTCGAATTCCTGGGCCTCCCATTGGGAAATGCCTGCAGCCATCCAATTGCGAAGACTAAATGAAAAAGAAAAATGAAACCCCTCTAGTCAATAAAAAAAGATTCTAAAACAATTCTAGGGTTGTCTGTTTCTCGTCTGTGAAGGGGAGCCCCAGCAAATGTCGGTCTCAAGTCCCTCATTAGGCAGCGCTTTATCGGTCGAAAACATCTAACCCAATCTCGATTTCCAACGGACAGTATTGGGTGCCCAAAAAGAGGGAAAAGCTTTTTGAGTAACTTGGATGGGAGATAGTGACAGTTGTGCTGCCTAAAACGGGTTTATGGCTAGTAGCTCAGAAAAGATCGAACTATCCCAGGAGGAGAGCCAATAGATTATTTACAGTAAGAAGAATATTTTATCGATCGACACGAATTCAGTAGTATTGATCTAATTTAATTTTCTACGAGTAGTGCATGATAAGTTCTAGTGCAATCAATTATATACTGTTATCGTGATGTAAAGATAAATTGTTTATCTGAACTCAAAAATGAAAGGAAATAGTAAATGAGGCTATGATCATATGGAGATTTAACATATGTTATATAATAAATAAATATACCTATCTACCATATAATAGATTTAAATAGTTTAAACCAGGGGTGCAACCCATGCCACGCGTGCCATAATGTAGCGCGGAGGAGTTGTAACAATGGCACGCGAAGACTTACTGAACATTTTCAAAACTTAAAAAAATAATTATAAATGACTATTTTTTTAACAATTATATTGAAATGGGGTTGTCTCAGACAACCACCCCCTCCCTCAAAATTAGGATCAAAATATGTCTGTGAATAAATGTTTATTGCTATGAACATAATAAAATAAATATCACTCAAAGCTAGTTGATATGCTACCTATAATAACTTAATTTTATTAGCATCTGCAAGAACTAATCCTAATATGATTTGGTAAAAAAAAGTTGTAATTCTCTCAAAAGCCACATTAAGTAAGTACTGAGATTTAATAATTATTTTGAATTAAACGATTCAAGATACTTGTTTTTATTTTACACCTCAACTAACAGACCGAACTTGTAAAAAGTTTATTAACAATAAAACCAAAAAGTTCGTACTTTCGTCTTATTTATTATATTACTTTTAAATTTCGACTACATAAACATACATTAAAAAAATTGTGCAATTAGCGTAAAAATCCCATAACAAGCCTATCAGCAGCATTTTTTCAGTTTTCTATATTTGTTTGATGGAAAAATTGGAAGTGTTACACATAATTATTTTTTTTATCAGATAGTGGCGTAAAAATCCCATAACAAGCCTATAAGCAGCCTTTTTTCAGTTTTCTATATTTGTTTGATGGAAAAATTGAAAGTGTCACACATAATTATTTTTTTATCAAATAGTGACACTTTTCCCAAAAAGGATGGCCACCCCTGGTTTAGACCATGATTGCTACAATCGTACAAAATCGTACGTTTTTAGAAATAAGATTTTTCCCCCTGAAAATTTCATTTATAGTATAGATAATTTTTGTATTTTTACTAACTTGCTGAATTTTTTGAAATAAAATAAAATTGAACAAATGTAGAAAGGATTATATAAGTCAATTGCCCTAAAATACCGTGTATAAAGCGCACCTGTACTTTCTAGCTATAAATTTTGATTTTTAGATATATTCGCCGTGTAACGCACAGCCCTTATTTTACGAAGAAACTTGAAATGTACGTGGGCAATGCTGTTATGTTTTGAAGTCATTTATTTATGCCATGTATTATTCCAGGCTTTAAAAAATAATATACTTCTAGAGCTACAACTTTTTAACTTTAAAAGGAATGTTATTTCTTAAATAAACAGTATTTTGATGTATGTAAAAGTCTACATTTTTTATATATATGCTTCTCTCTCTTTTTTTTTCATTTTTATACCCGGCGCATATAACACGCAACCGTGAATTTCGATCTTATTTTTTGTATTGAAAGGGCGCGTTTTATTCAGGACTTTACGATAAATATTGTGCGTATAAAAAAGCAAACACAGTTTAAATTATTTTAAGGAAGTAAGGTTTATGAATTAAAGCATCGATACAAATGCTACCATACTTTCAGAAATGCTTTAAATTTATTTTCGAGCAAATTTTCGATTTTTTAAAAATGTGTGATCTACATAAAAAATAAATATATGTTTAATAATTCTTTTATCTATCTTCTTTGTATTTTTGTTTGGGTTGTTAAAAATATATTTTTTTAAAAAAAAAGTCGAGAAAAATTTTCTCAAATACAATTGATCTATATTTGCACGTGTTTTAGAGAATAAGACTGATTTGAAAGATTGGGAAGATCTTTAAGATACATCTTTTGATGTGTGTAGATACCAAATATTTACAATAGTTCACAAAATTATCTTATTAATCCCAGTTTCATATCGATATTAATTTGAGATTTTTATTCAAATAGGTGGCAGTTTGCGCAAATGCTGCGAATAAATGTAAATAGTAAATTATTTAGTTTGTTTTGTTCATAGAACTTTTTCTCAATTGCCACTAACCGCAGTCAATATGTTCCGTAGTTTTGAATCCCGATCGTTTTACTTGCTTGACGTCTAAACTGGCATCGAACATTGCATATTTACTCCATTCGAACATGGTGGCCGCGGTAGCCTAGTGGTCAAGGTAACGGACTCGTGGCCGGCGTGTCATGAGCTCGAACCTAGTGCCGCTGAAGACCTGCCGTGCAGAGGAGCGATGCACTTTAAATCTGTCGACATCTCAAACGTCCTTCCATTGGTGTGGTATTTAGGAGAAGGGGTGCCAGCTCAGGTGTCGCAATCTTCACTTGACCATGGTTCCCAATTACGAGGTCCGTCGCCAAAAGCCTTCGTGTAGCTGAACAGTGCTACGTTAATATTACTCACCCACGCCAACATGAGGATTTTGAGTCATTACAAACTTAATGGGCATCAGTCCCTCTACGTGACAAATTATTTCACTATCATTGTTATGAAAAAATATAACTGCAACATAAAATTGATGTCAAATACAGAGAAAATATTTTCACGAAAGATGAAAAATTCCAATCTCATTATCTCGGAGAAAACTGGAAACTGTTATCGTGTTATTCATACATTTTGGCTTGAAATATTGTAATAAAATGTTTTGTACAAAAGAAGAAAAAACTTATAATATTCTAAGATTATCAAATAACTTTCATGGCATTAAAACTAAATTATTCTTCATTTCATTTTATTTATCCCTCATCAATAATTTTAAATGAAGGAGAAAAATTTTATCTCTCGTCTTTGGGGTTGTAAGATAATACTTTAAATGCAGCTTTTACATTTCAAATTTTTAATAAATGTTATTAAAATCTAGATAAAACTTACAATTATATTTCATTTAAAATTTTACACATTTAATCATTACATTCTGAGTATAATTCTTAAGCTTAAAATTAAGATCTGAATTCTTTCAATTTTTCTTACTCATCATTTCATGAGTTAAAATCTTAAAGAATGCTGAATTAATTTACGTATTGAATATCAATTTTTTTTGCTCTGGTGCAATGTCTGTGTATCTTTATTTAATTTAGCCATCAAATTCATTAAAAAAAGAACAAAATATAAAACTTAATATAGTTCTTCTAACTTGGGGGATGTTTATATAACATAACATTGAAAGATTATGTAAGAAAGGCCCAATTTCAGTCTAATGCTTCGCCTCCAGTGACTCATTACACAAAAGGTATCTTTCTATCACAAATATTTGCCAGTGGAATTAAGATACAAATAAACATCCCCATTTCAAGATGAAATGATTCCAATATAGTGAGAAGAATTAAGAAGGAAATAAAAAAAAAAGAGGTTCAAATGACGAATTCATGAACAATGCCCCACAAGACAGCTTCCTCCCATGAAAACCATATCTCTTCTTTTCTACTTAAAAGGTGGCGGAAAAGAAAGAATAAAGGTTGTTGGGGGTCATCCTCACCAAATGAACAAACACGCAAGGCGAGACCATTTCGTGTCGTCGAGGTATGTAACTCGAAAATCTGTGCCGGATTAGATGCCCTGTAAGGGACGAATCAATCGCTCTTCAATCTGTTGTGTGTGTGTGTGTGCCACTGTCTACCTATTCGATGTGGGCCGACCCCCCACAGATAATATCGCTAAGTGTTACGTGAGCACCGTGGGGTTTTGAAGGGCTTCTGGAACTCATACTATCTGATAGTCATCCCCAGAACTATAGGAGATATTGAAGGGGGGATAGATTAGGGGAGAGGAGATGTCTCAATCAGAGGAGAAATCTCAGAATTCTTTCTGCCCTCCCCCCCTCCATGTTCCTGCAACGCGTCAGCGTGCAAGAGTGCGTTATGTATGAATGCCGGGTTGCACAGGGGTTGGACCGACTAAATCTCTGAAAGAGTTCCCTATTAAGTGTCGAGCACCCCTGAAGGGGAAGATCTCCACATTTGTTTAATATTGTTGTGCAGAATATAAAAAGAGATGTTGGAGGCAGTTGTAGAATTGGAAAATAGATAAAATTTCGAGCCATAAATCCAAGCAGGTACACGGTTATTATTGTTCCTTTTTTTTAATATGAGCAATGACAAATTTATTTCAAAGAAAATACAATTTTAAAATCCTTATATTTATTCTAGTAGTCTTATTTAGTACATAAATCAAAACAACTTTTCAATAAAAATTAATTATTTTTTTACAATAAATTTCATGTAGATTAAGCTTTACTCTGAAGAACGCGGATTGAAGACCTCTGTCCAATGGCGCACACAAGGAGGGGGGGGGGATCCTGGGGGTCCTCCCCTCAAAGCCTTTGATTTTTTTCCGATTGACTATAATTCTAAGTATATAGTACGTAAAATTTAATTAAGTATTTGTTATTAATGATTAATTTTATTAATTAATGCTAATTATTTATTCAATAATTAGTTTTTTACTATGTTTTGTTCCCGAAAATGGACAAAATCAAAAGGAGCAGGATACAAGAATGGTGAACTTTCGACCCGGGACCCCCCTTGAAGAATTCCTGTGTGCGCTACTGCCTCTGTCCTATATGAAACTTATAGAGGGAACTTATATATATATATAGATTTCTATCCATAGGAAAACTTTCATAGAAGTTCCACAAATGTGATCACTATTTGCTTAATCAAAGAGACAAAATTTTAGTAACATTCAAATTTTATAAGAAGTCGAAAGATTGAGGAGCATTTTTTTTACAATTAAAACTCACTATCAGGAATTATTTTTCTCAACCAGAAGAATCCCAAGATTATGGATTAAAAACTATTTCTATATTTCAGTAAAAATCAGGATTTATCACTAACAGAACAAGAACAACCGAATGAACGATTAACAGATTCTATGTTAAGGTATCCGACCACGTTGGGAACCGTGATTGTGCAAAAGTGCATAAACGGATAATTTTCATGATATTTAGTGTCACTTAGATTAGAATACATGTATAAAATTGTTTTAAGGATATTTTGACAAAAAAAAAAATTATTTAAATACAATGTTTTGGCAAAAATTAACTTAGAATAACTTTTTTGCAAAATGTTCTCCTTTTGTGAAAAATGCTTCTATTAGAATAATATTTTGCCTGTACATAGCTCAGACCTCTCTACAGAGGCTCAACTAGAATTTTTGAAATATATAACTCATAAGTGGGTTTATCCATGTGTTTTACAAGAGAGGGGAGCAATTTTAAGAAAAAAACGCCAATAATTATTTCATTTCGTGGTAACTCTGAAAATAAAGTGAATTTTTCAAAAATTCTATTTGAGCCTCTGTAGAGAGGTCTGGGCTATATACAGGCAAAATATTATTATAATAGAACCATTTTTCACAAAAGGAGAACCTTTTGAAAAAAGGTTATTCTATAAGTTAATTTTTTACCAGAATATTGTATTTAAATAATTTTTTTTTGTCAAAATGTCCGTAAAACAATTTTATGCATGTATTCTAATCTAAGTGACACTAAATATTATGAAAATTATCCATTTATGCGCCTTTTTAAAATCACGGTTCCGAACGTAGTCGGATACCTTAATTTGCAGATACGAGTGGTTAAAGATTTATGAGGAATATCCTCAAATTTCTGTTAAATCTACAAAGGCTTAGCGACCTTCGTTATAGCATATTTGTTATTTTTTACATGTGCTGAAGCAAAAAAAAAAAAGAAGTACAGAAACAAATTGGATGCTGAACATGAAATATGTTTACAAATAACGAGAATAGAACCCAACTTTATAATTATTAAGATATTGAATATTTTTAGTAATATATACAAATCCATTAATTTCCTTTCGTTATGCTTACGTAAAGTACCTATAAGATGTTAATCTACTTTAACCCCCTTGCCTGTGACGCCCGAACACTGTTCGGGCAACGCAAATGCGCCAATTTTGGAATGCCCGAGCTGAGTTCGAGTAAATGAAAATTGGCCTTTCAATTCCGTGTGAAACCCGTACTCAGTTCGTGTAATGCACATAACATGTAATTTATTATTTTTCCAATACATGGGGATGGTTCCTCGTGAAAAGTTCGGTAGTTTAGCCCCGTTTGTCGGATTTTAGTAATTTTGGAATTTGTATATGCCAGTCGTCTCCAACCCCTGGTCCGTGGACTGGTACCGGTCGGTGGATCAAATACTACCGGTCCGCACAAGAAACATTAAATTATTTCCCTTTCTTTTACTGTGGTATATATTTCTTAGGTTTGGGCTACTTTTTATGAAAATCACTTTACATTCATTTTTGGTGTAGCTATATTTTATTCTTAAGTCACGATTAAATACAATTAAATTAAAATTATTAAATCAAAATAGTCTAAAATATATACAATCAACGTCCTCCCCCTCAGCTTGATTCGGTAAAATTAACAAACATTGAACGGTCCGCGGCGATAAAAAGGTTGGGGAACACTGGTATATACCACACTGTAAAAAAATTGTGAAATTCAAAGGATTTTGAGGGACATAGAATTCATGAAAGTTGATACAAATAATAATGTTGTTGCATATTAGTTTATTATATTTATCTTCAAAATTATGTCATTTGATATATTTTACTATAATTTGACCAAAAATTATTGTAATGCATTAACATTTCCAATATATACGGAAATATTGAGTACAACAGTAATTTCGCTTAAAAATTGTTTTTTTTAATACTCTATTTTTAACGTTTTCATGATGATAACAAACAATTAAAAAGAAAAAAATTTCCATTTTTTTGTATGTTTTTCTTAAACATATTTCAGTGGCAAGGAGTTAAAAATTATATTAATAAATATTCTAGAGGTGAGATGGGGTTATACCTGAAAACACCTTAGAGTTCTAAGTGTGAAGATCACTTCCTTAGATTTATGAAAATCTTTAAAACTAAAAAGAGCACAAATACGTCAAACAGATTCCAAAAATACTAATCTACTATCGAGAGCATAAATAATACTTATATATATATAAAGTATTAATATAAAAGGTTTACACTGCGTATGAATCAAGAATCTGTTAATCAATCTCAGACCAGGTAAGAAAAAAAGGTAATCATGAATTATTTTCCTGCATTAAAATCACAAGGCATTAGATTTTATTACTCTCAATTCATGGTTGAAAAAGCACGAAAATTAGTAATTATTACCCCGTACATCAAAATGAAATGATTTAATTTCGATAATACTCTGCAATTAAAATCGAACTCATTTTCGATTATTACACTTTTTGCTTATTCATGGCAAAAACTTGAGGTTCGAAACAAATGCAAAAGAAAGAAATCACTCAAATGCAAATGACCATTTCAATGCAATTACTTTTTATGAAAAATGAACCCATCACTATATAAAAAAAAAGAGAAAAAAATTCATCAGAAAAAATACTGATAAGAAACGACAGCATAGTTGATGCCAGTTATAGATTTCTAACTTAATTACCTAATAAAATGATTACTTGTGCATAAAGTAATGTGGTTTGACATTAATTGGATGCGACCACCAATGTAGCAAAAGGATGGAAAAAAAAAGATAGAATAAACAGATTTTTTTTTCTGCATAACTTATTAGATTCTTAATGAAAAAGATTTAAAATTATATACCTGCAGCCAAAATGTCGAGAAACAAAAGGCTTTATTCACATTCACAGCACGTTGTTCAATGAATAAATATCAAATTTATAAAAAGCTAATGAAAATAACCATCGAGTTCTTTTTCTGGGAAAAATCTTACGCGAAAGTTTTAGAATTGATAGTTCTCTGAAAATAAGATCGGTAACAGAAACTATCAGCCAACAAATACCATGAAAATTTGTTGATGGATTTTTTAAGAAGTTTTTTTTATTTATTGAGGATTTATGATTTAATAGACTTAATGGTTTTTCAAGCTATTCGCATAATATATTTCAGTAGATTACAAAATACTCTCTGTGAACGTTCTTTTTTGAAAATATATATAATATTACTCCACGCAATTTTATTACTTTTTCAATGATCACTTTCAGATAATATATCTTTAGCAGTGATAGAATATATATGCAATCATATACTGGTACTTTTCCGTTAGCCGGGAGCAAATTTCGCCAATTGTGCACCAAACGCGAGCCAAGTCGCCAAGCAAAGCGAATGACAAAGCAGTCAACGGAATTAAAGTCGAAAACGTTCAACTATATACAAATGTTAATTAATAGTAACAAAACAATTTCAATTATAAACAAATATTAATGCATTGTAAACAAAACAGTTTCAATCAAACGCAATCCGGACGATTCGAACAACGTACCATTGCGAATGCGCTTTTTCGTGCGGCACGTTGAAAGATTGCACCGCCAATGTACTCCATCACAAAAAGACAGTTACATTTAATGATTCTGATCGCATCTGTTGCATTCTTTGTCACTTTGCCTTTCTCTTAAAAAAAGAGAAAGATACTGCATCTTCTTCACAGTTCTGGCTAAATCCCAAACATTTCCATCATTTTTTAAAACAAAAATTAAGATGGAAGAAAGATAGGAATTCAGAGAATAGAGCACATGGCCCTTAAAAGAACATTCCCCTTATGGTAGTAAGAAATTCTGTGGAATTCTACATAATTGGTGATTTTTCGCTTGCGTCCGCCTAACAAAAAAGTACCCATATACTAAATTGTCATAAATCTAATAAAGCAAAGTAATAAGCAGAAGTATAACAAGTTAGCATAGGTCAAAAATAAGATAACCTCATTAATACACTGGTGTGCAAAAATTAAGGACGAGACGGTTTTTCAATATAACTTTGTACAAAAGCTTTCCAAATCAACACATTTAATACCGTAAGATCCCCAATACGTAAGGACATGTGTAATATGTAAGCAACACTTACTAAAAGAGAAATCAGAGGGATAAAAAGAAGCTTGATTGAAAAAGTAGCATGGAGCGCAATGCGACTGAAGGCCGAAACATCCCTGTGATGGGTGTCCAGCAAGAAACATCCGGTCTTTAGAAGGAGATATGATCTCCCCTGACTGCTAGGCAGGTTTCACAGCGTCTGCCCATGCTGAGAATGAGGGTGTGAATGAGTTGTTGAGGCATTGCTGCCCATTCGTCTTGCAGCGCCAATCGAAGCTCCCGAATCGTTACTGGTGGTAAGGTACGAGCTGCCAAGCGTCTGCCTAGAAAATCCCATACATGCTCGATGGGATTGAGATCCGGAGATCGTGCCGGCCAATCCATACGTTCAATATCCTCACTCTCTAAGAGCTGTTCGGCAGCTACTGTGCGAGGACATGGTGCATTGTCGTCCATGAAAGGAACTGCAGACCCATAGCGCCTCTAAAAAGACGCACATACGGAAGAAGAATCTCGTTACAATAACGGGTCCCGTTGACTGAACCTGCGTCGAAGATGTGAAGGCCTGTACGACTACCAAGCATGATGCCTCCCCAAACGAGAACACCGCGACCTCCATACCTGTCCCTTTCAATGATGTTCGAGGGATGATTGCGGCTTCCCCGCTCTCTCCAGATGAGTATGCGATGAGAATCGCTACTCAAACTGAATCTGCTCTCATCTGTAAAGAGTACTCGTCCCCATTCATTGTCTCTCAATTCCGGTGTTCCCGGCACCACACAGAGAACGCCTTCTCCGATGGGCAGGCGTTAAAGGTACACACCGTACAGGGCGTCGTGCAAACAGACCACCACCGTGCAGTCTTCTGGTCACGGTAAAACGCGATATCGGTCGTCCAGTCGCCTGTGTCGTATGTCTAGCGATTTCTCCCGCTGTCTGCCGCCTGTTTCTTCTGGCCTGTAAGACAATGTGCCGGTTATCTGCGGGTGTGGTTCCTCGTGGACGACCCCTACTGAACCCCCGGATAGCTGTTCCTGTAGTTTGAAATTGTCTCCAAAGTCGTGAAACGATGCTGTGAGCAATTCCGAACTCTGCAGCCACACTTGTCACACTGCGGCCTTCCTCCAACTTCCCAATGATTCGACCTCGGGTAAAAGCATCCAGATGTCGTCTAACAGACTGATTATTTGCCATTTCTCGCTGAGGCAGCAACTCGGTGTGATTTTAACTGCTATACGCGTGCAATCTCTTTGGCAGAAATACTGATCTTACACCGACAACATGCTTTATACTACTCAGACCCTCCCCCATTACGTCTACCTGCATATTTGCGCATGTGCTACCGTACATCACCTTACTTAATCTCCTGATTGGTCTTTCTGTCCGCTCTGCCTCTTCGTTCAGCTGATATGCTAATTTTTCGACTTCGTTCTTAATTTTTGCACACCAGTGTATATTAGCAAACTCTTAGCCTTAGGAACTAAGATTTCAGGATTAAACATAGGTTTAAGTTTACCGAACCTTTCCCTATAATTTCAAATATCACTGTGATATAAGGAAAAGAAAATAGTGTAAGAAAACGATTCCATTAATTATATAAAAAACTATATACAGTATGCCCACTAAAGTTCCTTGTCACTCACTTAACTTCGGAAAGGCATATGCTATATTCATAAAAGAAGTGTCTCGGTGTTAGCAAGATGGCATGCCAGCTCGCAAGATATCTCCAGTGAAGCAATACCTCGTCAAGGAATTCGGGAACCAAATAATTGAGTATGGCGGTGTCGTGGATTGTCTCCACGTTCCCCTGATCTGACTCCTCAGGACTTATTCATGTGGGGATACCTGAAGCAGCGGGTGTATGCGATCCCTCCACAAACATTGCAAGACCTTAAAGCAGTGCTCCTCAACCTTTTTATCGCTGCGGACCGGTCAACGTTAGATAATCTTACCGCGGCCCGATGAGGGTGGGACACGTTGATTGTTTATATTTTAGATTGTTTTCATTTAACAATTTTAATTTAGTTACATTTAAATATGCCTTCAGAATAAAATATAGTTGTACCAAAAATGAATAAAAGTGATTTAACGTGGAATATAAAGTGATTTCTGTGGAAAGTTGCTCAAATCCGAGAGAAATACATCACTTTAAATAAAATGGCAATAGTTTAATGTTCTTTAGGAGGCCCGACACCATTTGATCCACGGACCGGGGGTTGCGGATCACTGCCTTAAAGGACGCATTGTGGACGCTCGTGCCAACGCGTCACGCTGTATGCTCCAACGTGTGCACCGTGACTTTCAAACGAGGATCCAAATTTGCACTGCAGCTGATGGTGAGAAGTTTGAACTTCAATTAAAGATATATTATTATAACTAGGTTTTTTTTTCTTTCTCAAATGATTTTTGTTATGTCACAGTATAGGAAATTACGAAAGAAGAACAAATACTCGGTTTAACCGTTCTATTATTAGCATTAATGTCCACAAGGTGTTTTCTAACTAAACTGATGGTGCTCTACAACTTTGTACATCCCTTCTTGTCCCCTCTATTTTGTTCCGTTTTTGAGACAGGAATGCTAACTCCGCAGCTTACCCACCAAGTGGCGCCGTAGGTGATTTTTTTCAGTAGCGTATTTTACTTTACTATGGCTACACACCACTTTATTGAATGTAGCAGCAGCCGTTCCGAAGAGGGTGACAAGGAACTTTAGTGAGCATGCTGTGTATGTGTTTGAGTGCGTGCGTGTTTATGTAACATTTCTGCCTAAAATTATCGTTACATGATAAAATCACAAATTTTTCAAAAGCTGTGTACTATAGTTTTATGAATTTGAATGAAATTATACTTAACATCATAACACATCAATACATAGGAAAAAGATTAAGAACAGAGCAAGCATATGATGTAAAATTGTTGCATGAAACAAGACAATGGTAATAATATGAGACAAAGGGAGTTACAGAAAAAAATAAGGTTTATGAGTTTAATTTAATATATGATTGCCTTTAGCTCCCGTATGCACGCATCACAATGCGATTTAGAACAGGCAATAAAGTTGTTAATCACGAGGAATTTTCCACTTGTGCGGAACGCCAGAGTATTTATAAATCTAGGAGGAGGATGTACCAGTGCAATTACTTTTCCAAGGTAAACCCATACGTTCTCTATCGAATTAATATCAGGATGATTACTAACCAAGGCATTTCTTAATTATTTCACTTTCAAGAAATTCTTCAACGAGGTTTGCTTGATGTGAACGAGTACTATTATTCATAAATAAAAAAAATCACGCGTGACAATTTTACGTCAGGCTTTAATATTAGATCTTGATACATGAAATTTGTCATAAATCCTGTGTTGAAAATGCGGAGAGGCATACGTCTATCCATCATTTAAGAACTTGTCCAGGCCATTTAACAAGTCTAGATTTCTGAAAATATTTTTATAACCGGAGACTGTCTGTCGAGAAATATTCACCTATGTCATGGCTACCATGATTACCCGACCTGTTTCTAAGCGGCCGATAATTCACCACAACACAGATTCTTCCAAATGATGCTTCGGAACCTAAACAAACAATTTTGTTTCCTTACATCATGTTTTACTGCAGAAACTCTCACTCAGATGTTCCTTTTACATAAACCATTTGATTCAGCATCGGATGGCGTGAAGCCTTGATTTGTATATCAGAATCCATTTGACATATTTTAATTAGATAATGCTAATCAGGCTTGTCTTTCACAATTGGACAATTTCGCTTACATATTTGATGGAATATCATTATTTTGGGGCTATTTAAAGATAATTTTGGACACGAATGTGTGCGTAGAATTATATAAACAATTTTGTTTATTTTTTTATTTCGTTGCATTGCTTTTGGTTTCATTTCTGTTTATTTTTATACTTGCATGTTTTAAAAGAGAAATTATTTCTTTCCTTTGAGAATTGACACAGTCAGTACATAATATTCATGGTTCCAATAACTAAACTCTAGCTCAGCAATCTTTAAAGGCACCGATAAATTAATGGATATAATCTGTAGAATTTAATACACTCATTGTTATAGAATTTAATGCATAATTGCATGCAATTAATTTCATCAAAGGCGGATACAGTTTATCATAGGTTGCAGTTAATATTTAGTTACGTTATAAAGGTAATATTATACAGATGATTTATGCTTATTCTTTTAATTCTTATTATACGTATATATTAATAATATAATAAATTAATAAATAAAACGTATGTTACAAACACATTTTTTTTGTTAATCTTAGTAATTTAAAAACTGATTTTACTAATGTTGAAAGTAACATCGATTGTGCAGGATTAAAAATTGAGTTATGTATTATTTAACACGTAAAATATAGTTTAAGAATTGAAAGGAAAAATATAGAATTTTAGTATAGTGAACTAAATTGAATATATTCCTTTGTATTCTTGAAATTTATCATATCAATTTAAAAAAAAAGAATATTATCTGGTTTACTTCGAAAGAAATGAACGAGTACTTTTTATGAAGGAATATTTCAGTTTTATATTAGGTTAAATTCTTTTAAATAATCCAGTTAAAGTTAAAAAAAATTACTTTTATTTATATAAAATCTCTCTCGTTCTGTGTATATGTGTATAATAAATCTCTCTCTGGTTTTTTTAAAATTCAATTTAAATCTTTACTCTCATTCTATCTCTACTTTTTACTTCTCTCTTCTGTTATTTATTAAAGAAAATAATCGGGTTTATTTTCCGTTCCAGTTATATAGAGGGAAAACAGAGAATATTGGAGAACATCGAAACATGTCTAAACCTTCCATTTAGCGTACGGCCCGAACAAGTTATTTAAATGCTGGGCTCCATGTTGGATTTGGATTTACCTTTTCAGTTCTAGATTTTTCCTTTATATATACAATAACAAATTTTCTTAATTTGTTTGTCTTATTATTCTCAGTTCTATTAGTAATTAGGCTGTAAATATTATACTTGATATGAGTGATATTCTCTCTCTATTTTCGAAAATTTTGGATGGAATAAATTACCTTAAAAAATCCTTATTCTTATATCTTTAAATTTTGCTTAATATATTCAAATTAAAACTTCATGTTCGAATTTTATTATTTCCAATAATCAATATCGCAAATGGAGGAGCGAAATGTTCATATAATTTTTAAATGTTATTTCTAATTATTAAATTTTTTTTTTAAACAATCGTTTGTTGTTTAACTTAGGGCTGTCTTCGGCAAACGTACGAGAGCCTGAGCTAAACAGGAAACACATTTTTCTCACAAGAGAATGATTCTGTTTTCATGAACATTAGCAAGATTGTAGTACATACATCTCTTTATGATATAGCGTTTTTAAAATTTTAAAGTATTCCATAAATATTTAATCTTGTATTTTAGCCTGTTAAGGAAGAATTCCTTTAGCAATACGATATACAAGGGGGGGGAAAATGAGAAACAGAATTTATGGCAGAAGAAATGGATCCATTAAGATAAAAATTAATAATATTATAAAATAATCTGCTGTGTGTGTGTGTATAGGATAGCTGTGACAGAATATAATATTAATACTGAAGTACTTTTTTATCTGAAAAAAAAATTTCTAAACTCGGTCACTTTTCTACATCGTTATGCGAAGACAGTCTTAATTCAACACATTGTAAGATGAACACAATTTGAACTATATACCTGAGTGGAATAAATTTCTTTATGTATATACTAGTGTACACAGAATCAAGCACTATATTAAAATTTAAATAAAATAATGTAAGCAATACTCATCATCAATTTACAAATGTATTTTCAATTAGGCATTTTAATCTTTTATATGATACCTCATTACATAAAAGATCAATGCTCAACCAATTGGCACACGAAGAAAGGGCAGGTCAAACCTTAGATGGATTGATGGTCTAGCAAAAGAATTGGAGAACACTAGCAGGAAGAAGGTTGGCCTGGAAAAGGCTTCTTGAGAAGGCCAAGGCCCACCCTAGGCTGTCGAGCCACTGAGGTAGGAAGAAAGGAACCTGTTTCTTTTTTTATATTTAATACATATAATTTTATGTATAAAATATATTATACTGTGTGAAATATAATGTATAAGAGAAACGTTGTCACACTCTGAGAGATTAAAGGTTTGAATATATATATATATAATCTGGCTGTGGGAGAATTAAAATTCTTTTTTATTAATGTTACAAGTAAAAGAATATTCAAAATATTTTTCGGATAGAATACATTTCTTTAAATATTGGCATCCTCCATATTTACATTTCTCTCAAAATCCGAATCGAACCTTTATATTGAAATCTTTCTATTTCTCGACACCCCCAAGTTCAGGGGTGGCCAATATGTCGCCTCACTAAGCAGGACAGAAACTAGGGTTGTTGTAGTTGCTGACAATGGCAAGGGGAGAACTTTCAAAAGAAGACTATTGACACTGTCGAACCGTTCACAGTCGTCCTCCATCCCTATGAAACAGCTTTAATTTATCGTTAAAGGGGCTGGCACCCCCTCCCCCCGACAGCTGAACCAGCAGGACTTTATTAGTCCCGCTTACGTTGTTGTTCGGCAAATCCCCGGTTTCACCCAGGAATTCCGCGTTATAACATAAAATGGTTGCTGTGCTGAATTGGGGAAAAAAGAAAGAAATTATGACGTTCATGTCAAGGCACATATTGAGATTGTTGACGGCCGGACAGAGGGGAGCAGGACCCACGAAGAGGGGATCTGCAGATTTGAATAAGGGGGCGTTGTTGAGCTTGTTAGGTTCCTTTGTGAAAGTGTAGCGAATTTCTGAGAGTAACCGTTTGATTGGATTAGTAACTTATTGTGAAAGACAGCAGTTGACTTAATAAATGTTACGTGGCGTAGAAATGTGCCACTTGGAACGTTGGAATTGCAGTAATTTATGGTAAAACATCGATTTTGAGCAGTGGATTTAAGTTTTCTGTGTAGTCTGTAAATGTGAAACAGGGGGACATTCATCAAATCAGTTTTAAACAGGTGTTTGTTTGCATAGTTTGTGTGTGTTCTTTTAGTACCAACTATCTGCGTACCTTTCTTTTCATAAGTAAGAATGGAAGATGAATTTTTAAAAAATATTTTATGATTGACAGTAAGTTGCTAGGCTGAATTTCTAATAATTTTAATACTATGCCTTAAAATGAATTTAAAACGGTGATCAGTTTTTGTAGTTTGCCCTTATATTAGAAACTGTTCAGTAATCATCAGTGGCGCACACAGAAATTTTTCAAGGGGGTCCGGGGTCGAAAGTTCACCATTCTTGTATCATGCTCCGTTTGATTTTGTCGATTTTCGGGAACAAAACACAGTAAAAAACTAGTTTTTGAATAAATAATTAGCATTAATTAATAAAATTAATCATTAATAGCAAGTAATTAATTAAATTTTACGTACTATATACTTAGAATTATAATCAATCGAAAAAAAATTCAAGGGCTTTGGGGGGGTCCGGACCCCAGGACCCCCCTTGTGTGCGCCACTGGTAATCATTCTTTTCAGTTTTTAAAAATATTGATATAATGCTTGTACCTTCTAATGAAAGTTTCCCACCATATCGTCTACGTAAACAGTAAGTGTTGGCTTATGTTGCTTATATTTTGAGTCAGACGATTTTTGGCATTTGAATCTTGGTTTAGAATATTGTCTAGCGAAATCTGTCAAAAACTATCAATATTTTGAAGTACAAGGCGTCTGAAATGAAACTCACGTTACAAGATTAGAACCATCATTTTCTTCCAGGTCTGTAGCAACAAATCAGCAACAGAATGTAGCCGGATCATGTGCCCAGTTTAAGGTAATACTGTTGTATGATATGACACTGTGAAGTCTTGTACTGAAAGTTCAAAAACAAAGACTATGGCATTCAAGTATCACAGTGCTCTGACCAGCCTACAGAATTTGATGGAAAACTTTTGTTAGAACCCTTTATTTTTATTTTTAGTCACAAAGTATTTAAATATGGTAGACACGAAAAGCATTCCTTTCTTTCGATATTGTAATAGAGTGTTTTAATCTCAATTAGAAGAAAAAAAATTTAATGTATAATGTAAGAGCTGGAATTCTAAGAATTAGAAGATCTGTTATTCCAAAATTTGAATTTCCGTATATAAATACTACAGCATAAATACGATTTTTAAAGTGATACATTGAAATTATATATTGAAGTTTTAAATAAGTGAATTACTTTATTTTTAATCATTTGTAAGAGATCTTGAGGTGAATTGTTTTAAAATTTATCAGGTTTTTATAAATAGAGATTAATTAAGTTCATTTTTTGTGAAAATTTTAATTCTGTGTACGTTTAGCACATATAAATGATGTAAACATAAAAACTTTCTTGTTTGTTTATTTTATTATTTTCAATTGCTTAAATAGAAATTTTCCAAGTAATTTGCTTTCCCAGAAAAAAATGTAAAGGAAATTATAATAAAAGTTATATACTTAAAAAAAAGCGAATAATTATAAATATATATTTAAAACGAATGGTTATTACAGCTAATTAGAAGTAATTTTATATAATATTAAAAGTTAATTCCAATAAAAGTAATTTTTAAATAATTCATTTGCACAAATTGAAAGTTAATTACTTTATTGTATTTCATTAAAACAATTTTTTTACAAGAATTTTAATTCAAATAAAGTGCAATTTATATTTTTCTGCTTTTTATTGTGCTGTAAATAATTCATAGAATTATAGTACTTTATACAAAACGGAACGTGTGTGTGAAATTTTCTTTTCCGCAGGATGTAGCTCCCTCTATTGCCAAGTTCAGGAAAATCGAAAGGAAAAGAAAAATCTTCCGAGTTTTTTTTTTTTGAAATCTATTGAGTATTTATACATTTTTCATTAAATACATGTTATTTAAAAAAGAGAGTGCTTCTTAAGCAAAAGGATTGTTAAATGATACAGCCTATATATTATTTGTAAATTAAATTTCTTTCAGATGAATTTCAACGTAACGTAAAAAGTTCATAACTAAACTGATATTTTTTATCAGATTTCAAAAACGACTATAGGTGATAAAACATAAAGAGAAATAAGATTTCAAAATGCAATAACGGATACGCAATTGCGACATATTTGATAAGGATATTCATTCAAATTGTAAAATGTTCTGTAAATACAGCTGTAATCTGTAAAAGATTGTAGATTAATTTGTAAAGATCTTACTTGACCGAGATTGCAAAATAAAAAGCACATTTAATTGAGGCAATATAGTATTTATTGATAGTACTCTTAATTAAACATAGTAAAATTAACCATTAAAAATAAGGCTAATGATATAACGATAGTAAAAATATAAAGGAGAGGTTGTAAACATTACCAAAAATTTCATCTCTTCCCTTTTTTTTTTAAACTACTATTTTTTAAAAAAATATTAAATGAAAAGTAATTAAATGTAAATACTTCTATAAAATGATTTCATCAAATCATGGTCAACCGTTTCAAACTCAACAATTTATTGAAAGTAGATAGCGTGTTCCTGTTTTAAACAAAGTTTTCAAAAAATATTAAATAAAGTAAAATATTTATTTAATAGCAATAATTTTTGTCTGCCTCGATAATTTTTATTCGTCTATATTTCAAAGTATGTTTTCTTAGGGGAATGTACTCAAAATTTAATCATTTGAAAGAAGAGGATAATGGTTAGAATACAATGAGTAAATACACTTTTCTATTATAATCAGTGGCGCACACAAGGGGGGGTCCGGACCCCCCCAAACCCTTGACTTTTTTCCGATTTATTATAAAAATTTAATTATTTGTTATTAATGATTAAATTTATTAATTAATGCTAATTATTTATTCAATAATTAGTTTTTTTACTGTGTTTTGTTCCCGAAAATCGACAAAATCAAAAGGAGCATGATACAGGAATGGTGAACTTTCGACCTCGGACCCCTCCCCCCCCTTGAAAAATTCCTGTGTGCGCCACTGATTATAATAAACTATTATAAGTTACATAAAAATATGATTACAAATTTTAAAACTTCTGTATATTCTTTAACAAATATTGTTAACACATTTTTAAATTAATTTAAAAATTATTATTATTCTAGCTACTTTGACTAAATTACTTGTATTCCTAAATAATTTTTTTTAAATGGAGGGGAATAAAAGCTAAAAAAATAAGTATGAGAAAACACTATCATGTATTTGAATTATAAACCGCATAGTTATGCTTCGCACATGTAAACACAACTTTCGTACAATAAGCAGTTCACAATTCATTATTACGAACAAATTTAGGATTACAATTTGAATACTATATTTATTCGAATCTAAGCCGCTATCGATTCTAAACAGCACCCCTGATTCTGAACGTTTTTTTTGAAAAATGAAAAATAGTATTAAAAATATTGATTATCACTAATTTTACGAAATTAAATAAATTGAAAATGAGAGCGAATAAGAAGAGAGTAATTATTTCTTTTACTAATATTATAAACTTTTAAATATACATACATGAGCCTGTAATTGCTATAACCACATAACTGAATGAATTTTTTTTGCTTCGATTCTAAGCCGCACCCGATTTTCAGTTGCATTAACAATGGAAATAAAAAGGTGTGGCTCATATTCGAGTAAATACAATAGTTGTACCTTAAATAAATCCATCCATTATATTGTTTACATTCACTGTACTGCTTTTTAAGGTTGTAATTGTATCAACATTATATATATTCATACAAAAGCGATGTTTTAATACTTGGGCCAACTGGACCCGGGTCCAGGGCCTCGTCTCGGCCTCAGTAAGATAATAATCCAAATAGATTTAAACAGCAAAATGTGATTCCCGGAAATATTATCCAAAAAAACTGATAATTCCAAACTATATACCACCTAGCAGCAGTGACAAGACTGCATTATTTTATATCCGTCATCCGTGTCTAGGTCTAGGGCTATTACTATACACCATTATTACTAATTGAGTCGACAGCCAGTCCAGACGGCTTATCAGATTGTGAGTTACGCACATTTATATAGTACGGGTTACCTTTTGTATGAATGTATGCTATATATTATTTACTTAAAAGGGTTGCATGTGGGGCCTACTTTTGCAATGTGTTACAGTCTCATTAACAGGGCTCCCATATTTAAAAAAGGGCTCCGAATTAATTTTGATACAGGGCCCCCTCAGAGCTAGCTACGCCATTGATAACAATGTATATGTAAATGTTACAGGTATAATCTGCAAACACAATGGTATGTATATGTAAATAATAAACTATGCATTTGTAAATAATGATATGTAAATAACGTATTATGTTTATGTATATGTGTATGTAACGCAAATGTTATGTATCTGTAAATAATATACGTGTATGTATGTGTAAATAATATGTATATGCAAATAGTAAATCAAAAAATTGCAATTCTAAAACAATAAAGAATAAATTTAAGACAATTGCTCGTTTCGTATGAATTTGAAACCTCCTAGAGAAGCTTATACATATTTAATAACCATCAATTGCTACTATTGCCTTAAATAAACTTAAAACATTTTTAAAAACATATTCAAAATGCTCAAATCCCAGTTGTTTAAATAAAGATATCTCAATTCATTTACTTTTTCTGCGCTCTTGAATACTTAAGCTGAGCTATATATTTATTTCAGTCATAAGATTAAAATTTTACTAAGAACATTTCTTAATGCATTCCGGTACTTTTCAAAATCATAATAGTCGTCTTTATTAAAATTTCCCGCGATTTACTTTCTATCTAAGAGCTAGGCCTGGCGCTTTTGAGGCGGATCTAAGACCAGTGTGTGATAGCAGACTATTTAGTAACTAATCCCACAAGAATGAGAAATGCACTCATTAAAATCTAGAAACTAATTTCTGCTGCGGCCAGCTCCGAAGTTAATCAAAAAGTTCTTTTTCATCAAGGAAGTTCTACCGCATTCTTTTAAGTTCGTTCATTTAGCGCCACTTAGGAGTAATTTATTTCTTGAAAATTTTCTTCGCTGGCATCAGATCGTGGACATCTTGGCTCAGTCGTTTAATAATAATACCAATAATAATCCGAGGATTCTGGCAACAGCCGTAGCGTAACCATGGAAACGGCTATCTGCCATTTTGTTCTTCATTATCAGACTTATGCACCGAGTTAACGTGAAAAATTAAAGGCGTTGCACGAATTATAATTACATTTCGTCAGGGAAGATTCTCCACTGCTGAATTTTCCAATTTATTGTGTTCGTTTCTTTATTATCGAACGAGAAACTGGTTCTTATTTATGTTTTTTCCTCTCTAATTTGTTCTCTTGAATTTTTTTTTACTTTGAGTTTTTTTTTGTTTCTTTTCTTTTTCTTATTCTTGTTTTTTATGGAAATAATGCTTGAGTTAATTTATTCCGATTTCTAAGGAATAGAAAGTTTAGTAAGGACAATAACAATTCTCTGGAGTTCCCTGCTTTAAGAGTAAATATTTTTCATAAAATATTTGCTCCTAAATGTTTAAAAACATTCTTCACACTCACACAAAAATTATTTGGAAACAAACATAAAAATAATCTGTAAATAAACAAACAATGAGTATGAATAACTTTTAACATAAAACTTTTTAAGTAAAATAAACTTTAATCAAAAAAGAGGAATTATTTCACAAATTAAAGAATATATTTCAATTCCCTAAAAACTATAAGAACATATCTAAAAACATACAAAACATACATTGAAAAAGACTGATGAATATTTATTAGTAAACATAAACACGAATAATCAATAAATAAACAAACAATGAATATAAATAATTTTTAATACAAAACTTCTTAAATTAAATAAACTTTAATCAAAAACGAGAATATATTTTAAACTAAAGAATATATTTTAATTAAGGAATAACTATAAGAAAATATTTTTAACTAAAATCAGGGGAAAATTAGAACTTAAATTTTTCTTTAAAATGCGTATAATTGTTTATAAGGTATCCGAATACGTTCAGAGTATGTTTTTTAAATGGCGTACTAAAACATTAATATCAATGTCAATAAATATTAATATTTAACCACAGCAATATTTAAAATAAATTATCTAAATTTTATAAAAATCACAATTATGTACAAGATTTTAGCAACTTTTAAAAATTTCTTTAACGCAGAGAAAAAAGCAATAAACTCATAGCAATAAAAATATTGCTACAATAAACTATAGGCATTTATCTAAGAAATGTACTAAAATTTTAAAGGTTATTGTAAGAAATATAGAAGAAATGTGACACATTTAGAAGGCTATTATTGAAAACAGGCCATAACTCAAAAAATATTCACACAGTAGAAATTATTTTAGATCATTTCCCAAAAAATAATATAATACTGGGCGCAAAAAGTGTCATAGATATACAGAAATAATATTCTGAGTTATAAAATTCGCCATGATAGATTTTGAATAATTTTAAAGCCCCCTTCTGGTAGATTAAACAGACCCTTCTAGTTTTACTAATTTTATGGAATTTTTTTTAACTCAGCTTGTATGAAATGTAAAAACCTAAATCATATACTTTTTGTAAAACCAAACGATTGCTGTATTCAACTGAAAAAAAGAAAAAACACCAAACACTAGCGTTTTGATTGAAATCTGTCATTATAACATGTAGGAATACCTCAAATTAATTATATGTAAAACGATGTAATCCTAAAGTTATAAGATACAATAAAATTCATGTATAACAAACAAATAAATAAGAAAGAATGAAAACCTTACCATTTATTATATATTTACCTTTTCTTATAAAATTTATTTCTTATAAAAAACTTCTCTACCATTTTATTCAAATAAACTAATACATCCTTTAAATGCACAAATTTTTGTTTTAAACGTTTTCTTTACAGAATATTTCATAAACAAATACGAAGGGAAGGAATGCTATCAGAAGTATTTCTGCATGAATTGTTCACCGTAACCATCCTCATAAGCAGGGAGTAAAAAGATATTTTTGAATATTATTTGCGATCGATAGATTCACAGTTCTGCTAAGGAGACATTGATGAATTACGATGATGGATGGTTCATGTTAAAGACCTCTTTTCCCATTTTATGAATAGAAGTTTGAAAATGTAAAGGCCATAAAGAGATAAAAACTATTGATATGATGCTTTAATGTGTATACGGAGCTTTTTAAAGAGTATAACTGAGGAATAGGTATTCAAACTTGGAACTAGATTTTGTGTCCACAGAAATATAATGTTAACTTATTCAGTTTGTATAAATTACAGAAAATATAGGAAGTATACAGGAATTGATAACCAATTAATGATTTACTTTTTTTAAAAAATAAATATGTTATGGATTATTTATGTTAATCAGTGACAAATTTAAAAGAACAATAACCTTAGTCAATTAAATAAAAATAAGGAAAAATTTTCTGAGGAAATTTTAGAAGGAAAATTAGCAAATATTTAAAGAACAATAACAACAAAAAAGACGATGTTTTAAAGCTGTCTTCACTTAATGCCTAACAATAGAACCCTAATTCGGAATACTTTTTCAAGTATAAATGTACTCCAACATTAGTATTATATTAATATTATTTCATAAAGAGTAGCATGTATGTTATCATACATTTTATCATTATTTTACAATATTATATATTTCATCGTTTTGACACAAGTTGGCAGAGTACAAGGTTTTGCAAGATTTTTTCTGGTATAAAACGTGTTTCGCAATTTTTTCTTCTACACCGTAACACTTTACATGTTAAAAGAAAACACTTAATTACCTGTGGAATATTTTGAAATTTTAAAAGCGCTATACTCTATAAACAGATATATGTATTATAACGTTGAAAAAATTTTCGGAAAATTGAGACATTTTTCTGTTTGAAAATGTGCACCGCGTTTTTAGTTCAGGTTCTCGTACATTTGGCAAAGATAACCAATAAAATATTGGTAAATGGAAAAAATTGAATATAAACCTAGTGAAGATAAATATGAAAATTTTAGTTCCAACTCCTATGTGCATTATTACACCAATTTTTTCTATTAATCTGACTAACGTTCAACAATGCAGTATATTTTCAGAGAAGAAATGCTACGTTTTGTCAAATTAAATTAAATTAATCAATTAATTACTTAATTTCAATGATTTAATACAAACAAACTAAAAATCGTCTGAATCAAGCAAATTTTAAAAAAGAAAAAATCAAATCTGCCAAATTTATGTTTTAAAAAAAAATGTCTAAACTTGTTATTTCCATGTTTCCGAAACTTTACTGTCTGAACGATGCTTTCACAACACAACGGAAGCTCCAGCCATTAAAAACGATTTCAAACAAAAATCAAAACAAAAGGTGTGTTTTTATCTCTCGAATACAAAGATAAGAGCAAGCAAAGAACCGGCGATGATTTAGACAGCACTCAAAACGCTTATCTTCCGCACTAAAACATCTAAATGCCTACATTTTAGTGTACTTTTTTCTGCGCAAAAGGACAAAACCAATACCGCAAGATAATAGAATCGATTCTACCTAGAAAAGCTCGAGTAATTTTACGGCCATTTGATTAAAGGCGCACCCACTGAAAAGAAAGACAGGAAGACCTATCTTATTTTAGTCTTTCTTTACAATAACCATCCGAAAACATTACCTGCATTTAGGTTGACTCGCAATTCCGTTGGGGGAGGAAGATAAGGCAGCCTCAAACGCCAATACTGGCCAACGTCCTTATCACAGGCCACAGCATTTTATGAGCCTCGGACTGTAATCTTTTTCTCGTTTATTTATTTACTTTTTTGCTGTTGTTATTCTTTGCCATATTATAGACCCAGTGTGGTCAGTCAAAAGCATTTTACTGCCGACTGAGGTACGTATCAAAGAAATGAAGTATTTTCCTCCAAGAGGTGCAGTACTGGCGGTTTCAGGAGACCCCACGTTCTCCATTACTGGAGTCCCCTGTTTTATTTCTCTTTTTTGGATTGTTTATCTTTCTTTATGAGCTTATCCTGAGTAAGAACACAAAGATACACTGATGATGTGTTTCTTGAATAGTATCTAAAAGCGACAGCCTTGTTTTGCTTAAAACTTTATCTATCCTGTTTTGTTGTTGTTCGGTGTTTCCCGAAATTTTGCGAAGCACTACATTCAAAATAGTCGCTTATAAATGATGCAAAGGATATAAAATTATAAAAACTAAACATCTGACTGAAACAAAATTACTTCTTTTCTTTTTTTTCGTTCTCTTTCTATTACAGGGCTAGGCAACCTTATAGATGTGGTATGCCAAACCAATTTATCAATATGATTTAGGCTGCCAAGCCGTTGTAACTATTTGAAACAATTCGATTTCTGCGGCAATACACTCAGAATTGGGGGATAGAGGTTGAAAACCTAGGATTAGAGTTTTATTACATATTAATTATACATCATTAAAAGATATTTATTAACATATAAAAATATCATAAAATATAACTTTTCCTTCAACAAAAGTAAGTCATAGAGTATAAGAAATAAGCTCTAATACCTTTTTTTCAATTCCTACTATTAGCTCACACTCTCTATATATTTATTTATTTATTTATCTTTGTGGAATTTTCAATCATTAATAAAATACATTTTAAAGCGTTCAATTGAGCTGAAATTTTATATACGTGATTATTTTGGATGACAATACAGTAATTTAATTATAATTAATAAAAATTAATTGATTAAAACTAATCAAATAATTACAAATACAGCCACGTTGGGATCATTTTTGGCGACTTGTGTCAAAACTTAAAAAGTTTTTTTTTCCTCACATTTTAAAGCGCTCATTTGAGCTGAAATGTTCTGTACGCAATTGTTTTAGGTAAAAATACGATACTTTAATTACAATAAATTAAAATTACTTGACTGAAACTAATTATTTAGAGTATTACAGTTACAGCCAAGTTGGTTTCATTTTTAGCGACTTGGCTCGAAACTTTAAAATATTTTTTTTAACGTTTTAAAGCATTCAGAATTGAACTGAAATTTTATATACACGATTGTTTTGGATGACAATACGATACTTTAATGATAATTCATAAAAATTAATTACCACTTAATGTTGTGATTCTGTCATGGGTTATATTACATATTTATATTAATTGTAACTATTTAATAAAAAGTAGCTAAAATAAAATTTTTCTTTGTTGATCTAAGTAGGAATTGACTTAAATTTTATATATATATATATATATATATATATATATATATATATATATATATATATATATATATATATATATATATATATATATATATATATATGTGGCATGCAGCCAAAAGCTACGCAGTCTCCGCGCGCAGGCGCATTGAATGGAAACTAAAACTGAAACTGTTGAATTAGTGGAAGAGAAACAAAAAACGCTTGGACATTAGATTAGAGAGAAAAAGAGAGAACGCGAGAGGTGCGCGAGCAGGCGTTACCTTCTGCATATCATCGTCAAACTTATCTGTAAAAACTACCTTTTTAATTAATTTTTGTTTAATGTTAAAATAAAATAGAAGATAGACCAACGTATTGGACCCCTTGTTGTCTCCCACATATATATATATATATTACTTGTTCTTTTTCGCGATACATTCATGAGTTATGCTTTCTTTTAAAGTATTACACAATAATTTTGATTTGCATTGAATACGTAACACTAAGAATGAATCTCAGAACGCTAAGAATGAACACGAGATGGGTTTTATTTTACATTCAGTTCGAAAACTATACGCTAGCAAAATCGCATAAAGATTGAATTGAAAGTAAGAAATAGCCTTTAAATAAAAATGCGCGAGGTGTACAGAGGAGGTCCCTTTGGATTCTCTTTGATTAATATATAAGAAAGTGTAGGTTTAAGGATCTCAAAGAAATCGTATTCAAGAACTCAAACGTTCTTTTATTTTATTATGGCTGTTTTCATCAAATATATGGTATATATAGCCGCGTTACCCTAGTGGTTAAGGTCACGTACTTGAGGCCGGTGTGTTATGAGTTCAAGGCTAGCGCCGCAGAAGATCCACCGTGTAGAGGGGGCCGATGCACATTACATCTGTCGAGGTTCAAACTTCCTCCAGTTGGTGTGGTGTGAAAGAAACGAGAAGTGGATGCCAGCTCAGGTGTGGTCCTCGTACATGACCATGGTTCAAACTTACGAATCCGTCGCCAATAGCCCCCGTGCAACTTTGTCGAGTGACGTTAATATAACACTCTAACTCACCAATTAATGTGGGAAGCTTAAACTAAACACATTTTCAGACAGAAAAATGTCTCAATATTTTCATTGTAATTATATTAATTCATTATAATTATTATAATTTCAAAATATTCATAGGTGATTAATTTTTCCTTTGAACAAATATAAAAATAGTTCATTTTACATTACGATGCGGGATAAAAAAATGTGATTCACATTTTACATCAAAAAAAGTAAGTCAACTCGGGTAAAAATGAGTAATGTGATAAAATATGTTGCCTCTCTCTCTTTTATAGGATAGCTTGACCAGAATATAATATTGATGTGGGAGTACTTTTATACCTGAAAAAATATTCCAAATTCTATTCCTATTCTTTGACATTAAGCGAACCTTTTACAGGTTTCAGAGAACGGAATAAAAAATAAATCTCTTTTCATGTGAGGAAAAGAATAAAACTAAACATAACAATATTAGCAAAAAGGTGCCCGTTACAACTGCTCCTCTACTAAACCAATTTTTTCAAAAAAACCAAACTAAATCTAAACTTTGAGTATTGTTATCAGTTTCGTCAGCTAAATCACTCCATCTCCTACTTACATACAATCTCGACTCAGTATATCTTCAATAATCTTTCCCTATTTATCACCATTTAAAAAATTATGAAAAACACCTGCTTTTTTACTGTCTGTATTTATATAATTACAGAAATATAATTATAAGTGATGCATACAAAATAATTACGTTAACTACAATAATCAGCAGTAGAAATAATAGATCTTAAAACCATAATATATTACTAACTTAAATAGGAAATAAATAAATAATAAAAAATTTAAGAAATGAGCGTAACTTTTATAATTATTTATTACCTGGTAATCCAATTTAGTACTGTTCGTTAGTATAAATGAAAATGAATAAGAAAAGCTAAATAGTTAGTTGGAAAATTAAATTATAGAACTCACTTTCCGCTTTTGTATTCTGAAAACGTAGCATATCCCGTCTTTTTCTTATAAAAGTTCTTATTCAATTAGCTATTGATCATACTTTGGGGTAGATAAAAATAATCTATTTCTATATACCAATTTCTTAGACGCATGAAGTACCATGAATGATAATTGTTAAGTAGCATTAATTTATGCTAGTGTAACGAGAAGATTAAAAAAATTGTTTTTTATTTTTTAAAAATATTGTTTTCCATTAAAAAAAGACTGATTTCATACGCCTTCCTTCACAAAAAAATATTCGTATACGTTACAAATTATATGTATATAAATACCATATATATATGTATATATATAAATACCATATATATATATATATATATACTATTATGGCCAAGCCAGTAATAAGTCTCGCTAACCTGTATTTACACCACTATGAATCAGATCGAAGAAATGAACCATCTTGCTTCTTATTAAGATACATAGATGATTTAATTGTTATAGGTCGCGACAGGGAATTTAAACCAAGCAATTAATTTAATTTTCATCCGGAGTACCTAAAATTAATACAAACAAATTTAAATTCGAACAAAGTTGAATTTTTAGATTTAGATTTAAATATTATTGGCAACAAATTATATAGCAATATCTATGATAAAAGGGAAGCATTTAACTTCAATGTCATAAAGATATCGAACTTCAATAGTTGTTTAGATAAATCAATATTTAGAAATATAATTTTAAATTTTTTGATGAGAAAAAATAATTTAACTACACACAATATTGATAAATTCAAGAACATCCAGAAATTTATATTTTGTTGCATACAGAATTATTATCCCATCAACTTCTTGAGAAAATACATAGATAAAAAATATTTCTCAAAAATATTTTTAAACTCCACTTTTTAAAATCCACCACCTAACATTAGGTCCAGCTGTGAAGAATATGTGCATTCCACACACAGAATACATTTTAATACACTTGTACACTTTAAATATATATATATATAAATATATTTAAATATATATAAATTTACACGACTACACTTTAAAATTATTTATGACCAATCAAACGTTTATGACCAATCAAGCAACTTTTTTGCATGCAATCTGATTTGCATATAATACCAAATATTTAAACTCTAATGTGAGATTATGAATCATTCGGATTGACATGGCATTAGTGGGAGTTATGAGCAAAATATACGAGTGGTAATTGTATTAAATATGAGAAATCGTTCAAAAATTTGAATTGAATTATTGATAGGATGCTCTTTGGTGAGTTTTTAATGATTTACGCTATTCTTTTGTGAACATACTTTTTTTTAAATTTGAACTTTCGGATTTTAGATATTTTTTTCTACCTATACAACTATTTTAAAGATGGGTGCATATCTTTGGTGTTCGATGGTTCACTTAAATTATGCGCTTAATTGTTTTAGATTTTTAATATTTTAATGTTATAATATCTTTCAGAATGCGATGGCGAATAGTTTAATTTTTCAAGTTTAAAGGTTTAATTTTAACTTTTTAATTTTTAAATTTTTGAGAATTGGATATATATATTCCGATTAACTTACCAAGTTGCAATAGGGGAAAGGTTGGCGCCATCAAACTAGTTTAACCCCACTTATCGGTCCTACGTCCGACGTTGCACTTGGATATTTTACAAATTTTTATTTTATAATTTTGCTGGAAAACGTTGGAATTTTATCTTTTATATACGCCATTGATATTTTGAAATGGGATTTAGTATTATAAGATTCATATATAATTTCAATTTTTAATTGATTATTAAGTTGTGATTGATTCATATATATTTAAATATATATATATATGTATGTATTGATGTAATTTATTTGTGAATATACTGGGTTCATTTGAACTTTCGGATTTTAGATACTTTTTCTTTCTATACGACTATTTTAAAGACGGGTGCCTCATCTTTGGTGTCTGTTAGTTCAGTTATATAATGTACTTAGTTGTTTTAGAATTTTAACATTTTTATGTTATAATACCTGTTAGAATGCGATGGCGAATAGATTAATTTTTTAGAGGTATTAACTTTTAAAGTTTAAAATTTTTGAGAATTGGATATTTACAGATTAACTTACCAAGTTGCAATAGGGGAAGGTTGGCGCTCTCAAACTAGTTTACCGCTACTTATCGGTCCTAAGTCCGAGGTTGCTCTTGGATATTTTACAAATTTTTATCTTATAAATTTTTAATTTTGTTTGAAAAAGTTGGAATTTTATTTTTTATATTCGCCATTGATATTTTGAAATGAGATTTTGTATTATAGGATTCATATAATTTCAACTTTTTACATAATTGTGAAATTGTGATTAATTTATATATATATATATATATATATATATATATATATATATATATATATATATATATATATATATATATATATATATATATATATATATATATATATTATATATATAATATTATATATATATATTACATATATATTACATATATATATTATATATATATAATATTATATATATATATTACATATATATTATATATATATATTATATATATATATATTATATATATATTATATATAATATTATATATATATTACATATATATTACATATATATATTATATATATATATAATATTATATATATATATATATATATATTATATATATATATATTATATATATATATATATTATATATATTTATATAATATTATATATATATGTGTGTGTGTGAGTGTGTCCCGAAACTTAACGTTAAGCAGGCACGGTGCGAAAGATGGGATCATATTGGTTTAGAAAAAGTAAAAAAATAAAAAAATCCCAAATAGTCTAGGCAAAGGGATGACTGCTATATTTTCAAGAATTTGGAAAATTGATTATCTCTATCACATCATTAGGTACTGAGAACACAAATTTCCCTATTTGACAGCAAGCTTTTCACTTACGTCATCTTACATAGACGTGCTACAAATCACAGTCACAAGTCTAGTAAAAAACTTCACTGGTTCAGTTGAAATCAATGTCACAAACCTTTTCCAAAAACCAACCTAAGCAATTTCTAAAAAGGAACAACTATTTCCTTTTCCTTCATCGCGTGATTATAACATCCATATTGTTGCCCCATTGTAATTCCCTAGCTAAGAGATAGTAAGGATTTTTCTGTTATTTTCTTTCATTTATTTGAATTGTACTTATAGAAAATGGATACAAAATGGTGTCTTTATTATGTTTTAAGTACAATAAATGGATTCGTTCTCTGCTCCGCTGTTCTTTTCGTCACGATTTTCTCAGAATGTATTACACACATATGTATTATATATGCACACGTGTGTGTTGATTTGTTTATAATAAAATTAAAAAATAATACATATGCTTTTTTTTCCTTTATGCAGCATTTTTTTAAATGAAAAACCATTTTTATATGCAAGAAATTAGAAACATTTTTATGTATTTCTTTTTATTTTCTCATTTTTTTTCTTCAATATTATCAAAAATACAATTTTTTCAAAGGAAAATCATCTACTTCAAGTTATTTGAATAATGAACTTAGAAATTTGTTTTTAAAAAAATATTTCTGAACTGAAACCGAAGCAATGAGAAATAATGTTTGAATCAATGTTTAACATAGAACATTTTTAAAATAGTCACTCCAATTAGTGTAACTGTTTGTTAGAGTACTGAAAGTTTACACGTGCTATTATTAGGCTTAACTTAATTTTTCAAACTAGGTTTTTTCTACACTCTTTCTTGCACAATAATGTCGAACTTTTCTACAGGAGGGAAAGTTGGGATCCTGTAAAGAAAATTTAACTCTATTTCAGTTTCTTAAAAGAAACCTCAAAGAAAACACAATAGTTTTCTATCTTAGTCAATAGACTTTTTATATAATTATTTATAATTTGGTTGGTTTTTCTAGGTTATCAAATTCATTGTTTATCCATTCTTTGTTTTGTAGGATTTATAATATCAAGGTGCAACGTTGAAGTAATTATACATAATATTGATATTACAAATGATTTTTGTCTGATTACACATAAATGATACTACGATCACTTCAATGGTTCATAACCAGGTTAAATGTCAGAATTGTAGTTCGATTATTTCTCATTATTACATCCATTATTGTCTCTTTATGACACTCTATGTAGATAAAAACATAGATAAACCAACAATAAAGAATTTCTTAAAATTATGAAATATTTCCTTCTAAAATACTTTATTTAGTTAAGATCAATATCAAACACAAATTTCTCGACGAAAGTGTTGATTACAAAATTACTATGAACTATAACGAATCAAAAGAAGAAGAAAAAGAAGAAAAAAAAAGAAATCTGATTTAATTGCTATTTTTTTCCCTTTTAATTAGAATAGCCCAATTAATTAGCTGAATTAACAACTAGGAAAAAATGTTAAATATAGATTACATTTTTTCGGAGAAATAAACGTTAGACCATACCTTGAATAGTAATAATTTTCGTTTATTTTGTGTTACTTTCAGAACAATAATTACCATAATTTCATAATTAAATTATATTGCTATGTACAACAGATTTTTTTAATAAAAATGTTACAGATAAATTAGTAATAATATAATTATAAGAATAAAATATTTTTCCTCTTACATATATATATAATTGGTGTAATTTATTTTCAGATACACATTTCTTCATCTATTTTAACATATGGATAGGGTATTATTAGTTAGAAATACATTCATGTTTTCAATTCCCTACTGTACGTAAAAATGCTTAAGACTAAGGATTAATTGCATTTTGTTCCTAGTAGAAGGAAATTTATTTCTATTCTCCCGTTCAAATATCTTTTTTATTGCCATAAAAATAAAATCTCAATCATCAGTATTTCAAATGAAATATTCCCTACTTTAATTAAAAGAATTTTGTTTCATTCATTGCCACAAAATAATTATTTAAACTGAAAAAAAAAAGGAATTCCTTTTGGCGCAAAAAAAAAAAATCATTTGGAAATAATTCTACAAAATGTACACAGTGTAATGTTTAAATAATAATAAAAACGTAAGAATGGTAAAAATCATTCTTGTTATAGCATGATATTTTTGAAAAATTTCTTATTTGTACATTCATATTTTCGTTTCACAAGCTTTTTTTTTTTTCGTTTGCTTAAATTAATCGTTTGGAGTGATTTATTTTGTCGTCTGTCTCCAAAGAACAAAAGTAATTTGAATAATTCTTTTGCCGTGTTTAAATATTATTTAGTAATGCCGCTTTTTGATGCTATGACGTGTGTTTTTCGAGAAGTTGGACAGTTTCGATAAATATTTTTAATGTCACATTCTTCGACCATGAAAGATTTACATATACATTTGTTTAAAACACTTTTTTTCAACTAAATTTCCGTTATTTTAAACAATGAAAAATAAGATTTATTCAAACAATTCTAAGTGGAAAAAGGAGAAAAAGTTATTTATACTATCAATTATAATTTAAAGAATTCAAAAAATTAATAGATTTCGGTTCACATAAATAGTATTTGCTAAATGACTAAAAAGAGCTTCACTTTTGCTGTATCTTTATTTCATTCTTCACGCTTTTATTCGTACTTAAGACACTAAATCTGCCTCCTTATAATACAAAATGTTCCAGCAACAACAAAAACTTTTAATCACTCTCTTCAAAATACGAGGGAAACTACACTATTACTATATGATTAATTATGTTTCGGTTTAAAAGTCTTGTAACAAAGAAAGAGAAATATTTTTAATTCACGCTGTTTACGTTCACCTCATTAAGATTATTTTAAAAGGGAAAAGCAATTTTTTTCTTCTTTTGTTTTGCTACTTTTATGTGTGTCATTTTCACTTAGGATTAAAAGTGATTTTAAGGTTTTAAATTTTTCCGAATTTTTTTTTTCAGAGAGCAATTTTAGGAAAACTCATTTCATAACAAACTGCGTTAAATTAAAATGTCATTCTCCAGTTTCATAACGTTTTGTTTATTTTCTTTCTCTCTTTTACTGCGGAAAAATACATTTCAAAAAGAGATAAGTATTCTTAAATGTGAATTTTTTAAAAAAATAAGGATTTTGTGAACAATATATGCTACGGGATTAAAGAATACTTTATTTAGTATAATAATTACTTTCCGTAGGATTGTGATTGCCTATGGAAGCATTAAATTATCAAGATACTAAATCAGATTCTTTTTCTTCAAAATGTTTATTTATTTAGAAAAAAATATATTAAAAATAACTTGCTGTATTCCATTTTCCATTCGTAATTAGTAGGAAAGATATTTTTTCCCACTTAAATAGTTTTTCTACCATGCATGCTAAAACAATACATTTAAATCAGTACTCAGGAGTTTTTAAATTTTTTAAACTCATTAAAAATATACATATTCCTTCTTATTACCGTATAAGTTTAAGGTTAATGTGTATAAAGGATGTAAAATTATGAAGAAAACAATCTAGATATATTAAAAAATAAATAATGTAATAAAATCGCTATGAAATATTGTATGCGTGATTCTTTCTTAAAAAATTCAGTAACAATACATTAATGATAATATAATAAATAATAATGCAAAAATATATTTCATGCAAAAAATTTCACAAGACGACACACAAAACAGACGCCTTTACAAAATAATTAAAATTAAATAATAATTTAAAAAGCGATTTTACAGTTACCTACCAGTAACAATAAATGACATTCAAATTTGACTATTTTGCAGTAACATTGTACTTTCTTTTTTTTTAATTAAAGGATATTTTGCATTTTTCACAGTGGGTTTTTGTAATAGTTACTTTCATTTTGTGTTTAAAATTATTATTTTTTTAATAACAAAATAAATATTCTTTGCAAGTCGAATTTTGTTTGAATATACGTTTTAAAATTGCATTTTTAAATGTTTTACAATTTAAATAGTATTTGAAATATTTCCCTCAATCTACTCGTAAAAAATTGGACGGAAAATTTTTTCGATTGACATTGTTTAAATTTAATACATGTATTTAAAGAGAATTTTTTTTATTTTGCGATTAAATAATAAATAGAAGCTATAAAACATTATTTAAAATTTTAAACCAGAAACAGTAAATTTTTTAATGTATGTAAATAAATAATATTTTAGCGACTCAAACAGTTCTGAACATTTTTTCGTATAACCTTTGTGTGTTATATAAACGAGCATTAAAAGTTATTCGCATAGCAGTTTATGAAAATTCAACGCAAATTAAGTATTTTAGGATCCTGATTTCCGCGTTCTTTTAAAATTCTTCTACTTATAGCCAACGTGTAGGTGTGTATTACACATTAGATTTAAGATTCTTATTTATTTTAAATAATAACAACGTAGAATGTCAATGATAATATGGGTGAATTTATTACAAATATGTAAAAGAGAAAAAAAGGGAAATCTAATTAATTGATTTTGGACAATAAATGTGAAGAACCAATTTTTTTCGTCAAATTTTCTTGTTAAAAATCTCTAATCTAGATTATATTTTAAAATCAAACGGCACATTTCTCTCTCTCTTTACTTTTTTCACTAAACGTTGTTAAAAAACAGTCTTAAAGAAATGGAAAAAAAAAGGGGGTTGCCGTAAAATTTAACATATATATGAGGTCAACAATCTATAGGACGCACGCCACTTGTAGCAAGTGGAGGAATTCTCAGTGGTACTTTACGAAGTTATCAGACCTAGAGTTAAATCTATCTATGCCTCAAGCATAAGGACTATTTCTTACTTTCAATTCTTTGCTACAAAACAATTCTGCTGAATCTGCTATTGTAGTTTGTGAAGTTTATTTAAAAAGAAACATCCTTTCTTTTTAAATGTGAATATTTAAATATTCAACTCAAATCAAAAAGATTGTATGATGCAGTAAAATGAAGCATCACTCATTGCTGCATCGTGAAAAAAAATCTTCAGAGTTACTGGCAACAAAATTTACGGAATTATGAAAAGTTCTGGAAGATATTTCTATCGATAAATCGACAGTTATTTTGAATTGCAGTATGTCATTGCCGGAGCAATTTAATTATTTGAAGAAAATTACATGATTTTGACAAAAAAAAGTTATTTAAATACAATATTTTAGCAAAAAATTAACTTATAGAATAACCTTTTTTCAAAATGTTCTCCTTTTGTGAAAAATATTTCTATTATAATAATATTATGCCTGTCTATTGCTCAGGCCTCTGTACAAAGGCTCAACTATGATTTTTGAAAATTTCACGTTATTTTCAGAGTTACAACCCATTGAAATAATTGTCAGCTTTTTTTTCTTAAAATTCCTCCCCTCTGTTGTCGTAAAACATGGATAAACCCACTTCTAAGTTAAATATTTCAAAATTCTAGTTGAGCCTCTGTACAGAAGTCTGAGTTATATACAGGCACACAAAATATTATCATAATAGAAGTATTTTTCATAAAAGGAGAATGTTTTGAAAATGGGTCATTCTATGTTCATTTTTTGTCAAAATATTGTACTTAAATAATTTCTTATTGTAATACTATTCTTAAAACAACTTTATACATATATTCTAATCTAAGTGACACTAAATATCATAAATATTATCCATTTATACGCTTTTGCAAAATCACGGTTCCGAACGTAGTCGGATACCTAAAGTGAACATTCAGAATCATGTGTCAAACTGAGAGTCACAGATCATAAAGAAAGTGTCCCAGCTTTGCAGGGACAGTGTTCGTATTAAAAGTTTTAATTTTTTATTTCACTCGTTTGCAGGAATACTTATACTCTATGCTTATTTCTTACTTTAAGAAATATTCTTAAAAGATACATAACATATGTACAATTTCAATTTTTTAATTATTTGAAAAGAATAGTTATGTTTTATGTTGATTATTTTTATGTTAATAAATATTTTAAATGATGCATAACTAACATATAATAAATCTCTAAATCTTCCCTAGAAGAATTGCCGAGGGGATCAAATAGTTTCAAATTTTTCCTACTGCGTGGCCACACTGAATCATATTAGTATATGTGTTTGGCACGCCACAGCTGTAAGGTTACCAACATCTGATATACATATATATATATATATATATATATTAATAAAATAAATGTGAAGAATAACTAGAACCTACAGTGCTAAAGAAGTAAGAAATTGGAATTCAGCAAACACAACAAAAGTAGATACATAAAGTCATAGGACTAAACTGGAGACCTATTAAGATTTCTAAAGCTGTCGCTGAATTAGGCCAGCGAATTAGTGTTAGCAATGCTTTATGGATCCACCTTCCCCGTACAGCAGAAATTTTCGACATAATAGAAAAAAAAACAGAAGTTGAAAAGTTAAGCCTAATACAGCACGTGGTTGTAGAACCTAACAAAATTGTAAAAAGAGATTGAGAAAAGAGAAATGTAATGAATCTATCAAGGAGAGGAATAATAAAACTTTTTTAATAGAAAATATTAGGAAAAACTTACTTGTAAAACAAAAAATCCTGAATTTAGATATATATATATGAATATAGGACGGCATCTGGAAAGTAAGCTCCTCGAGAGCCGTAAAGAGAAACAAAATATTTTTGTCTGGAAACTTTTATTGGAATAGATGTAGCAATACTTCTTAATATAAGATCCAATAAAATTGTGATACCTGTCACACTATGGGATTAATTTTTGTATTCCTGTATCGTAGAAGTCAACTGTTAGTATTCGATTTGACGTGTGGCAACTGTTTATTCGCCTAAGTTACTGAGGAAAAGCTGACCGAAGATAAATTTTTTTAGTGAAGGAAAAAAAATGGAAGACATTGGGATGAGAGACAGGGACTGTAAGTTAGATAATCAAACAACGGGCACAATTCATGTGTTGTCAGAGTCACATGATAATGATACCCATGTGTTTTTAGCCAATTAATTCAAAAACTCATGTGACGTCATAGTCACATGATAAAAGCAATCATTTGTTTCCAGCTAATCAGTTCATGCGCTCCGTTGTTGCCAACCTTTGATCTTTTAAGAAACTTTCACTGAAAAAGTACAAATTTGTCAATAACAATAAGCACAAAGGTAGACAAAATGCGTTTTTATTTAAAAGTATATCAATTAAATTAGATTTTTTTAAAAATTTTTAAAATCTTATGAAGAATTTTTTTATAACATGTGAACATAACTACTTAACCATGAAAGTTAAAATTTTATTTAAGTTTTACTAGTACAATTAGATTGATGTCTGTTTTGAATTCAATGGGTGAGTGAGTGAATATCAACGTCGCACTGTTAAGCAACACGAGGGCTTTTGGCGACGGACCTTGTTTGAACCATGGTCAAGTGACGAGGACGACACCTGAGTTGGAACCCCTTCTCCTAACTACCACACCAACGGGAGGATGTTTGAGCTCTCGACAGAATTAAAGTGCATCGCACCCCTACACGGCGGGTCTTTAGTGGTACTGGGCTCGAACTCATGACACGCCAGCCACGATCCGATGCCTTGACCACTAGGCTACCACGGCCACTTGAATTCAATGGAGAACATGAGTTTGTCTTTATCACGTGATCGTCATGAATTGAGCTCATTCCCAGTAAAATTCCTGTAGCAAAATTACTGCACGATTGCCCGCTTTATGAAGATGTGCGTTATTTCATATCAGTACATCATCTGCAATCCCACCTTGTTTTGAGTAACTGTAACTTCTGCAGCGTTATACAGTAGCGGTCAGCGTTCACCGCAGTAACCCTAGGCAAGAAGTCAATACCTAGAACGCCCCTCTGGTCTCAGAAAACGGTGCATATCAATTTCCGGGCTGGCACGTTCTGCTTTAATTTGATCTCACTCGAAGATTCACTGTGACGACAATATATCGGCTGCTGTTGACATCTTCGGCTGCTATCATGACGCTAACATAAACGATTAGGAAAAGCCAAATGATGCATACGATAGGCATACCAAGAATTTACTTGGTATGCATTTTTGCCGTTTTTAATGTACTGTCCATCCGTTAATAGCATGAACAATTTACATTCTGCATGAGCCTCATGTTATTATTATCTTTTTAAAGATATGAACACTAAATCTCTCTCTCTCTCAAAATATTGTATATTCCCTTTGTCTTCCTGATTGAATGAAATAAATTGAATTCTCTTCAGATAGGTGTTGATGACATACATTCCACGCAATTTTGAGATTACCAAATTGATGATACCTAAGTCATCTTTCTTAATAATCACAATATACCAAGTAAAGATTTTTAGTCTAATTGCATTTAAGGCTGTCTTCAGCCAATGGCCTGAACTAAATGGAGAGCACATTTTCTGGCAGAAAAATATCTCAGTTTTAATAAAAATTTACATCGTGGTAATTCATGCATTTGCATATATTATAGTGTTTTTAAAATTTCAAAATGTCCATAGTTAATTTTTCATTTCGACATGTAAAGGAATAGCTCTATTAACATTACGATATAGGGGGAAAAATGCGAAACATATTTTATATAAGAAAAAATGTATAAAATCGGATAAAAATGAGTAATATGATAAAATAAATGGTTCTCAATAGTAGTGGTCTCCAACCTCCGGGCCGCGGACCGGTATCGGTCAGTGGATAAAATATTACTTGACCACATAAGAAACATTAAGTTATTTCCATTTTGTTTACTGTGGTATATTTTTATTGGTTTTGGGCTACTTTTTATGAAAATCACTTTATATTCTTTATTAAATCACTTTATATTCATTTTTTGGTGCAGTTATATTTTATTCTATAGTAACGTTTAAATACAATTAAATTAAAATTATTAAATCAAACCAGTCAGAAATATAAACAATCGACGTCCTCCTCCTCAGCGGGCCGTGGTAAAATTAACAAACGTTGACCGGTCCGCGGCGATTAAAAGGTTGGGAGCAGTGCTCTATGGGATAGCGAAGCCTGGCATATAATATTAATGTTGAAGTGCTTTTATGCCCCCCAAAAAAAATATTCCACAAATTCGGGTCTCATTTTTAATACTAAGTGAAGACAGCCTTTACATGCAGAACACAATTAAGTTATTGTGCATCGAAATATTTTTGGAAATAGAATTAACACTTGTGACTCGAAATGGAAATTCCCTGCCATGAACTTTGTAACCTTAAGATCCCTTAAGAAAATGTTTCATCTCTTGAGTCATTCAGAAATAATTTTAAAGCATTGTTAACAAAGCACAGTAGAAATTCGAATGATTGTCAATCAGAACAATCTGTATTCTTTCAATGTATAACAACGTATTCTTTAGTAAGATCCATAAATGAATATCTTCACTTTCTTGTATTTTGCGCTTTTATTATTACAGCTAGGTTCACATTTGTTCCAAAATTAATCAAATTTTTACAACTCACAAAACTTTTTGTGACATTCAAAATTACCCTAAAATTGAGCTACTAAAAACAAATCTTAAAAATTAAGTACTTTCCATTTCTAAGTTGATAAATGAAGAGCACTCATGAAATCAAACCAATAGCACACTAATAAATAAAAATAAAAATAAAACTAAAATTAAAACATAATCGTGAAATAAAATTAGACAACCTTAATAAGTTTTGCAATTTTTATCGCAGTTGAATAAAGCTGTTATATATATATATATATATATATATATATATATATATATATATATATATATATATATAACAGGATTAGGATTAGATTTTAGGATTCATATATTTCAATTTTTAAATTGATAATTGTGATTGTTTTTATATATTTAAATATATATATATATATATATATATATATATATATATATATATTAGCATTAATGGAGTTAATGGATTAATTGACTAACTTTTATTGCAGAAATTTCTCATGAAAGATTCTGATTTTTTTCAATATTAGGTAACCAACGATTTAAATAGTCAATATTTCAAACTCTCTCTTATTCAGAATCCAATTATTAATTCCAAAATTATTTGAGAAATAACGTAAAGAGACCGTATACAAAATTATTTCTACAAGTGATCGTAATATATTCATATTTTCCCTATTCCAAACATCATAATAAATGGATAGATAATGATGACTTATAAATAACACGACCACTTAAGACTCCACGATCTCCTATTTCATGTTTAAGCAAGAATATTTTCCAAGCTAACGTAGATAATACGAAATTTAGGATATATATGTTTTAAACTACGAGAAGTCCAAATATATCCAATCACTATTTTACATGCTTTATTATAATCGGAATATATATATATCCCCTTCTTTCCCTTATTTTTCATATTTCTTTTCTGAAATTCGGGGAAAAGACACCTATCATTAGGTTAAAAAATTTAGAAAATGGTTTAATCATTGAAATATTTAGACATTCACTTTGCGATATTCATTTCTAAAGCCCTCAAAACCCAGAGCAAAATGTTAGGAAAGTTGCAATTTAAGCTAATTTCTATATAAAAATGATATACTCAAGGAAAAAAAATGGCATTGGTAATAGCATCCATGTAGCAGTTAATGAACCTTGTTAATTAAATTAATTAATCCACTAACTTCATATGACTTCCTTTTAAGCTCTTTTTCTTTTCGATCCCTTGATGTTAATATCAATTTAGTCCCGCTGCGATAAGAATTTAGGAGAGAGAGAGAAATTACGTCTTCTCTTCTTTTTTTTATGACTATACAATTAGCACTTTGCAGGGGGGTGTATTTGGTGGCAGATTTTTGTGTGTGGAGTACGATTAAGCTTGCTTTATAGTATCCGAATACGTTTAACGCGAAAACGCTTAAGACGAAATATCGGTTAACACGAAATAATACAATGGTACCAGAAAGCTACTATGTATTTCCATGTACTTTTTTCTCTTAACACGAAAAGGTTTCCCTTCTGAGGATGACCAAAATATAGAACATACTAGCCGTGCAGGCGAGATTATTTTTATTTATCCAACGTCCGTGCTTGGCTACTTGACCATTTAACGCCGAGCCTCTGACTGACGATGTTATCAGTCGGGTATTCATCTAGTCCAGCGCATTTGAGCAGGTGGTCACCATCCATTCTTGCCTGACCGCAGAGTGGACAGTCCTCGATAGCAGCAACGCCAAGCCAGTGGAGGTACACTCCCAAAAAGTCATGTCTGGTAGTTACGGGAAAGCGGACAACAGCCTCGGCTCTCTCCAGGTACCTCGAAATTGGCCCACAGTGGCCAGAGTTTCCCATGGCTTTCCAAAACTCTTCGTTTTTGGGGTCATGGCAGTATATTTGGCAATGTATGTGGAGATAATGCTTTTGTAGGCGAAATTTAAGAGGGGTGTTTGAGAAAATTTCTGCATTATTGTACTGTCCTATATATATATTGTATCATCGGAAGAATTCGTTGCTGAAGATGACGATAATGCGTGCACAACCCCAATTACGGCAGACAAAGACATTTTGGAGTTTGTTCAAAACTCAAAAAATATCATTGCTGCAAGATGAATAATGCAGCCCCTTTCCCATGTCATACAAAATGAGGAAAATCATGAAAAGTAAGAGCCGTTATTTAGACGTACATTCCAATGGTGAAATGAATAACAAACAATTTGATGCTATAAAAGACATCGCAAAGAAAAATATCACATTATTTTCCTATAACTCAATGACCGCTTTTTTTTTCAAAAAACTTGAACATTTTGTATTAAATTTCATTAAGTTCTTGTGAATGTTTAAGTTTCATTGATTTTTATGAAATACATGTAAATATACATATCTATATATCTATGTAAATAAAATGAACACTAATAAACTTAATTTTGTTGAATATATATAAAAATATATATGTAACATCCTTTAACACAAAAAAATATTTCTCCCCCTAAGTTTTGTCTTAACCAATTTTCATTGTAGTATGCTAATAGAAAAATAAAACAATGAAAAAAAGCACACATGAATTCAATAAACACATCAAATATATATTACAGAACAACAATTTTTAATGCGTTGCTAGAGTAAACTTTAATCTTGAAATGTTGTGTAAATAATACCTTTAATCGCTTAAAAGTTCCCGATATTGGTTTGTGAATTAAATATGTATATATTGCCTTCATCCTACTTCTTTTCTATGTCGATAATTCTTTCTTTAAGGAATTAAATAAAATTGAAAAAATTCGATTTTTAAAGCAGAATTTAAAATTTTCAGTCTGTGTATATGTGCGAATAGTTTTCTCATTTAATACATCTAACTGTTTTACAAACTCCAGCACTAAGTGTATTGAAATAAAGATTTCTTCAATTTTTAGACCCTTCTTCATCGAATTTAAGGCCCAGATTAGTAACATGGAGCGATAAAAAAAGAAAAGAAAAGAAGCGGGAAAAGAGCAATGCAAATTAAATTTTGCAATTCAATTATAGCCAAAATTAGAAGATATTCTTTAAGCAGATGGTTCACAATATTTCAGTTTCAGATTAGAGCATATCTTAATACGTATTTATTTGCTTGCTTTTTGAAAGAAGAAACTTCATTACGAGTCTAATAAAACTGAGAATTATTTCTTTAACGAAATAATTGAAATTATACGGGAGGAAATTCTAAGCTTATCCTACAGTATCATCGTATAATCGAATAACATGGAAAAATATTTTTATAATTCTTTTTTTCGATAATTTTTTTTCGAAATAATCTTAAAAATGGATTTTTCCTGCGGAAATAAGGAATAATCAGAAAAAATATTTTAAAAAAAAGTAATACAAATTAAAACCTTTTTTTCTTTAATTTAAAAAAAAGATAGAATATATATCACCATATAATTAGAATCTACTTTATTTCAAAAAACTGGTTTTATTTTATGGAAAGATAATTACTTCTGCCAAGCTCATAGGAAATGAAGCGATTTACTCGTATAAGGAGGGAAAAGGAGAAAAGATGAGAAATACATTGGAACACTGATCTTTTTAAGCGAATAACTATTAGAACCTATTTGATGAAATAGCATACAAAATAATTTTATCTAATAGGTAAACCTTTAAATATTTTGAAATAAGAGTTCAAATAAGAAAGTTTGAGAAAATATCAATTATTAGATATTTTATTCCTAGATTGAAAAGAAATAAAATAGTCAAACGATATTTTGTCACAAATTTTTGAAAAAAAATTAATATATGAAATTAAATTTTTTTTTGATTAAGAAAGAGAATTTCTAATTCTCACAATAAGAAAAAACAAATTAATTCCTTATATTTTGCAAAAAAGCAACACGAAACATAGAGATCTAAATTTTTCAATTACTGATAAGGAAACTTTTTTTTTTATTATTCCTTTTTTAGCTGGTGCTTCAGTTTTCTGAAGTGGAAGCACACACAGAAGTTTTATCTAATCTTCTTTTACTTTAACTATTTCTAGATTATTTTTGCTATACATTATGTTGCCAAGGTAAGAAACATTCTTTTCAGCATTTCGAAGATATATTTATTGTTACAAAGCATTCATTTCTGCATCTGTTTCATTTTTAGAATAAACGGTAAAAAGCTCGAATTTTCTTTGCTTTCAAATTTTTCCCCTTAAATTTAACTATTAAAATTATTAGCAAAATAATTGCCAAGTAACAAAATTGCAAAGCTCATTTGAATTTATATGAGTTGAAACAGTATAAATCAAAAATTTAGATTTCAACTTTACATAAATATCGCATTTTTATATTCCCCCCAAAAATTAATTACATTTTCAGCTACATTAGTTATTTTGATAATATTTTTATAAATATTTTAAGGAACTGCGCGCCAAATGGTCAAATGTATTGCTTATAAGAGAAAAGGTATATATATATATATATATATAAGAGTGCTATTTATTTAATTTAGTATATAAAAACTGATCAAAGAATTTTATTTTAGATTTAATAAAAGCCATTTCTTATGCAATTTTAATTATAATTTCAAGATATTTTATTGGACAACAGGAGTGGCTAACCTTTTTTGGAAAGAGTGCCACTATCCGATAAAAAATATAATTATACGTGCCAATATTAACTTTTCTAACAATCAAAAGAATATGAAAAGGTAACATATATATACATATATATATATTATATATATATAGGTTTATTATGGAAGTTTTACGCAAATAGAAAACTTTTTATGCGTCTAAGAATCGGAAATATAAAAATAATATAGTAAATAGGGCAAAAGTACAAACTTAGTTTTATTATTAATAAAGGTACAAGCAGGAAAGGTTAAGTATAAGATAAAAATGAATAACTTGAAACGTGTTTAATTCTAAATGAACTTGAAACGTCTGACTAAGTGAGACTTGAATTTGATAACTTGAAACGTTTAATACTTAATGCATTTTTATACATTCAGTATTTTCTTAGTTGTCTTTTTGAATTTGTAGTTTTTTTTTACCAAGTCTCTACATAAGCATTCGTTGTTGAAGATGCTAATAACATTGGGTTATTTTAAGTGAGTATCAGTTAAGTTTGAGCGATAAATTTTCATTTTATTACGTTCATAATGAAAAATATTTGCTCCAAACATGTTGATCCAAATCTACAACAATATCTGACAACCAAATCCTGAAAATTTGGACAATTGCTTGTGGGTACAAATTTCTAAAGTTCAACATAATTGGGTTATTTGCAGTCGAAACAAGTTTCTTATATTTACTTTTCAATGTACTATGGTGCTGTAGGCCAATAATTTAGATTCGGATTTAAGGTGGGTTACAATAAACGTTTTACAAAGAAATTATAAAAAAGGGTTAAATGATAATATCAGCACTTTTTTTATCATCTTGAAAATCATCAAACCTAGCACTGAATGAATTTACATAATTTTTTACTGTAATTCAATCAAGTGTGAGTATTTAAAAAATATTAATTTTTTTGTCTGAGACAACTGCATTTGAATAAAACTGAAAGAAAAATTGGTATTTAATATTATCTTTTCAAATTTTTCAATATGTGTTTGCGTGCCACTGTTAACACTCAGCTGTGATATGGTTGGCCACCCCAGGGATACAACGATGGAAATTTATAAAATCAAGCTGTATTGGCTGAAAAAATATAGCATAATAAATATAAATTATAACACTAATATAAATTATAATTATTATATTAATTTTCTTTTCATTCTCGCATGAATCAATTTTATAATACAAGCAAATGTTTTCACTTTTTTCCCATTCAGTCTCAGATATGTAATTTTGGGCGAAAATTTTAGCATTGTTATTTAATTTTATTGGGACAAAAAAAGAGGGAGAAAAAAAAGTAAAACATTTGAGTTAAAATAATGGAAATTATACGAATGATCTGAAAAAGAAAATAAAACGTACACTAAATTCTTTTTTGATTCTAAAGCCTGACATAGAATGTGAACAGAAGCTTATGCAGCATTTGAGGTATACGAGATTTACAGAAGAAAATACAGGTATATGATCAGAATAATGTAGAATTATAGAAACTCTACAACAGTGATACTCAACCCGCGGCCGCTGGCCTTTTCTGAGTGGCCCAGTCATGTTCCATTTCACTAAGAAATTCAGTTATTGGAAAACAATTCACTAAAACTTTAGAGAGAATTTATGTCATTCAAGCAGTTAAATATATCAATTTTGCTATCAATTTGCGTTTTTTTTTTATAGAAGAATGTAAGCAAGAGAGAGGTTTAGTATAATGTATGAAAGGAAATTGAAACTACCCTATAACTCAGTAAAAATGCATTAAAGTAGATATTTTTTGTTTAATAGAAAGGATAATGTAGTATATTAAAATAAAAAACAAAAATGAGTTTTATATGATATTTTGATCATTTTGTTTTATCCAATGCTGCTTTGGTCTTATAGAGTGTTTTTTCCGTTATCTTCATGGCTCGCGTGAAATACCTGCCATACGGCCCGGCGAGAAAAAAAGGTAGAATATCCCTGGTCTACAATAAGCTTTGAAACACGTGGTCGCTAACAATTATATATATATATATAATTGTTAGCCGAGGAGGTTTTCTTTCATTACTGATTTATTAATTCCGTAAGTAGGTGATGGGTGTAACGGTGGTTGGAGTGGTGAGGAATCTTGAAATTTTTTTATATCTACATGTTATTATTTCGATGAACAACACGCCCAAATAACACAAAGAACTATTTACAAAAGACGGTGAAAAGGAAAAAAGGGTTACACTGTAAACAAGAATCGGCCGGACAATTTTTCCTGAATATGAGAGTATTTATACACAGTGGCTACCGAAAGTTTAAAAACTCACATGACTTCGGAAGACGCCCCTTTTCTGATTAATCCAGATAATTGGATGATGATATCTTATGCAATTCCCAATGAAAATAAGCTGAAATTTTAATTCCTAAGAGATACAGTTACGAATACTAAGCTAACAGTTAATTATTTACGTGAAAGTCTTGGAGGGTCAGGACCAGTAGCGCACACGGGAATTTTTCAAGGGGGGGAGGGTCCGGGGTCGAAAGTTCCCCATTCTTGTATCATGCTCCTTTTGATTTTGTCGATTTTCGGGAACAAAACACTAATTATTGAATAAATAATTAGCATTAAATAATAAAATTAATCATTAATAACAAATACTTAATTAAATTTTACGTACTATAAACTTAGAATTATAATCAATCGGAAAAAAATATCAAGCTCCCTCTTTTGTGCGCCACTGGTCAGTATCATTACAAATTAAAAAGCTTTTAAGATGAAATTAACGTGAATTATATATTTAATTATATATATTTACATCTAGAAAGCTAAGTAAGCATTAATCAAGCCTTACAAGTCATTTAAGTTTGAGAAATTTTCACAATATTCTTATTTATAAATTTTTAATTGTATATTTACCAATGAAATGTCAATTCATCTCGAAATTGAAACAAAATTACATTTATTCGAACTACAAATTATTTTTCCTTCAAAGAATAAACCCAAACATAGCATAACAACAAGAACAAACAACAAAAGGCAAAAAATATCCCTCCATTAATGTTTGCCGTTCAAACAAGTCGACGTGATTTACAGCAGTTTACTTACTAGAAAAGATACTAAAACGATACTTTAGTAGAACAAACTATTGACCAATCGCGCACGAATATGAGAGGCCCCTCGCGTTTAGAATCAATAGCACAAACGAGTGAGAGAGCTGTTTAAAACGGAAAGTGCCCTCATCACTTAAACGGCACGTTCTGCAAAGGAGCCCCTCCTCCTCCCCTTGCAGAAGGACGGTTTGTTGAAGCAAATTTCCTCAATTTGGCTTGTGCCCCGCAGGGATGGTGGACCGTCTATCTGGAATGGGTTTTTCGCTACCATTCTCTCAGCTTGGAGGATAAAAACCAATAAATATAACAGCCCGGACGAAGTGACCCATCCATCCCATTCAGTTGGACGAAGGGGAGGGTCAAGGAATGAGAAAGGAGTCGAGTCCGAAAAGGCTGGATGGACATTTGTTTTTTGTTCAATCGGACAAGGAGTTTGAACGGAATGACCTCTTTGTGAGAGCTTTAGTTGCTGGTGATATTTTAGGGTACAATATGGATTTGGGTGTTTCAAATGGTATATGGAGGCCGAAATTTTTGTTGTGTTTTGATATTTTTGCATGCATTGAGAGAAATGTTTTGAGGACTCGAATTTGGGATATTTTCCCAGATATATCAAAACTCCAACACTAATAATATATTCTGCCTTCACTATCGTATAGGAGGCAGCATATTTTATCATATTACCCATTTTGATTCGAGTTGAATCATTTTTTTCCCTGTGTAAATTGTGTTTTGCATCTTTTCTCCAATAACTTAAAGCTAAATAAGCTGCTCCTTTACGTGTTAAAATAAAATGAAATACTTATCTAAGAGATACTTTGAAATTTTAAAAAGTTTTATATTAGTATGAAATATATAGTTGCATGCATTACAGCTTTTTTGCAAAGGTTCATGAGAATTTAGACATTTTTCTGTTTGAAAATAAGTTATGTGTTTATTTCAGGATCTCATACATTTGTCGAAGACAGCCTTAAAACATGATATGTATTTCCTCCAATGTTAAAAAAAAAAAAAAAAAAAAAAAAAAAAAACCCATACGAATAACGTTGTATATTTTTCACACCTCAAAAACAAAAGATTAAATTAAAGTTGTTTCGAGTGATATTTAAAGACCGGTCCCATATTCGCAGACCTACACACACTTAGATGGGTTTTTTTTTTAAAAAAAATTAATTTGGAATAAGAATATTGTGATAGGTTTTATAAGTTTATAAGGCTTATTTTTCAGGGTTGTAAGAAAAAAAATAATGTAAAAAAAGCAAGCACGTTAAAGGTAAACTTTCTCTTCATTGAAGTTTTAATGTTTTATTATTAGTAAAATGTTATCATTTAAATATCAAACTATGTTACGCATGCTTTGATGTATTTGATTCATATTTTGGACTAATCCTCTTATTCTATGTTTTTAAGCATGAAATAGATATATCTCCCCTAAAGTTCGTCAAGTTGCAGAAAATGAAAAATATAAGATACATCGAACCTCAATTTTACGAACACCTATAAACGAATTTTTCTCTTTCCCCGATTAAAATAAAGGCCCCCCCCCCCTATTTAACGAATAATACAGCCAGAATTAACAAATTATTTCAACAGCCGAATTTTTTAAAAATTCGTTTGGATTTCTTTTCAAGTGATAATATATCCTTCTTGTCCGGAACGGAAAAATACTTTTTGTAAGCAACAAATATCGACGGGAAAGGGTGTAGTCCATTATTAAGCTTTACAGGTGCAGAAAAGTCAAGAGTGTAACCGATCACCTGAGTTTTGAATAGAGTAAAAAATTCCGGTCTGAAACTCCTATAAAAACTGATATATTTTCCAATGCTTTACAATGTTCGTGAAAACATAACTCGAGCAGTGGGATGTAAATGACGCAGTATTTTCTTCTCTGCATAAAATCGAAAAAGAATTCTTTCGAGTCAGGAGTCAAAAAGATTGTCAAACATCTATTAGTCAATGTTTTAAAATTTCCTATCAACTAGTGCGTGATAGTTCGCTAATAGTATTTTTAGCTGCTGAATAAAAAGTGCGTAATTTCTAACTAAGGATATTGTCTATTAGTTGCTTATTACAGAACTTCCTAAAGGTAAGTGCAAAAAATTTGTATTTTGTTTGGACCTCAATTAACGAATAAAATGTTCGGTCCTGATGAATTCGTTAAATGGAGTCCGACTGCAATAGTAAAGTATATAGAATCCCACATTATCAAGTACTGAACAAGATAAATACATTAAAAGACAACTATATATAGTATATAATGACTTAAGTATTAAGTAACCGTAATATAGTCTCAAAAAGTGTGACGTAATAAAAATTAGTAAAGGAAGAACAATATGATGGGGTATATTGATATCTGGGAAGTAAATATAGCATTGACGATATAATAAAAATATTTTCTGAGAGAACAAATTATAATTTAAGGTTTAAAAAATATAGAAAAAATATATAGTAACTAACAAAAATAAAATGATAAAAGTTTCGAAAAATAATGGGACCATATTATAAAATAATTTATACTATATCCGAACCCTTTTTTTTTGAAATTTAACAAGTTGATAAATTTTATTTTCCTTGAACATAAAATACTATATTCATCATTAATCAAATAATCCTTTGGTTGTTAAGAAACTCCATAATGTAATTTTTGCTACATTACTTTTAATTTTATTCAGCTCATGTTTTACATTCAAATGGACCGTGACTAAAATCATTTAACCCCCTGCTTTGTTAACACCATTCCAACGAGACCATAATATAATTATGTTTCATCATTACGATAAAAGGTCAATGATTAATGATGTTAAATGAATTTCTTCAATTGTAATGATCCGAGTTGCTATGGAAAAAATAATTCGGATAGAGGAGCTTTTATTAAGTTTGAAGCAAAAGTCGATGGAGTTGGTTACGGGCCAACATTTATTGAATTGCGCCCGGGTACTATTGTTCCAAAGCATCAGAAAACATATTTTCAAAATTCCTTTGACGCTGTCCAGAGGAATTGATAATAATATAAGCTTGACAAGAAAAGTTACGAAAAAGTTGTTTTGGGAGGCTTTGTATCCAGTGTATTGTTATTAAAATCAATACTAGCAACTATGGCCCAAAGTGTTTTATTCATAACCGAAAGATATATATTTTTAAACCTATCTGGAATTATTTCATGGAGGTTCAATCATTTAATTTTTAAATTTTAATTTATTAGTTAACTGTTTGTTAATTCTCTTCCTTTTCAATTTCATGCATGGAATAAATATTTAACAAAAAAAACTGAATTTCAAGAATGCTATACTTTAATTTCGCGTAAAAATTGAATAAAGTAAAACAAAATTCTTATATCTTTCTATATATAAAAAAGTTTCTCTTGATGCTGTAAGAAATGTATAACGTACTATAGCAACAATGCCAAACGTTCAAGATAACTCGCCAAGTTAACAACCCCGATTTCGCATGTGTCGTACGCGCTGAATTAGCAACCATGTGCTTCATTTAATATAATGTCACCAATACGCTTGCGATAGTACATTATTGCAAGCTCTCGTTGAAAAATATCGTAACGATTGCTTGGTCTGGAATCATTGTGCGAGAAGAAAGCATTGTATCATACGAAGACTTATTAACAATCAACGGAACTAAATACAGAACTTTCCAGGGAGCTGCAAGAGGTGCAGGTTTATCAAAACCTGAGGGCGTTATTAATGAAGTGTTGGATGATGCAGCTTCAATGATGAATTTAACTGCAGAGGAGCGCCAAGAACGAATTTTGCGAAAAAGAGAACGAAGAGATAGAGTTACATTATACATGTAAATTACAGTTTAAAATTTTAAGTAATGAGAATGAACATCTGTATAATTTTTACAATGGAGCTTGATCCACCGTTAGGTGGACAGAGGATACCCCCAACCCAGTATTATTTAAATATTATTTTGCATAAATTTATTGCATTTTAAGTTCATTGTATTTTTCAATAATACAAAACAATATTATTTTTGTTATGCAGTCTAGTTGATAGGTCATCTCATGGTGATTTAAATAAGAATTATTTATATTTTGCAAATACCGCACAGTTTTTACATTGTGATTAGTTGATAGTGAATTGTGATTAGTTGATAGTGAATGAGTGTTTATTAACGTGGCCCTACAAAGTAACACGAAGGCTATTGGCATAAGGCATCAAAATTTTGAGTCTCAGTCAAGTGTGATGAGGAAGACACCTGAGCTGGCATTCCCCTCTTCAAACTACCATGCCACGGGAGGACTTAGAGTCTTACGTGCATCAACCCCTCTACATGGAGGCTCTTCAGTGGCACTATAATTCGAACACATGACACGCCAGCCATAAGTTCGAGACCATACTCACTTGGTTACAACGACCACTTTGGATGTAACATTACTTTACTGTTTGAAATTTATGAATATTTCTTAAGGTATCCGAACACGTTGAAAATGACCAAATACGGTCAAAATAGATATTTTTTGTTTTTTATTTTAATGAATGGAGGGATATTTTGATATACAAAACATACTTTGTTTTGTTTCTACGTTACCTAGAGGCCAAGTTATAATCAATTTTATAAAATTAGAAAAACCGGAAGTGGGTCATTGATCTACCAGAAGTGGGTATTTAAACTGTTCGAAATCTATCATGGCGAGTCTGATACCTCGAAATGTTATAAATGTACTTCTATACAACTTTTTGGACCTAATATTTATATTATTTTCCACAGAATGTACTAAAATATTCCTTATTGTATGAATATTTTTTGAGTTATGGCCTGTTATTTAAATAACGGTCTCATAAAGACTGTCACATTTCTTATAATGCTTACTCAATCAGCTCTAAAATTTTCAACTTTTAATAAAACATTAAACTTTTAGTACATTTTTTAGATAAATGCATCTACTTTGTTTTAGTAATACTTTTACTGATATAAGTTTATTACTTTTTTCTCTAATTGATTTGAAGTTTTTCAAAAATATTGCTAAAATTTCATTTACAATTGTGACCTTTCTAAAATTTAGATATTTTTTTAAAAAAAATCTATTTAGTTAAATATTAGTATTTATTGGTATTAATTCTTCAAAAAATGCATTTAGGATTTTAACTATGCTATTTTTTAAAAAAAGTACCCCGAGCGTGTTCGGATACCTTACTTCGCACGACAAATCAATATGACACAGAGCTCATTTTTTTAAAATTTTCCGACCAGTGCTGACCGTAATTTCATATAGAATTTTATTCCATTAACAATTTAAATCCAAGATGATCACTGAAAATTCTTCACGTTTCTAAAATAGATCATTTTAAATAATTAAAATTCAAAATACATACTTTTCGTAAATAACTTCATCCCTGTATTCTCAACATCCAAACTTTCCCCTCCTTAAAATTACTTAAGAACCAAAATTATTTCCATTCTCCCAGCTCATATAAAAGCATTAACATTTAAAGCGGAAATTAAGAAGATTACACGAACCAAAGAATCAGTTCCAGCCGCGGAATTAAGAAACTGTAAAAAGAAGACAAAATCATAATAATGGCGACAGTTTTGAAATCCTGACATTTAAAAGAGGATTATTAAAACGTGTTACCCGTGGAAATGTCGCAGTAATCATGATTATTAATTATTAGCTGACTTCATGCCAAAAGTAATCCTACATACTCTTTACAGATTCCATTATTAAGTGTTTCAAAGAAACACCTCGTTTCTCGCTATCAGTTTTAATTTTCACTTCGTCGAAATTTCGCTTCAAGGAAAGTGGAATTTTAATTTTCCTGGTTAATATTTGTTGCGAATAAAACTAGATAGGTACATACACATTATTTTTAGAAGATGTAAACAAAATTCCCTTTTAACTCTTTTGCGTAAATTAATATATTAAGTTTAAAAACATGCATCATTATTAATGGTAAAACTGTCATTGCTAATAAAAGATATTTAAGTATTTACTAATTTTGGCTTAGCAATCTATTCTTTATTGATTGGAAACGAGTTTATCGCATAAATTTCTATTTAATGTTGCTTTGAATACGTAATAGCATTTTACTAATTTAATTCTGGTTTTGATATATTAATTTTTAACATTTCACCAATTACTTGCTTTCTACTAAAATTCTTATTTACATTTAAAATAGCTACTTAATTTTAATGCGCATTTTTAACCTGAATTGAATCTAAGCCTATTTTGAAATCTGTAAACAATATGTAGATATATAACTGCACTTATTTCAAAATTTGAAGATTTGAAAAAAAACGAAATCCATATAAAAATTTAATATAGTTAATAACTTAAAAAAGTATATTCAAACACGCCACGTGTGTTGTTTTTCCCGCATCAACACTCTCCTTGGCGAAAAGGAACTATTAAGACCAAGGAACTAACGAGAAGTCTCTGGGATCAACCCTTCCAAAAATTTCCATACCAGGGACCTTAGAGACAAAGACCGACTCATTTCAGAAGAGAGTTCAGTCGCATGTGTTGAGTGCGAAAGGCGAGACACACTTTATCTGGCTGAGTTCCTGTTCGTGCAATTGATTAGAGCGTAATTTAGGAACATTGTAAAGCTTGATTATAACGAGTGCAATATACACTATTGCAAATAATCTGCTATAATAAGCACTCGCAAGAGTAGTTTTCCTTGGGATGTTATTTTGTTTGACAGCAAAGCCGTTTTCCAGTCTATTTCCAACAATAAAGTTTGCTTTTCCGAACGAATTTATTAATGTAGAAAGATTCACAACACTTTGGTGGACTCAGTTGTCTTGCAGAGGATTCCTGCTCATTGTGGCATTGAGGGAAATGAAAGAGCCCATTTCCTGGCGAAGAAGGGAGCAACTATTCTACAAACTACTAATAACCATATGACTTTTAATTCTGTGAAACTCCAAACTAAATTAGAATTTAAGAGGGGTTTTGCCTCCTTCCTATTAAATGAAGCTAAGGTAAAGGCTTGGGAGTGTCTCACTAGTTCAAAGCCAGTCATTCCGGATTTTTCTCGTCCTGTAGCCGTGGCGTTATTTCGCCTTTTGACTGGATACGATTGTTTGAATGTCATCTTTTTAAAATATGACTAAAGAACACTTCGGCCTGTATACTCATTGTGACTCTGGAAAGTCCATGGATAAAGACCATATTGACGAATGCACTCAATTATTGTCTTTTAACTCTATCGTTCTTAAGTAATGGGAAGCTGGAACGAGATTAATGGCCTAGAAGCCAAATGTCTTGCATTTTTGTAAATAAATAAATATATATATCGATTTGTATTCGTGAAGTCTCATCTGTTTGTCCTTGTCCATAAATAAATCTATTAGAATTCAAACAATTGGAGTCGTCGCCATTTCTTTCTCCCGCAAATTTGTAACAACATATTTCTTGTGGTTGGTCATATTTTAAAAGCATTAATTAAAAGTTGTAGCTTAAGTAGAGACAGTTTACAAAAGCAATATAAAAAAAAATTAAAGTCAATTCGTAAGGCCAACAAAGAAAAACTTGATTTTAGTTACTTCTTATCAAATAATTGCAATTAATATAAATATGTATATACATACGACAAAATCACAATATTAAGTGGCAATTAATTTTAATTAATTGTCATTAAAGTATCGTATTTTAATCTAAAAAAATAGTGTATATAAAATTTTAGTTCAACTGAATGCTTTAAAACGCGAGAAAAAATATCTTTTAATGTTTTGACCTAAGTCGCTAAAGATAAAGCCAACGTGACTGTATCTGTAATTCTTTAAATAATTAGTTTCAGTTATTTATTTTTATTAATTATAAAATTACCGTATTGTCATGCAGAATAATCGTGTACATAAAATTTCATTTCAATTGAGCGCTTTAAAATGTATTTTATTAACGATTGAAATTTTTGAACAAGATATATAGAGAGAGAGAGATTAAAGGCTAATAGTAGGAATTGAAAAAAGAAAATATTTGGCTACGAGTTTAAAAAAAAATAAGATAAAAAATACATTTTAAGTAAGGAACATGGTAAGAATTAAGGGTAAAATATATTCTTCTTAGTATATAAACTAAATAAAATTGAGTATTTCAATTTTAGGAAGCCTCATTAAGCTATTAAATAGATCGTACACAAAAATATTCTATTTATTTAGCAAAACTTATATCACGTAAACAGTAATACTTGTTATAAGCTAAGATTATTATCATAATGACATTTAATTATTTCAATGCAGTAAAAGATTTAAGAGCATAAAATATTTATTCTGAAAAAATTTATTTTACATAAATACGAGAAAAAATCTTATATATGAATCAGGATAAATGGAAAAAGATATTCATTTGCTACAGTTTAAGAAAAAATAAGCAAAATGTAGAATTTTATGAATACCCTAAATGCCGCAACGTCGTTATTTAAATGCTATACATTTTATTCCCAAATGATACTTATTTTATTCATTTCCAAGTAAATCCATTTCCGATTTTTAGAAGTAAACATTTTAAATAAGCATTTAAGACCGATAGTACAAATTGAATAAATTGTAAGATTATGGCTGAAGAAGCTTTGAGTTTTAAATACTTTGTAGAGTAAGAGAGTATCAGAATCTTTTCATATATTTTAAAAGTTCTATATATTTTACTTGACTTGATATATGAAACACATCAATTGAATGTATTTTAATCATTTAATAAATTTATCACATACTTCACTTATGTCTATCTTTTTGTGGCTTTTCATGACAAATAAATTATATAGGATAAAGAAATTCAAAATATAAAACAGATTTTTTAGTAAATAAATTATTTTTCCTTTATGGAAAATGAAAAAAATACTTGTATGAACTATTGAATGTAATAATTTAAAAACATTTTCAAAATGAGAAGTAAAAAAATAGAATGCAGTAGCAAAATTGTTGATTTATTTGTTAAATTTTACAATTTATGCCAGAGATATAATGATGAAAGTATTAACACAATTAAAAAGTATACTTGTAAATTTTCTGTATTTAACATTCTGACCTCATAATTTGGTAACCATAGCTCCACAACATTTATTGTGAACTTAAAAAAAATCGTTTGACATTAATTATTTTCTAAAATAAAATAAAATAATTTTTTTAAAAAAAATTGCATAATTGAAGTACTTTTAAAATGCTTCAACACATCCGCAACAAGGATTTTTTTTAAAAAAATTTAACTCGTGACATAACTCCATATTTACTGAAAAATACCTAATTTAAGAAGTTTCCCAATAAGTTATAATTAGATATGATATCCTACAAGTAAACGAAAAAAAATTTGAGTAAATACATTCAACTTTGAAAATTTTAAGAAATTTAAGAAACATTTGTGAGCGACTACCTCCTGAAGTCGCTCCCTCACCGTCTTGCCTACCTAAAAGTGTGGGAGGAAACAAAGCAGGAACAGAAACTTCCATTATAACTATTATTTATTTTACTCAAGCACACTAATCAACAACAGATTAAACCTTAAGCGAATGTCCTAGAAGATGATATAGATAAAGCAATAAACCCTAAATGAACAAGCGCAAATAACTAATTTAATTTAACCTAATCTATCGTTGACTACAAATTCCAATCTACCAATTTAATACACTAGCAAACACCGCTCTTAACTTAAGCTGCGAAAATTAAATTTATTATATCTCACCTTCGTAGCGGCTGTAACAGTTTCTCAGCTCCTTCTCCCTTACAATTACAAAAATCTGACTTTATATAGTCAAACTAATCTACATATCAGGGTTTCTTCTTGAGAGGGATGGCTGTGAATTAAACGCGAATGCTACCCCAAAGATTCCCCAAGACGATTTGTGAGAAGATTCTGCAAATATCTGCTACACATTTACATACTTTTTGTACATCTTTGCGTTTCGGTCATTGCAGTAAGAGCTTTAATAAAACATCTTTTTTCAAATATAATCAAGGTATTTGAATTATATACAGTAATATCTCGACTTAAGCGGTCCCGGAGTTGCGAAATTTTCAAATCTCGTCGATTCGTCTTTTGTTTGAGGGAGGATGATAAAATTGGTGAAATTTGTAATGTGATTGAAGACGTTGTCGATCTTGCCATTCAAATAAGCTGAGAAGTGAATAGTAATGATCAAAAACTGCTGGAATCCCACGACCAGGAGCTGACAATTCATGAGCTCATACAAATGCATGGACAAGAGCAAGATATTGTAGAACTTGAGACTTTAGACTTAGTTCAATGAGAGATTGAATGGTGGTTGGGAATTTAAAAGAAGACCTCAGTTTAATTGAAAAAGGGTTACAAATTTTAACAAATACAGACTCCAATGAAGAGCGAATTTTTGATAAAAACAAAGAATAAAAAAAATGTATTAGCATGTCACGAGGAAATTTTGCGGGAGAAAACCGGCAGACTATTTTGTTAAATTTTTTGAAACCATCTGCATCAAAATAACTTCAGTGTGTGATTTTGTATTTGTGTTATCTAAGATTTTAGTTAACATATTTTATTTAAACTATTACTTTCTTTCGTCTCCAGCCCCAAATAAAAATAATTTATATTGTTACGTTCATCGGGGTTCGAGGATTTTATGCAGATCAGTCGCAAAAAACAAGACAGTTTCTTAAGAGCGATGAGAATTTATTGTAGAAAATCCAATCCTTTAAATACAGAATTCAGAAGCAATATTCACAAAGTAAATCTCAGAAGGTCTTCCCACCTTAAATAGCACTCAGTCGCCAAATGGGTCGCTAAAAATGACGCCAACTTGGCTCTATCGCCAAGATTTCGCCATGTTCCCATTGAATCACCATTTAGCGTGAGGGACGGCGTTGCTTGTGAATATTACAATTTTAACGTAAATTAAATCTACTTTAGAGTAAGATAAAGGCATTACACATCCATATACAAATTGTTTGCACTTTTTTACACAAAATTCATAACAATATGTTTTTATGTGGGAAATCATGCACCGACTTACACAGTTATCACTCAGTTGTACCTATCGCGTAAGTTTGGATATTACTGTACACTATTTTCATAATGATTTAGAAATTTATCTTTTTTTTTAGACCCAAAAGAATAAAATACTTTCTTTCGCAATAAAATTAAAATTAATCAAAACTTGTCTTAAAAAAAATTTAATTTCGAATAGATAAACGGCTTTATTTTTGTTAAAATACGTTTTGCACACACAAATTGGCTAATACATTAAAAAAAGCCTCTTTAATTTGAAAGCAAAAATATTATCAACAATTTAAGAAACAACATCGTTTTTTCCTCTCGTTTATATGTACTGAAATTCCAATAAAAAATTAATGTGTCCTTATAGTAAAGTGATAAAGATTAGTAATTGTCGCATGAATTTTCCGATTTGTTAAACCCCTTCCCGGCTTTTCCCCAACTGAGCACGGGCAAACATACTATCCTAGCTCATCCTGAGTGTTGCTCGGACACTGTGAAAATTTACACTGTGCAATCGATCTTTCTCGAATTATTTCACACAAAACATTATGGCTTCGAATAATTGAAAAGTACCACTCGGTAGAATTTTCTGCAAAAAGAGGAAGCCTTCTGATGTCCTTCCCATTTACGCTTGTCTGAAAGACACTTTGTTGACTACATTCCTCCAACAGAGAAGAAAACTAATCGAACAGGACAGTATATTATTTGCTGCTCAAAGGTGAGCAGTAAAAAGGGAAAAAGGTAAGAAGAGAAACAAGATTCTACTGTTCAGATTGCAATGCTGGGTTATGTGCACAGTACCGTGTTTTCAAATTCATCATACACGATCAAATTTTGATTAATAATTTCACAATCATTTATGTAAATGTAAAAAATGTAAATAAAATTTGTAATTCAAGATAAAAGTCAGGTATTCTAAGGTTTATATTTATAGTTTGTAAGAATTGACTCCAAAGCCTAATGATTTTTGCCATACAGAAAACTAATTTTACTGGTAAATTATTCATTTATTTAAATAGATTTGTTTACATTAACTTTTAGAAAATTTTATATGCAAATGGTGCTATTATGTTTAAATATATATATATATATATGTATATATATATATATATATATATATATATATATATATATATATATATATATATATATATATATATATATATATATATATATATTTGAAAATATGCATAAAAAAATTGACATTTTTTTTCCATAATCCAGAAACAAAATGAAATTGGAAGAGGTAAATAACTTGATGTAATATCTCCTGCTTTAAAAGCATTATTTGTATTAAGTTAATCAATAATGATATTCAACATATTTGCGATATAAATCAATCAAATTATACTATTCTATTTTCTTTTAACATACAAAATGTCATATCCCAGACAATAATTTGTTGGAAATATTTTGCTAATGTATTAAACAGCTCAGATTATTCAATTTTAAATTGCGATTAATAAATTAAGTACTCTTGTTTCAGGTAATCAATATTTTAGTTTTAAACCTGTCTACTCTCTACTGCAGCCAACAGAAAGAGAAAAATCATCACTTATCAGTATTTTGAAAATTATTGACATTTTCTTAAGAGTAATTGCAATATTTGAAGAGAATATCACGGAATTCAATTAGTTATCCTTAGATAAATATTTACGTTATGTATTTAAATTATATAATGAATGATGTTGTGTACTTTGACAATAAACGATATCTTCTTGGCAGTTTTTGAAAAGAGAATTTAAAAGCCATTTTTATTGATAAAGATATACGTTTTAAGTATATAAATTTGAGTTTTGTAAATTATATATATGCTTATATCCGATGGCATAACAAATACATTCAACTAAATAGAATATCACGGTTGTTTGAAAGACATTGATTAAGTCGAATGAAAGGCTTTTAAAGGTGCTGCAATACATACAAGAAGAAACTTGTAAAAACATGAAACGGCACGTAATATATAGAGTTCGATTCCCCAAAAGTTAAAAGTTGCACACTTTTGTGAAGAGAAGAGTACACTTGGAAATAGTTCTGTAAAAAGGCTACAGAAGGTTGCTCACACATTATGGAAACGATTTTCATAGTTAATTTTTATTTATATTTTACATATTTTTTGTGGGAATTTGCTTCTATCAAACAGCCATGGTTCTTGACAATAAATCTAGCTCTAAAATGTTGTTTCAATTTATGTTTTATTTAAATAACAATTTTAAACAAAAGAACAAAAAGTTCTAGATTTTAATAAGCGCATAAAAATACGTAAAAATTATATACATTGTCAAAATTAGTGCAAACGTAATGTTAAGCTTAATAATCCCTCAATCATTCAAATATTTACAATTGCATATAGCCTGTGAAATGTAGAAGTAAAAACAATTACGATTAAATGACGATTTTTATAAAAATGAAAATAAATTAAACATGATAAATCTGGTGAAAAATTAAGAATAGGAAATGTAGGAACGAATTTCATTCCAGAAATGAGAAAAGTAATTAAATCAATGAAAAAAGTTGGGAGAATTGCAATTCGGATACTCTGTTCAAAATAACAGATAACTAATTATTGAAAAATTAAATTTATATTGGAAATTTACGAACAGTTTTACTTATTAAAAAAGCAATACAAGTGGAAGTATTTTATTTAATTATTTCTATTTTTGTCAATTTTTTTTACTTTTGATTGATTATTTCCAATTCATTTACAAAAGTTACATCAAACAAAATAGTAAAATGTTATTAATTATCAGAGAGAAGAATAACGTTATACTCCAAAATTTATCAATTTTATGCAGTACCCAAATGAGCATAAGACAACGATTGATGCACATAGTCTAATTAAAAGGATCTCAGATAGAGACTACTTTTAGATGAGCCTCAAAAAGTCTTTAGACGCCATTGCGTAACTGTGTCAGGATAAGGCTACGATATTTTTTTTTAGTCAACTCTTACAACAATGGCTTATATGCGTTTTATTACTTGCCATGTTACACCATCTGAAATGTTCTTACAAAAGTTTACTATCAGAAACACGCACGTTTTTATGCTAAGTATCTATACGCGCGTTTTTTTTAATCAATGATCCTGCCAGGAGTGTGTGTTTGTCAACATCACACTTTAAAGCAACACTAAGGCTGTTGGTGACGAACCTCGTAATTTTGAACCGTGGTTAAGTGGCACCTGACATCAGTAAAACATTAAATTTGCATCTTCAAAAACGAGTAGAACTTCGGCAAGTATTTTATACTTCTGCATTTACTTGCGGCTGTCTCCACAAAAGGACCCATTTCTTGTTAGGGAACTAATGACGTCTCAACGGTCATGTACTCTGACGCTTATGTCATAAGGCAAGTCAACATTTGACCTCCCTTTAACCAGCCAACAGAGAGGTGACCGGCGCAGTTCCCCCTCCAATCTCCGGCTTCAAAGTCTACCACGTGAGGGGTGACTAGGACCAATAGACAAACAAAAGTGATTCTGCATCACGTGAGGTTTGGAAGGGCGTGGCGTATTTCATCACTAAAGAGACACTTCTACAGGCTTCAACACTCTATGACGCCTCAGCACACTTCAAAGGACTCTCTCTCCGATTGACTTCCAGATTCACTTAGACTCTCAGACCTACAGTGACCTATCAAGACTCACACCTACGAGCATCCCAATGTCATCCTAACGCAGCCTTTCACAGGAGTGATCCAGCCTTAACAGTGACCTTAACATGCTGCACCTTAAGTACAGCCCCATAGCACACTGTAAAGGCCGTATCACACGTACACGTTTCAAACAATTTTTCGACCAATTCGTGCAATTTTTACTCAGTTGCTATAGCAACGGCTTTCGAACAACTTTTTTTCTAGTGAGCTCAAAAAATTGTTCCAAATAAAAATTGCTTGAAATTCTAGCCAATGGGGTTCTTCGGCGCCACACGTCATAAACAAGATGGCGGTTTCGTTTTCGTCTAACACATCAGACATGCCGTATAATATTTTAATGGTGTATAATATTTTAACAGCGTATAATATTTTAAACAGGATGGTGCTCAATTTCTGTTTACGCTCATCGACAAAAGCGCAAGCGAAATAAAAGAAATAATTTTGGATGTTCGTTTTCCGAAGCAGAAAAATCGATGAGTAATTTTTCAATGTGGAGATAGAGCGCGGTTGACGTCAGAGCATCTCGTTTTGTTTACGGCAACCTTTCCCCCTCAGTAGGACGAAAAATTGCATGAAAAAATTGTACCAAAAATGTACAAGTGATACGGCCTTAACTGATTCAATAAAACTCCTCAGTTATTTTGTAGGCCCTCAGATTTATATTAAATAGTGCAAAATTAAGAAAATTCGATCGAAAAAAAAGGTTAAACACATCCCATCCTCAATAATATATTGGAAAGAAAAATTAAACGGATTGATTTCCTTCATTCAGTCAAAGAATGTTTTACGTGATGATGAGGAATTTGAAAATCCTCGAATGCCTCGCATCATATCAGAAAATATTTCTTTCATTACAGGTTTAGGAAAACGACCATTTAAAGTCCTTTCTAAAACTATTTGCGACAAGATTAATAGCTTCAAAATGGGAAGACTTCCCTTCTTTTTAAAGAGAAATATTCCCGGAATCGATCCAATTTTCTTCTAACAGGCAAATAACACAAGCCATCCTTCGCTATTCTATATTCTTTTCATTTAAAACTGTCATTTAATTAGATTTTTCAAAAGGAGATGTGGAATAAATTAATCTTGTTCCTTTTAAAAAGAAAAATTTCCGGTGAATGAGTTATCCACATTTTGGAACATTGCTTTGGGAATTTAGTTTTTTTCCCCCATTAAAAATTACAAACATTTTTTTTAAAGAAAAAGAACATTGATTTAGAAAAAAAATACATATTTGATTATAAAATGCTCATTATTGTTAAAAATTTATGTAATCTTATGAAAGCTTTATCGCAATGGAAGTTTACATAAGAACATACATTGAATAATATTTTGAACTTTGAAATGAAAAGTACTTTTTGTGTTAGCTCAAGCAGTAAAAACTTAATAAATAAGTAACTATGATGTTTTAAGTCTAAGGTTAAGAAAACTTAATCTTTGTTATTATTTAAGTCTTATACGTACATAGAAATTATTAAAATAAATAAGATTAACTTATGAATCCAAACATCTTTGAAATTAAATAACTTTTTAAAGAATTCAAAATGTTTAAAATTAGCAATATTTAGAAATGCGCTTATAATATTATTCAAACATGTACATAGAAACGTAAAAAGTATTGTTGTTTAGTATACTGGGTGATTATAATTAAAGCCCCAGGTTCCAAATACTGAAAAAAAAGAACCTCAAAGACTTCAAATTTGAAATGAATATACTTGAGCAAGTGGGAAATAGTGGGACATATAAAAAAATTCCGAAGTGTGTCAATAGATCAAGCTCTAACCATCATAACGAAAATGGATTAAGCTACAAGTGGCATTTTAAATCGAATTGGCATCGAGCTTTGGCAAAAGTTTCACATTTAACTAACTATACAGTTCAATGTAAATGATTATTTCAATTTTTTGACGGAAAAAATGATTTCCAAGTCATTTAAAAGTTATTCAACTGGTAATGAAAAACCCATCCACCATTGTAAGGTTCACACCACATTGAAGGAGGAAAATCGACTTTTAGTTAGAAGCGAAAACCGCATAAAAAGCAACAATGAAAGCCCAAATGAATTTTTTATTACACCATATTATTTTTCAATACTTTAAGTATATTTAGTTCAAATTTGAAGTCATTCTGACCAGTCGGTCTTTTTTACAGCATCTTGATAGTGGGATTTCAATTTTAATCATTCCGTATACATATACACTTAAAGGCAATTCACATGTCTAAAAAATGCGCACAAAAAATATTTCTTCAACCACAAAAAATTGTGAGTAGTATTTGAGAATAATAATAATTTTTTTTGAAAATTATACTTATTTAATAAAAGTTTAGAATCCAGAATTACAATTGGCATTTATTTATTATTAATACTTTGGCTTTAACATTTTTATTGGCGTTGTTAAACTTGAGAACCATCTTTTTTTAAAAAAATAAATAACAAGATGAGTTTGAAAATTAAAGACTGTATTACCTTTCAGATCAAAATGTGTTTCATACTCGTATTTCTGTTAAGAAACAATAGCTGCGCGATAATAATGGTCTGCGCTTTATCTTGTTTTCTTGAAGGTTCTGTAACCTTTATGCGTGAATAAAAATGAAAATAAACATTCCGCTGTTATCTAGGAAAGTGCAGTAATAATGCGAGTTTTATTATCTTCCCGAGCAAATAAAATAACGGTCGAGCAGGTAGGTATATATTTGATAAACGTGAATTATTTTTTCCTCCTTTAAAAAAAGAAACACTTTTTCATTGCATGATATGAAACAAGCATTCTTTTCCTCTTAAAAAATATTATAAAAGTAAGGATGATAATTCCTTAGTGCTTTCAAAAGCTGATATAAAATTAAGATAACATATTTTTTTAATTTTAAAATAAATAATAAAAAGTACAAGCGTTCGACTTTATTTGATTTTTTCCTATCAGCGTTTAAAATTAAATAGTTTTTACATTATTTTTTGAAGTTATTAAGGCTGAAAACGAAATGCAAACACCGTATATTCCGGCGTATATAACGCGGATCGATATTTTCAAGCTGCAGTCTTAAAAGGTTTTAGGTATATTCACCGTATAACATGCATCTTTTTTTTTTGTGAAGAAACCTGAAATACACAAGAGCAAATTCTCTAATCTTTTGAAGTCTAGAAATAGTGTGAGAATGGATAATATAAAAGCATGGAATGAAATTAAATATGACATGGCTAAAAAGTCATTTAAAAATGTAATATATCTAATAATCTAGATCAGGGATGAGAGAGACCAACCCGTGGTCCATGGTCCACATTCGGACCGCCTTGAATAATTTTGCAGCCCCCCCAACGAGATTCTTTACAACTTTACAAAGTACGAATATTTTGTGCAATATTTTTGTTCTTAATGTAATCTTTTGGAACAAATAGGTCCCATATTTGTTTCTACTTTATCACATTACTTCTGTTTTTATAGATACTTACAAGTGGGCAGAATTGCATTTCAGCGATACCCGTAACATCCAGCTTGATTCCAGGAATTTTTTTTCAACGGAAGATGATTATTTATTTATGGATCAGAGTAACGGTAGCAGCAAAGCAGTCAGTAGCAAAACCAAGACTTGACGATGGAACAATCAAGCCGAAACTCTAAATTCCTGAAATTCTTACAAAAAGAAGCCTGCCAAGCACATTAACAAGACTTATAACAGGACACTTTGGCATGAATATTCAGAACGGGACAAGAAATTACTTTTCCTGCAAACACTGTCCCGACCCGGAGCTAAACAAAGATAATCTTTCCTCCTGTCCTGCCACTTGCCAAAATCGCAGCACATTAGCAACAACCACTGTGAGAACTAATACCAAAGATGATCATTAAGTTGATCGCGATTGACCGGTGGACCACCAAGACATTTGTGGGTGACAACCTTTAATAAGACCTAAGACGCGTAACTAAAAGAAACATATATAAGGAACATGGATGCCAGCTAGACTAGAGAATCGGGCTTTCACAAACAATGCGGCTGTGTTTACTTAAGCAAATGATTCGATAAATGTGTAGACAACACATGTACCTTCATTGGAAGTGAACGATGACCCATAACATTTTCACTGCCACGGTAGGGGAGAAAAGCAAAAATCGCGATGGCAGCCGTTGAAATGAATTTTTCCCCAATAGCCGACTGAAGGGAAGAATAAATGTTGATGATTAGCTCTTTCCGTGAAATCACGGTTTTGGCCATGGAGACATCATCCCGCACCTCAGGCTTCCATGGGAATGGGTTCTCAAATTGATGTCATGGAATTGGCAGCGAACAAATGTAAGAAGATACGTCGGTTTCAGATTCATCGTTTTACATACGTTCTCTGCTCTGCATACAATACGTCCAAGTTCTAGCAGTCACGTATATTTAGTTGTTCAAGCAAGCATGTTACTTATCTTTTTGTGGTAAAAACAGTAACATGTCATATTTTAAAAGAGGGGCACTGTGTCGAAAACAAGTTGTAATACTCCGTGCCTAAGGGTACCATCTCTTCATCTACGCACCTAGATTTGTAGGAGGAAATGATTGATCACCCAAGTTAGCCATAATGAATCCAATTTATTATTGTCTAAATTTTTTGTACAACACAAGTCTTACTATAGGAAGGCAATTAGGAGTGATATAACGTATTCCTAAATTCTAAGTAAATAGCGTCTGGAATCCTAACCACTTTAAATTGTTCAAAATCTCTCATGACGAGTCTGATAACTCAAAATATTATTAATGTATTTCTATAAAACTTTTTGAACCTGATATTTATATTATTTTCTAGAGAACTAAAATATTTCTGCACTAAAGTATTTCTTATTGTATGAATATTTTTGAGTTATGGCTTGTTATTTAAATAATGGTCTCATACAGAATGTCACATTTCTTACAGTATTTACACGATCAGCTCTAAATTTCTTAATTTTTAATAAAACATTAAAATTTTAGTACATTCTCTAAATCCGGGGTGGGCATTAAGTCGATCGCGATCGACCGGTGGACCGCCAAGGCATTTTGGGGTGACCGCCTTCACATAAAACTTGAGACGCGCATACTAAAAGAAACACAGATGGTTATCAAGATAATGCAAACACCCGTGAATAAAACTCCAACCCTAATTTGAGAGACGTTTTCAAGAATTTACTAGACTAGAATCATATACCAAGTAATTATATACCAAGGTATTCAAGATTGGGGCGGATAAAATGAAGATTAAAGTCGTCTATTGAGACTATAGCTATAAGAACTAAAAAAAAAATTTTAAGTGAAAATCATTTAATTTGTGAATTGTTTGAAAATACATAATTTAATATTAAAAAAATTTATGGGTATAATTATTATGTTCTTATTTTGCGTTTCCCTCAAAACGTAGTTTTAAAAGAGTAAGTTTTTCTGCTGTAGTTATGTAGATAAGTATATACACACTGTATTTATTATTGTTGTAATGCAAATATTGTGTTGAGCTTCTTTTTTTTTTTCTTTTTTTTGATCATCACACCTACGTCACAGGGTGGACTGCAACACCTTGAAAAAAGTTAAAAGTAGACCGTGCCATGTAAAATTCTGCCCACCCCTGCTCTAGATAAATGCCTCTAATTTGTTTTAGTAATACTTTTCTGATGTGTGTGTGTGTGAAGTTTAAACTCTTTATTCTCTAATTGCTTTGAAGTTTAATCAAAAAATTGCTAAAATTTCACTTATATTTGTGATTTTTGTAAAATTTAGATAACTGTTTTTAAATATTGTTTGTTAAATATTAGTATTTACTGTTATTGATTCCTAAAAAAAGCATTTACAATGTTTTAGTGTGCTATTTTTTAAAAAGTACTTGGAACGTGTTCGGATACCTTAACTCAATAACGAAAGTTCACGAGAACTGTCATTTGTATTAAATAAACGTTCGTTAGATGCATGCAGAAGTCTAATTTATTTTTACTTGCTTATTTTTTCTTTGTTTTTGTTTTTAAAGCTATCATTTATATCCGGCGTATAATGAGCCCCCATAAATTTTGATCTTATTTTTTGAGTTAAAAATGCGCGTTATACGCTGTATTATACGATATTTCACTCAAAATAGAAATGGAAGCCGGTTATACTCTGTGATTTATTAGATACCGTATATCCACTATAAATGGTGAAACTATTAACATGACATCTAAAAATACACATCAGGTAATCCTCCGTTTCTTTAAATCCCGATTTTACGTTAAAGAAATAAAAAGAAAACGAATAAATACACATTGACCTACTGCCAGATTCTAGAGAAGAGATGAAAAATCAAATGAAAAAAATCGAATGCCGAAAAGAAGACATAACAACGAAGAAAGCCTTACTGGTATCGCTACACGGTTCATTTGTTGAGAAGGATTTCGCCAAACGATGTATCGCTCTATACACTTCAACTACTAGTATAGCCATTCTTGTTTCTCGATGTCATATTACGAAACAGCTTGTTTACGGCCTAGAATAGCCAGGTTGCATTCACGGCCATTTTGAATTCGAATTTCCTCGTCTCAGACATTCGTTTTTACCAATGGTGCGTGCTATGCTAACCTGTATTACCTGGATCCGAAACTTTGTCTCCTTTTACACAATTTTGGAAAGATTTAAAAAAGAAATAAAAGTAGCATGATTTATGGAGCCATTTTTATAACATACTCCATAAATCTAGTAGATTATTCGAATTGGACATTTGGGAATAGTGAGCGGAACGTATATTTTACCCTTTGTTTGTCCACAGTATAATATTTTTATTTTATTTCTGGAAGAGTTATGAAACATTTTAGTTCTATTACGTTTATCAATCAAGATTATTACATAAGTCGTATCGAAGATATGCATGTGTAAAAATGTATTTTCATTTTGTTAAGGTATCCGTCTACGTTCGGAACCGCGATTTTGCAAAAGCGTATAAATGCATAATATTTATGATATGTAATGTCACTTAGATTAGAAAATGTACATAAAATTGTTTTAAGAATAGTATTACAATAAAAAATTATTTAAATACAATAGTTTGACAAAAAATGAACATAGAATGACCCATTTTCAAAATATTTCTTTTTTTTTTGTGAAAAATGCTTCTATTATAATAATAGTTTGCCTGTATATAGCTCAGACCTCTGTACAGAGGCTCAACTAGAATTTTTGAAATATATAACTTAGAAGTGGGTTTATATCCATGTTTTACAACAGAGGGGAGAAATTTTAAGAAAAAAACGCCGATAATTATTTCAACGGGTTGTAAATAATGTGATTTTTTCAAAAATCATAGTTGAGCCTCTGTACAGAGGTCTGAGCTATATACAGGCAAAATAATATTATAACAGAAGCATTTTTCGCAAAATGAGAACATTTTGAAAAAAGGTTATTCTAAGTTAGTTTTTTGCTAAAATATTGTATTTAAATAACTTTTTTTGTCAAAATGTGTCCTTAAAAGAATTTTCTACATGTATTCTAATATAAGTGACACTAAATATCATGAAAATTATCCATTTATGCGCTTTTTTAAAATCACGGTTCCGAACGTAGTCGGATTCCTTAAATGTAATAATGCAGTCATAGTAATTCAAAAGCTTCTTAAATTATATATATTTTTTATTTCTTATGAGGGTGCTGATTGGTGTTTACCATTCAAGACCTAGTACATTTACCGGGAGCTGCCATCCCTTTTTAGTGCGGCACCATATAAGTGGAACACCAATTTCCACAATGTAATTTTGTTGCATAGTTTCCGCTCCAGAGGGAGCCACATCTGAGGCTCTGACGATGAAAAATGGTACTAGGAATTTTAATTTTGTCGAGAGCACCCAGGCACTCTGGGGATCTTTAATATGCCGCATAATCATACAACATGGACACTGTCGATTTTCTGCATCATGAAAATCCACCGACTTGGGCTGGGGTCGAACCCGGAAACTTGGGCGTACAAGGTCAGCGACAAATCAAATAGCCACTATGGATCAAATCATCCTTTATCTTCAGAATACAGAATTCAGTATCCTATCTGTTCCAGCGCCAAGCAATCAAGAAAGGAAATTATCTCTTTTCTACATTTTAACACAAAGAAAATATAATGGGGAAAAAAATTACGCTTTATAGTGAAGGGAAGTATAAGTTATTTTTGGAAATTATGGAAGTATTTGAAAGAAATGTTTTAACCGCTCAGTAAGGCACGTGTAAGCTATTATGCTATTCTTTTTCTAGAAATCACGAATAAATCAGTCAAAAATTCAAGGTCTATTCCTTTTAACGAGGAATCATGAATAGTCCTGTCAAAATATAGGTTTTAGTCCTTTAATGAGAGATGAAATGAAATAATAGGATATTCAGTATAACGATTTAAAGGAAAAATATATAAGATTATATAATTTTCTGTGAATAAGTTATCAAACACACACACATGTGTCGCAAGTTCTTGAATTAATGTTTGTTTTTCTTAAGTGTACCTTTTTTTGTTAGTAATTACATTTATATAATATTCATTCTCATTAGTATAATATTCATTCATTGCTTTATAGTTTAGTATTTGTTTACACTTGTAAACTATAGGCTTTTCAGTTCCATCAGGTTTATTTTCTTCAATTCTTTCTTCTATTATTATGGGTAAAAATTTTTGCTGAGGGGAAGGTTAGGATCCTATAAAATAATCTGAACCCTACTTTACTACTATAAGTCAGTCAAAACTTTAGGAAAAAATAACTTTCCGTTTTGGTCAATTGATTTTTATTCATATACTAAGTTTTCGTTCTTGATTTTCGGTTCCGGAATTTGAACTTTCTTTGTTTTACAGGATATTTAATTTGTACATCATTTCTTTTATATATATAAGAAATGATGGACAGATTAAATATATCAAACAGAATTATCCTTTCTATATTTATTATATATAATATACATATATGTATGTAATAATTCCCCCTAGCATCCTTTTAATTAACTCTTTTTGTAACGGTTCTTTTACGTCATTACTGGGTAAACCAAAGTAATCGACAGAATCTCGGGGTAATTAAAAATAATTTAATGACATAAAATAACACAGTTACAATGGACAGACATTTAGACACAATACAGGTTAAACATTTAAAGGAAATAAGAGGAAATTAAATATATTACATAGTCCAGGATTGGACAACGAAACGAGTATCGTTTACTCATTCAAGTCCCAACTCTCTCTGGCGGTACTACAGAGCTTCGCTCGGGAACACTTCCGTTACAAGTACCACCATCTACATTTTGGTCTTCGAATTAAACCGTGTGTTACATTTTTAATAATATTCAAATAATCTTTTAATTATTTGGTTCGAAACTAACACCATGATTTTAATCGTAATCGACTAATATTAATAATATTAGTCAGATTAAATGGATGCTAGGGGGGAATTATTACATGTATATATATGTGTGTGTAGGTGCGTCATTTTTTGGAGAGATTCATATTTATTTATATATAGAGAGAGAGTTATAAACCACCTATTAAAATATTTTCTTTTTAAAAACTTGAAGGAATTAGTGTAATGATGATATGTTACCATAAAAGTATTGTGCTTTAGAACTTAATTTTTACACAACGACGAAAACGAAAAAATAAATACATATTTTCAAAGAAAATTTCAATTTGTTCTAAGGAGAAATGTATATTCCCTTATTCAACAAACAAAAAAAAGGCCTTTTAGTTTTTTAATGAGATCCCTAGTTGTTGAAAACTACGCTAATTATAGTCAGTCAGTAAATATTTTCTTATAACAACGCAGATATTAAAACGTATGCTATGCTTTTGTCTCGTAAAAAAGAATATAATAAAGAAGTGTGCATTTAAAGTGTAAATGGAGTTAAAAAATTACTTTTTATCTCAAAAATAAATTTGCGAACGAATTTCGAAGACTTAATATAATTACTCACGGAAAGTAAAATATAACTAAAATGAATTAATTAACTTGTAACTATATAAGCACGTAGTTAATTTTTTCCACATACTGAATTATAAAATTATGTTTTATTTCTGTTGTCAAAGTTTTTAAATTATGTGTTAATTAAATTGTATTAATGTAATTTGATGTAATGTAAGCAATTAGAATATAAAATTTATCTCAAGCAATCAAAATCACTTGGTTAAGGTCGTTTATTTTATGGTCTTCACTGCATAAGCCATGTCATTGGTCCGAATCTTGGTTCTTCCCAATATTGTCGAATGGAATAGTGGGTCTGCTTTACATTAAGTTGAACTGGAGGTTTAAATTCTCAAGTGGAAGAATGAGATACTCATTTAGGTGTCATATGGTTTAGGACCGAGAACTGCGAAAGCCGTTGACAGTAGCTATAATTCTAATGTGATTTTGAGTACTTATAGTGGATGACAAGATGTTGGTGCAGTTTTTTCATATATTAATTCATTAATTAAATTTAATTAACTAAAAAAATTTTTTCTTTGTCGACCTAAATAGGGATTGACTTGAAATTTTTTTATATAACTAGTTTTCTCTTAACACGAAACGAAAATCGCTTAACACGAAAAAGATTTTTCTTCTGAGAAGGAACAAAATACTGAAAACATCAGCCGGATTGGACTGCCTATTGTATTATTGGAAGATTTGATTGCAGTAGATGATGATAATGTGTTTACAGCCCTAATTATGGCACACAAAGACATTTTGGGGTTCGTTCGAAGCTCAAGAAATATCTTTCATGCAGATTGAACAATGCAGCTTCTGTTCCCACATTATCCGAAATAAGGAACATCATGAAAAGTATGCACAGTTATCTAAACGTGCATTCAAATTGTAAAATGAATAACAAAATGGACAATTTACTGACAATTTGATGCTAAAAAACAATTCAAAGTAAAATATCAGATTCTTTTCCAAAAACTCAATAAATGTTTTGTTTTTTAAAAAAATTGAACATTTTGAATTGAATTTCTTTAAGTTCTTGTGAATGTATTTGTTTCAATTATTTTTATTAATTATAGCATTCATACGTATGTATGTAAATAAAATAAACTCTAATAAATTTAATTTTGTTGATATGTTTTTTTTTGGGGGGGGGGGGAAGAATATCCTTCAACAGGAAAAAATATTTCAGTCCCTTCAGTTTCGAGTTAAGCGATTTTCACTGTATTTTACAGATATTAAAGCGGTGGCTTGTGATTTCAAGTTAAATTTAAATATAGACATTCCATAGCTGTGTCTGCCTTTATTTTACTCTAACTCAAACAGATAGGGATACCATACGTTATACAAAATAGTTGACTGTCAATTTAAATAAATACATAAGTGATGAAGAAACTGATAACTCGCATGTACGACTTCTTCAATATTGTGAATTGATTCTCGCTATTTTTTCAGTTTTTATAGTTCAAAGGGGAAAAGAAATTCAGAAAATGGTGGAATTTCACTTTGCCCGTGTCCTCCCAAAGAACTATTATATTTCACGTAGGCCCCTAAACACGCCATGGAAGATATGGGAAAAAGTATTCGAAAAAGGAGGAGAAAATATACAAGAGAAGGAAATAACATATCTCCAGAAAAGGTACTATAAATCGCAAAATATAAATGGGCGAATAAATGCGTATGTTTATGAAACAGATCTAGAAGCAGAAGAGAATGAAATTCAGAATAGGAAGGGGAAAATATCGTCTGCCAAAGAAAGAAAAAGGATGTTGAAAAAAAAAAGAAGGGAAAGAAAATGTTATTCTTCCCTAGTGCAGGTGGTATGCTAGGTATGTTTTCGAATATCGTCCCAGAAAAAAAAATTAGAAAAAAAATATATATATATATAAATAAAAAAGAAAAATGAAAGAATAAAAACGCGATAAAATATGATTTCTTCTGCCACAAACCTCCGTCAAAAATTTAACCATTTCTTTTTTTACGATTTCTTCTCTTAAAATGCTTTAAAGAAACAATAACAAAAAAAAAAAAAAAAAAAAAAACTAATGCAATTTTATTTTTCAGGGAAGTATTGTAAAAGGTAGGGAGGAAAAATGTAAAATATGTCAGATACCTATAACAAATGATTTTTATTAAATTTTTGATTATCTATGATATTATACGGAAAAGATAGTGCTGATGTTAGAGAAATGTATAGCTATAAAATATTACTTAAAAAAAATAAGCCGTTTTCATTCCTCGTAACTCAGCGCAAAAGTAGTAAAATAGTGAATTCTATGTGAAGAATGGAGGTGGACCACACAAACAATTCTTAACCATTCTTAACTAAAATGTTGCATACAAAAATATCTAACACGATTTCTGTTGAATGTTGAATGAAAAACTGGTTCAACACATTTGTGTAAAATTAAATGAAAACTACACAGAAAATAACACAAGCTGTGTGAAAAATATTTCTTGTAATCAATGTAAAATAATCAAAAGAAACATCCAGAATCGGATCAGAATTCTTTTTTGACGAATCATTTGGAAAATTAATCGCAACTGAGATACACGCATCACAAAAAGAGATTTAGCTTACTTTTAATGTAAAGAAAAAAGATACTTGAGTATATATTTCAGATATATTTGAAGAGTTTTAAAAATTATTGGTACTTATGTATTATACAGTCTACTAATTTCGTCAAGTCAAAAGAGATCGCCAAATGTTGTCATAATACGCACAAACAAGAATATTGCGTTTGGAACAGTTTTCTATTATTGGCTGCATATCGCAGCCTTTGGCGAAGTTTTTTTTTCATTTTAGGAAATTGGTTGAAGGCATAATATGTAAGTACCAAATTATTTAAAATCGACATGCATGTATTCAGACTTTACACGATTTATTATTATTTGATTCCAATCTCCTATTACACACTACTGAGCACGAAAAAATGCCTCGATCAGGGCCTGGAGAAGCCCTGAAAACAACCAGACCAGAGCTTACACATTTAAGAATCCTATGGGATCCCGAACAAGAGGAAGACCACCAACAAGGTGGATATAGATGCTGCTGAAAATGACTTAAAAACTCTAAATATATTAAAAATTGGCAGAGAGTTGCTGCGTATCGTTGGAATTGGAGGAAGCGAGCTGTGGAGGCAGCCAAGACCTGTAACAGGTTGTTACTCTTATAAAGAAGAAGAGCACTAAAAATGTTATACCATGAAAGAGGCTCACAATAATCAAAAAAAAATTTGTAAGAAAGGTACAAAATATGGGATATATAAATAAAGGAATATACAAATTCTATATGCATTTCTGCATGACCAGTTGTAGTAAGTGCACACGTAACACAAATTGTTCTTTAAATATCGATTGAACATATCCATAACATATTCAGTGTATATCTTTCGTGAATGTAAAAGTGTAATAGGGGCTTAGAAATTCTTTATACTTTTGATACGTGCAATAGATGTTCACGGGAAATATGTCATTGCAAGAGAGAAATGATTCTTATCACACATTGCAGATTTAAATCGAGCATTGATTTCAAAAGAATACATAGAAATTGTATATACATAGAAATTGTTTCGAACTTGTAAAAAATATAGCTTATTAAGATTAAAATTAATATTAAAAATTCTACAAATAACACTTCTGTATAAATTAAAATCGAGTATACAATATATATATATATATAGCTAGATCAAATTTCAGCTATATTAATATATCAGATGTACGAGTATATTAATGCTCACCTAACAAAGAGTCGAAGAGTTAGCCAAAGACAAATTTTGAACGCCTTCATAAATCCAACACTCCCTCAACACCATTTATCATTACAGAATGAAATGACAGATATTTTTTCATACTATGATATAAGGCAGTACTTGTCTAAATAACTACCTGATTGAATATATTTCTGTGACAATTGTTGTACAGAAAATTTTGATTCATTTCTATATAAAATACGCTATGGAAACCAAGATACTTCCTAGAAGACCATTTATTATTACGACCTCAATGTGTCAGCAATTGAGTGATTATGGTACACACAAACTTCAGTACTTTCTATTCTATGAAGAATGTGCCTTGGAATAATAGTCGCAAGGACCAACTTTCATTAGACTTTGGAAAGTTATAAAGCTACAAAGGAGACAACTTTCATTACTCATGGACAATTTGTTTTTATAGAGAAATCTCCTAGTAATTGGAATCCAAAAATAAGAAACTAGTGGTTGATTGTGGTTATGACTCAATTGTTCCTACGTCCACTTGGTTGTTTCTGTTTTCAGGCTCAACATACACTGAATGTTGTTGATACATAGTACTGGATTTGACATTATTCATTTTAATAACTTAATACAAGAATACAATAAATATTATTACAAAGATATTACTCAGATAGGAGATCGTTGTTTGAAATATAAGTGGGTTTTGGTAGGTTATTTGAGATTAGCGTTATTTAAGACACTTGCATTCAAGAAACTTACGTGTAGCTCAAAGTATGTAATAGTTTGTTGAAAATAAACTACTATGAAACAAAATGAAGATTTTTTTTGTTTTGAAACTAGCCTTTTCACTTCAGGTTGATTGTTTTACTTAAAGTCGCACTTCAAGAAGTGGCGCGCGCGCGCGCGTACCACTTCAAGAAGTGGCGCGCGTACACAGACCTCTCTTCAAAAGTAGGGAATTTAAGTATAAAAAAACACATTGACTAAAGAGCTGAAGGGTAATTTTCCATTGGTGCAACGTGCACCCCCACATCGTGGAGGAGGGGGCAAAGTACATTATGTTATAATTTTCCAAGCTTTGTAAGATCCGGCTTGGGGCTCAAAACTTCAAGTTGCAGGGAGCCCCTAGTATTCTCCATTACACCACTGTTAAGTTCTAAGGAAAAATTTAAAAATTTGTTAGTCTATGGGGGGAAGGGGGTTAAACTCTTAACCCCACCCTCTTGTGTATACCTCTGACCTCAAGCATTTTCTACTTAAGCCAATCAATCAATCAATAAGCAGTAAACCAACAATCATGATTACTGTTGGTTTTAGAAATGAAAAAAAAACCTACAGATGCAGGCAAATCAACAACAAAAGATTTGCAATGCTGACTATTGTAGTAATTCTTCGATCAAACAATGATATTTTGTCGAATCTTCTTCCACTCTTAATTGCTTTAAATCAGCTAAAAAATTCGGCGCTCATACCGGAAGCTGAATATTTTTGGTAATAATTATTAAAGTGATTAAACCATTTATTGAAAGTATACATTCATCTCTTCCAGCAATAATCATAAATATTTAAATTATAATCCAATACTAACAATTAAATTAAATGTGTTGAAATAATAAATGCATGTAATGTTTGAAGAATTTCGCCCTTTTAACATATGCAGTTAAATTAAAATATTTACTTAAATTTAATATCTCAAATTCCATTTGTGGCAAAAAAATTATTGTATATTTGGGCGGAAAAGTCCAATATAACGTAGTGACACTCAAATAATCGGTATAATAGTTTATGCATACTGTGTGCGTGACTGTTTACAATTCATTTCTTGCTGGTTCACGTATCTAGCGACGAAACTTGTAAAAAAAATTAATTTGTATTCTATCATTATTCTGGTGCGAGTAAACAACGTGTGGAAAATGTTCCAACTTATTTATTATACTATTTAGTTATTCTAATTTTCACTAAGTAAATAACCACAATAGAATATGTTCATTTCTTATTTACATAAAATGCTATACCAAAATTTTGAAAAGTACGAAGGTTTTTCGAGAAAAAAATTAAGATCTTATAATTGTCTAAAAATTTTGAATGATTTGTCCCAAGTTTTAGTTATTTTTTGTATTCCTGGTTAGATATAAATTAAAATAATGTATCAATGTTGAGGTATACCTGAAATTTTTTCATTGGTACGATATACTTAAAAAAAGATTACTGATAACACACATCAATGACATCTTTGCTACTTTATTTATTATACAGGGCATTGCCGAATTCGACCGACAAATTCAGAGGCCTGATAGTAGGCAGCATGGGGACGACAAATCATCATAAAACATTGCGGCACAAACTAACGTTTAGTCAGTCAAAATCACAATCATAGTAGCCGTCGAGAAAACGATGACCCAGATGAGGGGATATACATACGTTGCACAAAAGCTTCAATGGCACAAAATACATTGTTTTCTTACAGTACGTCCACCCGGACGTGAAGGGAATACCGGCCAATGCGCACCAGAACGTGTGGCTCATGCACAATGGTACACCAGCACATTTTTCGATTGCAGGGCGTAACCACCTCCATGCTATATATCCAGGAGATGGAATAGACGCAGTGAACCTTGTGACGGGGCTTTACTGTGTTTTTCATACTAATCCTCTTGGGGAATCTTTGGAGCCAGCATTGAGTTTTTTCGCAGCCAATCTTCTCAGGAAGAAACCATGATATTCAGATTAGTTAGTAGATATATAGTGAAGATTTAGTAATCGTGAAGAGGGGAAGGAGAAATGAAGCTGAGATGCTGAACGCCGTGAGCTGATGGTAAGGATTTAAACTTAGAAGCCTAACTATAGAACGGGCTTTAGCGAGTCAAAGCAATTAAGGAAGATTGAGATTCACAGGATAACGATATTGAAAGTTAATCGGTTAGGTTCCAGGCACTTATTTACATAGAATTTAGGGTTACGTTATATCACTCCTGATTTCCTTCCTACCGTGAGACTGTCTTTGAATATTTGAATTGATAATAATAAATTGGTTTTATAATGACTAGAGCTTGAGTCTTCAATCATTATCTCCCACAAATCTAGGTCGCGTAGATGAAGAGATGGTACCCCCAGGTAGGAGTATCACAGCCTAGGACACCAGGCTACCCGGACCTTAACCCCTTGGATTTCTTCTGGAGCCACTTGAAATCGCTTTTGTATGAGATATCAATGGCTACAGTCACGGATCCCTCGCTAACATTGCTAGCAAACCAGATTTGTTTGAATGCGTACGACAATCCTTCAACCAACGCTATTAACTTCGCGGATGCAACTTCGAACAATTCCAGTGATAATGACTTGTAGTTGCATTTCTGACGTCGAGTTGTCAAGTACTGTTCGTATTGTAAACATGCTTTATAACTAATAAATGTATTTCTCACCTCTTATTGCCTTCCTCCTTACCCTTTTTCATTCCACTCAACAACATACCCTTCATAACTGTTTGTACGAATTACTCCAACTTAGCGGGGGGTGGCAGCGATAGACGAGTGGTCAAGGAATCGGATCGTGGCTAACCTTGTCACGAGTTAGAGCCCAGTACCACTAAAGACCCGCCGTGTAGGGCAGCGATGCACGTTAAATCTGACGAGAGCTGAAACGTCCTTTCGTTGGTGTGGTGTGGTAGTTAGGAGAGGGGTGTGCCAGCTCAGGTGTCGTCCACGTCCCTTGACCATGGTTCAAAATTACGTTGTCCGTCGCCGAAAGCCCTCGTGTAGTTGAACAGTGTGACGTTAATATATTCACTCACTCACTAATTCAACTTAGCGGGGTTTGCGACCCCATGTTCTATAGTGGTTTATCGTCTCTAAGCTGCCTACTATCACCGCTCTGAATTTGTCGGTCAAATTAGGCAACGCCCTGTATATGGATCCATTTCAAATATTGAAATAAGAATACAAAAGAGGCAAAAGTATAAATAAAGAAAAACATTTTGTTTTACAGAACTTGGAAATTATTCATAAAGTGACATTTATTAATTGAGAAGCTAGTATATTGTCCATCAGTGCTTCCTTCGAACTGGCTAGATCTGCATTACAAAGAACGTATAATCGTATATTTCCGAATATAAACCAGTCCATGTACAAGCTGATAGGATTTTTTTTCTTCAAAACTATTGGTCATACATAAGCCGAAACGGCAAAAAAATTTCCTGTAATTTTCGAGCATGTTGCCATTAGAGTGAAAATTTTCCGAGCGGGTAAAATGAGCCGAATTTTTTCCAGTCAAACCAGTATAAATTAAAGACTCCAACGATATTATTCTTATACCTGATAACCCTATCGGAAGTTAACAAATTTTTATTTTGAGCAATATCTGAGAAAATCGCTTGATGAGTTAGTGGTAGCCTGTCCACCTCCGACGCCTAAGGTTGCGGGTTCGGTCCCGCATGGAGGCGATAAATTTTCTGAATGCAAAAATCGTAGGTAAGCAAGCCATATCATTATGTGGTATGTAAAAGATCCTTTGAATATCAATTTGACTTTGGTACTCTCTGTAAAATTAAATCAAGGCAAAATGTTTAGCATCGGACTAGAACTTAAATTGAATAAATTCAAGCGTCAAAATTTGGTAGTTGGAGCCGCCACTAGATTGGGCCTCAAATGAAATAGCTTCTACACTTGGGCACTTGCCGAGACGGCAAAGACTAATCTGCCACAATACAGCCTATTTAAAAGGGAAAAAAACTGTATCTGAGCAAATAATCATATTTTCTGCTGTCTTTTTTATGTTTGTTTGAAAACTGAACTTAAGAAACATTCGCATGCGACATGTCCTAGCTGATCTATGATTCATGCCGTGGAAGAAAAACTCGCTGCATGATGACCATGCACATTCAGATATCTCAATGAGCAAATGTAAATTTTAGAAACTATTCGGAAACTGAATTCTGACACTAACTTAGAAGGATCTATATAACATCTCTTCTTTCAGAACTAAAGCTCCATCCAAAACATTTAAAGAGTTAAAAGTTAAAAAGTGTATGTGCACAGCTATATATAACAGAAAGTGTTAAACACAACCGTTTTATTTAAGCTATCTTTTTTCCGAGATTAGTGGATCCGTATATAAACTGACCCCCTTACTTTCATCCTAAAAATACAGTCGAACCTCTGTATTGCGAATTTTTCTATATAGCGAACTTTTTCCTGGAATCTTGGACATTTCGCGATTTTCTTCGTAAAATAGCATATCTATAGCGAAGTGTATTTTCTATAAAACGAATTTTTTCTTTTGTGATTCAATTTTTGTTTTCCCTTTTTTTTTTTAAGTATTTCTGAAAAATTTTCAAGTTATTCACTCTTTACTCATTTATAGGTGGTCATAAAACTTAAACTGCTTTTAATAGATCCTAACTCGCCGAGAGCAATAGAGTTCTGGTCGTTTCATTCAAGAAGTGCAGCCTTTAACCCCCCTTTGCCCAGTTCACTAGAAACATCTTCGATATACTCTTTCACCCTCAGTGGAGTTGTCCCGTGTATTCGTGTTCTAATTATAAAATAATGCATGTTTAATATGACTTCTATTATTTAAATTATAAAATGTCCTTAAAATTCATAAATTTTAGTATAATTTTTTTTTTTTTCATATTGAAAATACAGTGAATTCTTCGACATTCTTTTTTTTCTTGTTTTCTTTGCAGTTTTTCTTTCTTTCTTTCTTTTTTGATGGGTAAGATATGTAAAATAAACACACATATTAATTTGAAAAGAGATGTGAATAATTACTTTAAATATGTAGTGTTTAGGAATTTAAAATCTGCTTTATGTATCTTATAAAGTATATTAAAAGATGAATCTCTATAATTCGAATTTCTCATATAACGAACTTTTTTCTGCGATTTATCGACTTCGTTATATAGAGGTCCGACTATAGTTTCAACAGTTATCGGCTTATATATATGGAAATATGCGGTAACTTAAATCCTACATCACAATAAAACTATATCTTTGGTTATTCTACAGCATAATAAACAGTTCATGTTCTTATTTAAATATATTGATCTGTCTTATCTCTGAGTTTTGTGCCCATCAAAATTTTAGTCGAGGTATTTCATTTCATATTCTCCCTCCGTGCATAATGTGATCGTGTATGCGTTCGTGAAATTATTTTCACCGTCAGAAAACCACACAAATGCACATGAATAATTTTTTGACAAAAGATTATGGAATAAGTTCTATCCAAAAAGCAATTAGCGCCACAAATAACACATTACTTGCTTCGTTTTGTCGAATGCAAGTAATTAGTAATCTTAGTTGAAAAGACAAATTAAATATTCAATTAAATTGTAATTAGTAGTTTTGCTAAGCCTGAGACTTGGTGATGTGGTGATTAATATCCTGAAGTGACAAACCCTATTTTTGTGAAGACAAAGACATTAATCAGAAAAAAAAATTGATGAATGACAAACTTTTGTTTGCAAGAGATAAATGGAATGGGTTCTTCAATAAAGAATAAAAATATACACATTTCTGATGAAGAATATTCAAAGTAAGTAATTGTTGGTAAAAGCTATTGCAATTGATTCATAGAAAGATTTTAATGGTTTGATAGCTATTGGATACATACGAATGAGCCTAAGGCAGCGCTTCGCAATCTGTGGGGCGTGATAACTGTACAAGGGGGCGAGCATATTGAAAAGTCGAAAACAAAAGACTATTCTAAAAAATATTAATTTGCTGAAACTAAACAAACAAAAACATTCTGACATTATAACAATAAAATACACAATTACACTGAATAATACACTTATACATGTATCAATACTGCATGATGCATCTTCTAATTAATTTCTAAAATATAAGAATAATTTTAATAATTACCTGTGACCCCATGGGCTTGTCATATATAAAATTATAGACAAAAATGAACACTTATCTTAAAAGAGGTCTCAGGGGTGTTAATTTTGTCTCTAGGGGAATATAAACAATTTTGAAGCAGGTATAATTCTTTTAAATTTAAATTAAATAATTCCAATCTTTTACACATTATTTACAAATGATTATGGTTTCAAAAAAGTACAAAATTTTTGAAATATAATCATAACTTTAAAAATTATAAGCATATGAAAATAAGAAATAATTTTGTAATAAGTATTGAGTAATTTTTGCGTTGCGCACCCTATTTTTTAAAATAGTAGCCTTGGTTGTATAAAACTGTAGAGAATTATAAAATGTATCATACTCTTTAAACCCTACTTAATTTAAGAATAATATATCTTTTTTATTTCAAGATATTTGCAAAATATTGAAATTTAAAATTTTTTTTTTGAAAATGTAATTTTTTTTATTTTTTAAAAATTTTAATTTATTATTCTATTTATATAAAAATACTAGAGTGTAATAAGGATACATTTAACTTGATAAATCGACTTATTGTTTGTAATTAAAGTTACTATTTTAGAAAGCATCATGGGCAACGTAACACTTAATATTTCTTATAGAAATATTTTTTTTATTTTCATATGCTTATAATTTTTAAAATTATGATTATATAGACTTTTCTGAAGCCCTATTCCTTTATAAATAATGTGTAAAAGATTTGAATTATTTAATTTGAATTTCAAAGTGTTATATATATTTGAATATTGTTTATATTTTAAGCCCTCGAGAGAAACTTAACACACCCCTGAGACCCCCTTATAATTTGTACTGTTTATGATTAGTGCCTTAACTGCTGATTAAAAGTTACGCTATTCACTACCCAATGCCACCGTTTTCCACGTAGACGTGCGTATGTGATGTATTGGGGGGGAAGAAAAGGAATAAATGAAAGTAAATCCTTCGCAAACACTGCCAAGGTCTTTTTATTGCATTCTAAAGCCTTCAGAATAATTTCATGAATAGCAGTGCACAGAAAAGATCGTATTTCGGAAAGACGTATATACACGTCAGTGGCAATTAATGTTTTGGCTGAGCGAGACGTTTATATACGCCGGTGGAACTTAGGAGATTAAAGTCGTATAGTAGCCTTAGCGTCAAAGTATAGCATAATTGAATTGAATACATTGTTATTGTATGGAGGGGGGGCGATGAAAATTATGATTTAATATTGGGTCGTAAATATTGAAAGTTTGCGAAGCACTGGCCTAGGAGACTGATTACGTTCGGCACCTTAATTTTGAAAAAAACATATAGGTGAATACTTTTTTGGATATTTAGTGTCAGTTAAAGTAGAATATATATATGAAATTGTATTAAGAATATTCTTACAAAAATTATTTAAATGAGATTCTTTGGCAAAAAAAATGAAGAAACAATAACATATTTTCAAAGCATTTCCCTTTAATGGAAAATGCTCCTATAATAATAGTTTTTCTCTATACATATATCCTAATCTTTACCCCGAGGTTGGACTAAGATTTTTGAAATATATAATTAAAAGAAATGAATTTATTCACTTTTAATTATATTATAGTAGAGAAATTTTTACAAAAAACACCCGCTATTATTTCAGTTGATCCCAACTCTGAAAATACTGTGAATTTATCAGAAATCTAATTCAGTCCAGTGTATATAAAGACATAATATTATTATTATCGTAGAAGCGATCTTCATAAGAGGATGATGTTTTGAAAATATGTCAGTCTTTCTTTCTTTTTTTTGCCAAATGCTGCATTTAAATAATTTTTCCTTGTAATAATACTCGTAAAACAATTTTATATGTAAATTCTAGTTCAATTCGTGCACTAAATATAAAAAACTTATCCATTTATATGGTTTTTACAAAACTATGGTTCCGAACGTAGGCAGTCCCATTTCATGTAATTTATGAATAATCCATATTTATCAGAGTTCAATATAAGAAATATAATAAAAATAATTTTGAACTTCAATAATAGCAATGAGAGTTTATTTTAAGGACAAACATTTTCAAATATAAAAGTAAATTAAAAAAGTAATGGGAAATGTCAAAATTATAAATATATATCCATAGATATGAAACATTAAATGTAGTAATAAATCAAATAACAATTTTCTTCAAACATTTAGTTATCTACAAAATTTAAACTTTTAAAATAATTATTATTCAAATATATGGAACAAGAGAGTTTTGCAGTGTATATATTCACAATATATTCCAGTTTAAAATTATCTTATGAATAGAATACATTAAAAAGGTGTTTCTAGAACATAAAAAACAGAACTGATAAAAAAAGAAGGAATTTTTTTTTACATAATCTAATAAGAATTCATTCAATTACTTTGTTACTACTTTACTTTGACATTTTTACAATGTATCACTGTTTGTTACACTTTCAAATCGAAAAGTTATGTTTCTTTTTCTATCTCTGCGATATGCTGTGTTTTATTTTGTCAATGAAGCACCCTTCATTCTTGGAATTTCAGTTATAAAAATATCTCTCGGAATAAATAACATTTTTTTTCGAATGCATCACACCAACAACGCATTCAGATAAGAGAGGCATTTTGGTCTAATTACCATCAGTGTTGAAAGTTCCGATTAGTACAAATAAACAAATCATGATGAACAGCAGATCTATCCTCGCCTACTCAAATTGTATCAAAAATTTTTTCCACGCCTTCTGAAAGAATAACAGAATATTATCTCTTCTTCAAAAAAAGTGTAACTCGAAACTGCTAATCATGACCGGAAAAGAACGCAATGATTTTGATAATGAGTCTTCACGATATCTCTCTTCAAATAAACGTGACGGCGGAATATACTCTCATAGAATTCCCAATAATAAACAACTTATCATAAACTGGAAACTTTAGAAAACATTGATTATTTTAAATCACAATAATCATTATAATGAAACCATTTTACTCAGTATACTTTTAAAAGATGCAGATGTAAGGGTCTTTTAAGAGGGTCAGTTGGCACCCAATTCCCTTTTAAGTCCATAAAGCTCTTCCGTACAGGGTTTGGCTCGTCGACATCCTTCCACAGAATACTACAGACGCTAATAAGGTGGAAGAGGAGGATTTATTTTTCGGAAATCTCATAAATAACATGAGGTTTCTTTTTGAGAGCTACATTTCTGTCAGGAACCCCTTATGGGTTAGGTTGTAATATCATTTTTTTAGTGGAATATCATGTTTTCAAGAGCATAAATCATGTTCTTGAGTGAGTACTATTAACTTATATCGTCGCCTTATTAGTTATGCTTTTAAATACTGTTCATATCTTTCATTTCACCTTCATTGGTTCAATAGTTTTTGAAAAATCAGTGAAAATAAGTTTGTTCCTTAACTTTTGCGCACCAGGGACGATTTGTTGCATTCCTTAGACTAGTTCCACTGAAATTTTCAAATATTTCTGTCCTTTTATGCTATACTGATAAGGCTCATTTTTCTTCAAGAGTTATTTTGGAAAGTATATTCAACTTTTTAATTTGATATTTGACCAAACCAAAGATAAGTAAGCTCAATTTCTTAATGAATTCAGTTTTATCAAAACTTTCTTTTTCATAACAGCATAAATTGATATTGCAACGTCAAAATGAAGTGAATGTTTTCAATGAAAATAGAATGTACTTTAATCTTTTCGACAGAGATTTTTAAAATTATCAAGGAATATTTTATGGAACAGAGAAAGAGTAGCTTTATTCATTGAAATAGGATATATTTCTTGAAAAGAAACCTTAGTTTAGAAATGAACCAAATGAAGTATTTAGAGTAATTCCCCCCACCCCCACCCCCTCCAAAGCAATTTGATGTGGCTTTTATCCATAAGGAATTTCACGCTACTAAACAAGACTTCAAAAATATAATCTATTGCAATTTCATTACATATAACTTCAACGGTTATACACAATTATTTCCCCTCAGTATTTAAAAAATTTTTTGTATTAAAATTCCTTTTTGAGGGCTAACTACATTATTAATTAAGGATTATTAGAAATATACAATTAAGTTCTTCTGTAACTTTGCGGTGAGAATAAATTCAAACAGGAAAAGAGAACCTAATAATATGTTATAAAATGTAATTCGATTAAATTTACAAGATCAGAAAAATCGAAATATGAATAACAAACATTATATGGAGCATTAATTTCCAGATAATCCAAACGGAATTCCTATTCATGGCGAATGGACGTGTGCATCTCAATCGCAGTTTGAATATCGTAATTAATGGAACACGTCCAGATTCGGTCGTATTGAAATGTCTTTGGCATACCCAAATCTCCTGGTATAAAACTCGGCTGATGGCTGTGTAATTAACAATGACGCTAAGTCAGACAAAGCCGAAGCGATCACAACTTTACAGTCATTGCATTCTGTGAAACGCAGGTGCTTTTCCAACGTATCGATCACATTCGCCAATCAGATTATGGGACAGTCAATAAAGGACCTCGAGCAGTATTCAATAGACTGTCTTGTGTAGATATAGCATTGGCAGAATGGCGAACCTAATCATAGATAATACGTCCCAATAACAGCTATCTTCTCTCCAATGGAGTCACGAGAAATGGAAGATTTTATTATGGAGATTCTTTTCGGAAGTTTTGTGGTTCTTAAGGGAATGAATTAATTATACTATTTGTCTATTAATTCATTGGTTCTGGTCGGTATTTGAAGTAAAGTATTTTAAATTTCAGATTCCAGTTTAAAAATTTAAATTTATCCTTTACTGATCGTACATTATGAATTTGAGAGATCAGTTCTAGCGCTGTTTTTAAAATGACATACTTATTCGATGCAGATACTTAAATTTTGCATACTAAATACAAATATGCGTAGTGTGTAAAATTTAAAAGCACCGGTTCTCATTTTACCATGATTCCTCAAAAACTCGATCTGGAGAATCTCGATCATGTTAAAAATGAGCAATGTAACACTTAAAGGAAGAAGAAAGCACAGTAACAAAAAATGGAAGAACAAGGCGAACTTAATATGGTGTAAACATCTGCTTGTTCCCTCTACAGGCTATCTGTAACACCTGGCAGCAGCTGAATGACTGTCGACAATAACTGACGGGATAGGTAACTTCGAAATCCTCCGTCATTTATTATTATTTTTATTATAACTAATTAATTGTTTTTCGTTGAGTTTATATTGAAAAATAGTCAAAAGACTTGGACCATCGTTATTTATATATCATGTTCCACTTACGAATATAAGGGGCGAAACAGAAAAAAGGCTCTAATGACATAGTGACAATGGTACAAAACACTGTTTGGCCAAGAAAAACAACAAGCCAAAGCACTTTAGTAAGGAATATGACCCCTTCCCCCTAAATGCAATTGTTTTATTGCACTGTCTGTTCATTTTCAACATCTGATTAACTGAAAATTCCTGACCTTCTGCGTCAGTTGCTGTCTGTTCTCCGGAGAACACGATGGAACACCAGGCATGTCTTCAAAGCTTTCTACATTTTTTTTCAATGAGAATCAAATAAAAGGAGCACACTGGCCAATCCGTTCTACATATAATCACTGTCTAGAAGCTGTGAAAAACATGGAGCTTGTTTGATAGCAAATCGTCATCCATAGAAACAAAGTCTGAGCCAATGATATCTCCGAACATACGCACTTGGAGGAGGATAACTTCATCACAGTTAAGGTAAAAGGTAAGGTATTTTCTGATGAAAATTTTAAACTCTATTCATCCATTCATCATAATATAATTCCACACGCAAACTCTCCAAGACCATACCCTTGATGTTAATGGAAGGAAAACTTGTTCTCACCTTTTTCCATATTATTGTATACCAAGAATTGATTATCAGACTGAAATTATTCGCATCAGTAAGGAGTGCATGATTCCATTAATAAGACGACAAGTGTTCATAACACAATTGTAAATGGTGCCACCGATGCTCTGCTATCAATGATATGCGGAGTTCAGAACGGCGAGCAAACAGGCCTTCTTTATAATAGTGTCTGGTAATAGTAGTACTGGGATATTTGTCGTCCAGTTGCCGTACACATTTGCTGAGTTAAATATGTTGCCTACTTTGTTTTTCTAGTTTTACCATTAACAACGTTAAGCACAGCTATACCTGTCCTTCTGATGGTTTTCCAAGTTCACAAAACAGATATTTGTCAATTAAAAACTCTTGAAATACTTAAGACAATTTCAAAAACTCACGTTCAAGGAACACGTCAGGTATGTAAGATTTAATAGAATTTGAATCAATCTTTTTTAAATTATATATATATAATCGATCATTCCTATATATATATCTTTATTATTTCCTTATTTTTCTTTTTTTTTCATAACTTCAATACAGACTAAAACAAGCTGCAAATATGATTCAATCATGCTCTGCCGTATCGAACTTGCTCTTAGCAATCTCTACATATCTATTTAAATCTCGTTTTTGGCAACTAATAGAGCATTGTTTAAAAGAAAAAGTAACCAAATATCCTTTCGATCCACCATCTTCTTTTCTTAAGAAAACCAGTTGAATCGGAAATTCTGTAGTGGACGACGAGAAAAATTACATTACCAAGGGAAAATGACGGATATTTAAAGCGTATGCTAATCATTAATCATATAATTTCATCTCGATAGTTGGAAGAACAATGATTTACTGTTACAGAGGTGTTTTTGCTATCTGCAGCCTTTGCATGTCTGGATAATCTCACCCGCTAAAAATTGTGAATGATCTCAACAGAAATCAGAACATAAGTTCCAGAACCCGAAGTTGTATGCTTACTTAAATGAGCTGTACTTCAACAAAGTAATGATGGCCACGGTAGCCTAGTGGTTATGGTTAGGAACTCATGGCCAGCATGAGTTCGAGTTTTAGTACCTCTGAATAACAGCCATGTAGATGGGCTGATTCACGTTAAGTCTGTTGAGGCTCGAAATCCTCCCAGTGGCGTAGTATCATAGTTTGGAGATGAGTCATCCTCGCTCAGGTGTCGTCTTCGTCACTTGACCGAGGGTCAAAAGTACGAGGTCCATCGCCAGTAACCCTCATGTTGTTTTTAAAGTGTGATGTTAATAAACACATTCACACATCCAGCAAGTTAATACTCATTCATATATTTCTTGGAATATTCCAAATTTGTCAATACATTATTACGGCTTTTTCCATAGCTTAATTATTCGTTCAGTGATATTCAGCCGATTAAATATGTCTATGATTTCATTAGTCGATGGGTTGTTAATAACCCTTGTCCAGTGGGGGATATAGAGGAACTTTGGATTCAGGTTAATGCATTATATATATATATATATATATATATATATATATATATATATATATATATATATATATATATATATATATAGAAGCTTATTATTCAAATACAAATTCAAAATATTTTTGATTTGATGCCACAACTCATAGAAGTTCTTACTGACTTCCTTACTAAAATGCTGATTTTCAACAAAAAATACTGCTTTCTGTGTTTTGTAAATTTAATCATTTATTTATATCAATATAAGTCCCTTTGTGGAATAAATTTAAATTAAATGAATTTAGTTTTGAACTATTTACGTGACTTAAGTTAAATATGCTCCAATATTTTACAATGTGAAAACCGCAACACAGTGCTTAGAGGTAAACATATTTAGATTTTACGATATTCTATTTTCAAAAAATATGCTTTAATAACATTTTAAAAAAATCCAATTGATAATCAAAATTTTCATTATATTTACTAAAAACTCTCTTTTTCGAGTAATATTTGTATAACATTACTTGAAATACTTTTAATATTACTATTATGTGTATACTTTTATATATTACTACGATAAAATAGAGAAATGACTATGTAATAATTTAGAGAAAATAAACTTACTATGAATAACTAATTTTAATTTCATACTCACCACTTTCATTAAACTTAAAATTTTCAGAAAAATTCAGAAGACTTACCTAAAATTAAAGGAAAAAATTTAATTATTGCATGAACTTTTCATCGTTATGCATATGAATAAGATACTAAAGAAATAAAATATATAAGAAAATTCTTAAATTAAAAAAGAGCAAAAATATTTACAATAACTATTTTATAAACAATATTAAACTGCGAAAAGGAATTTTACTTGAGAGATAAAAAGAAAAAAATATATCATAGAACAATGAGTTTTCTGAAATATATAATTAAAATATATTACTTATTTTTTTTAATATGTTTTTATTTGTAAGTTGGTACAGAAAGCTTTAGGAAAGAAGACATTTATTACTAGGAAATCGATTTAAGTATTTTTTGGTGATCTAAAAAATCCCTTTAGAGACTTATATATATATATATATATATATATATATATATATATATATATAATGCGGTACAACATGCTTAATCCTAAAAATTTTGCTTTTTATAAAAAAAAAGTATATACTTTAAGATTCTTTTTTGCTTCAAAAATTTTTAAAGTAGAAAACCAGAGCAGTAATGTAAATTAATGCATACTATTTTTTCTTTATTTGAAAGAGGACATCTTAATATTTCGCAAAACGTAATCAGTTATCTGGGGGATTATAAAAATTTCAGCTAAAATCACAATAAAAAAATTGTATTAGAAAACATAAATTTAGTCAGAGAATATTTTACAACGTTATTTTTTGTGATCGAAAACTAAAGAAGAATAAAACTAAAGAAGAAGTGTGTAAATCAGTGTTCCTCAACCTTTTTATTACCACGGACCGGTCAACGTTTGATAATTCTACCATGGCCTGCTGAGGGTGGGACGTTGATTGCTTATATTAATGATTTTTGATTTAATAATTTTAATTTAACTGTATTTAAATATACCTTCTCAGAATAGAGTTACACCAAAAAAAATGAATGTAAAATGATTTTCAAGGAATATAAAGTGATTTCCATGGAAAGTCTCACAAACCTGGGGCTAAAATACACCACACAGTAAATAAAATAGAAATAATTTAATGTTCCTTGAGCGGCCCGGTACCATTCGATCCAAGGCCCGGGGGTTGAGGACCCTTACTATAAATATCCGAAAACAAAAGCCGGAGAAAACCTAGATCAGGGTTGCTGAACCTTTATGGATCAACGTGCCATTTTTTCCAAAAAAAGTGTTTAATGAGGTATGGACGTGCCGTCAAATCACTTTGACTTGTGATTATTGGGAAAATAATAAAATACTAACAACACACAGAAATCTCTGTTTACTACGAAAATTTAACTTTTGCACTGTTTAGCTAAAAATGTTTTAGTGTTATACGTGTAATTCAAATTAAAGTAACACTAGTGCGACTTCTGTTGTTGTAGAGTGGATAACAAATAACGTATATTAGGATTGTAAGATGTTACTTTTTGTAGAATACATGCTGAATTTGAGTCATCTGCCAAACGATTTTTAAGCAATTAATTATTTTTGTTGTGGTTCACTTTTTTTACAAGAGTTTGTGATTTGTTTATAAATACCGTTTTACAGACGATATTCTGAATACCACTGTTCTAGAACATGGAACACACATCACTTTGTCGCTTTTGCTTCTAATGTCATGTTTCTTGGTCCACCATATTTGAAATTCTCTGTTACACTTAATATCTTGATCTTTTTTGTTCTTTTGCTGAACTAGCCATGTTAAAAACCAATTAAAAATTGTACATGTAATTCAGATAAACTTTAAAATACAGTTATGTCAATAAAATTGACTATACTATGCGTAGACAAACTTTAAATCAAAAACTGTTGTAGTCTACGACGTAACTAAGACAAGACAATAACAAACGAGAGTGCTCCGAGCCGCATCGTGACCGATCTCACTCGCGTTTGTTCGTAATACTGCATAGTGAATTTTGAAATTTTGAAAATGCAAACCATTTTGATCATTGGTGTGCCAAAATAATTGTGTCACGCGCCATCAATGGCACGCGTGCCACTGGTTCGCTACCCCTGACCTAGATTCATTTTCATTACATTTCGCAAAAAAGCATTGAACAACGAATATGAAGAATCCTGTTTTTAAGCATAATTAATGATAATTGCGATTCTTTAGGCTTAGTTATTTATTCGTAAATAATATAAGCTCAAGCTTAAAATTAACCATAAATTTTACTGAGTTCCTGATAAAATACTCCTTTACAACATGTCTTTGATAAAGGGTTCGTACTATTGAAAGCAATTACATTTTTTATAATTAAAAAAATATAAATTAATGCCAAATTCTAAATATTTCGCAAACATAAGTAACTAAATCTTTTCAAAAACAGCAGGTGGCAATTTATTTTAAACACTTTTAAAAACATAATCAGGAAAAGAGAGAAAAATTTCGCGACACTTTTCAGTTTCAATAATCAGATTTGTATAAAATCCTTTTATAAGAGGATTAGCTAGATTACTTCCAACCAATTACATTAAGCCTTCAACGTTGCAAAAGCCAAGAGTATTTTGAAATATTTACATGCTTTGTAAAGAAATCCGAGGAAAAAAGAAAAAAAAGATACTAAATTAAAATTTAAAAGTATCTTCTGTGAAAGAGCAGTACACTCACACATATATAAACATATACAAGTTCAAATATTCAACATACCATAAATGAATATATTAATCTGAAAGCAGCTTTTGTAGCAATTAAAAAATTAACTTTTGAAAACACTTACTAAGAATTGTAATTTAAGCTCTTCACATTTTTTTTTAAAATTTAATGTTTGGATATGTACTTTACCGTTGAATTAAGATCTATGCGACTTATATATGCATATATAACCAGAAGAAATTAATAAATGGAAATAATGAACAAATAAAAGTAACTAAATTAATAGTATCAAAAATTCAAAGAACTGATACAGTAAGTATGTATGTACATCAGAGTACCTATTATGTAATTTTTTTACATTACGAACAGTTGTTTTTCTTGCTTATCTCCTTGCCTAACTTCTGCTAGACGAGATCTATGAGTTTATTCACCCTCAAAAAGTCATATACAAGCATAGGAAGACCTAGTAAGTCGTCGTAGGACAAACCCAGGCATACAAGAATATGATTCGGAGAAACCTGCTCGATGTTACATTTTGTACAAATCGGATGGGTTTTATAACCAACCTGGAAGGTAAGGCTTCTTAAATGTCCACTAAGAAATCTGGTAACTGCCGTCTGGGTGCATCTGTAGCAATTTATAGCAAAGGATCCACCAGGGGAATCAGCTCGATACCAAGTATGTGAACCAGATGGACGAGCCAAGTCTTTTCATCAATATGTTTTCTGGCGCAGAGAACAACTCAAGATGAGTCAGGTAATTAGGTGTAGGCAATTAGCCTCTCTGGCACCCTCTTTCGCAAAGGCATCCGCCTCCTCATTATCCCATATTCTACATGCGAGGGGATCCACTGAAAGTGCACATCACAAGTGAGTGTATATTATCGCACTGTTCAGCTGCACGAGGGCTTTTGGCGACGGACCACGTAACTTTGAACCATGGTCAAGTGACTTGGACGACACCTGAGCTGGCACCCGCCTCTCCTAACTACCACATCAACGGGAAGACGTTTCAGCTCTCGACAGATTTAATGTGCATCGCTGCCCTACATGGCGAGTCTTTAGTGGTACTGGGCTCGAATTCATGACATGCCTGTCATGATCCGATACCTTGACCACTGGGCTAATGCACAGCTCCTGCACATCACAAGATGATGAGACTTGTTTTGATTTAATAAGAATAGAGGTTCCAGTTTTATCGCCAACGCTACTCCAGTTTGACAAATGTTAGATGGCACTTCGACTATCAGACAGAATCCAGATGGACTTAGGGTCTAAAGAAGACAGAATATAACTTTGTCCCTCATCGATAGCAACGAGCTCACTTTTAAAAACTGAACTAAAATCAGGATTTCTTTTCTTTATTTTAACTATCCCGTTAGTGTCTTTGATAAGTGCTCCACTACCAGAGTGAGAATCCTCGTATTTTCTACCATCAGTAAATACAAGCACAGTAATTATACGTAATTAGATTGGAAATGTATGTTTTAGGCCCAATTTCCATAATCTGTATAAAAATAGTGTTGAAAAATATGTTTCAACTTATTAGTAAGAACAGAATTGTCAAAAGCCTTGTATCTTAAGTATTCCTAATATATGCTTATTTGATTTATATCCTACTGTGCTAAATTTTTGAGTCTGTGACGAATCTATAGGCGTCCTTCACACTAATCCCCTTGGGAAATCTTTGGGCTAGCATTCGCGTTTAATTCACAGCTATCCCTCTCAAGAAGAAACCGAATTATTCAGATTAGTTCTACTATATATAGTCAGAGTTTTGTAATTATAGTGAAGGAGGTACGAAGCAGCTATAATCACTACGCAGGTAAGATTGAAGAAGGTTTTCTTCGGCATGTGAAGATTAAGAGTGGTGTTTTGCCTCTGTATTGAATGAGTAGGTTTGAGGTTAGTAATCAACAACAGATTAGATTGAGTTAAATAAGTTAGTTGCGCATATTTGCTTAATAATCATTTCTTTCTCTGTGCTACTCATTTGACATTCAATTAGAGAATAGATTGTTGTTGGCTAGTGTGTTTAACTAAATAAATGTGATTATGGAATTCTCTGGTTCTACTTTCATTCCTTCCACACACTAAGGTAAGACGGAGAGAGAGAGAAATTTCGGGTGCAATCTACTCACAAATCTTCCTCACTTTTTAAAACTAACTTATTATTCTCTTTTACTTTATGAATACATTAATTTACTTTGTATTTTGAGTAGTTAGCAGATGTTTGATAGTATTTCGAGGAAATACCATAAAATATTAGAAAAAATATTTACCATACCAAAAGACTAATTAAAACATATTCAGGTAGTTTTTACCATCAACACACTCACAACATAGAAGAAGGGGATTGCCGAATTCGACCGATACACTGAAAGAGGAGGGGGACAGCAGTCATCAAAAGGATGAAAATTTTCCGCAGAATGTAGGATAGCACCCAAAGTTTAGAGGGAGAAAATTGTAAAAACAGATAAGTGAAACAAAAGAGGCTTTAATAAGTTTTAAAATAAAACACTTGTTTGAGATGAAAAGTAGGATAACAATTCAAGCGATGCATCCTAATTCCAAGTCAGAAATAAAACGACGAAAATTTTTTATGTGAATTGATCGCAGACGACCTTGAAAGTTATTGCACAAGCCGAGACTAACATACTAAGGATTGCCAGTCTCATTTAATCATACCCGGTGTGCTGGCGATTTCATCTAGAGCGAAGATGATCCTTGCTGTGAGATCCTTCAGTGTATTCACATGCCTCTGATAAACAAGCAATTTCGGAAGAAGAAATCCAAGAGATTGATGCCGGGGCAGCATGAAGGGCAAGCAACAAGCCTGCTGCATCGAATACACTTCTTGAGCTATTCAGCATCGAGGTAGTTACGCACCACAAGTGGCAAATGTGCCTTTTCACCATCCTGCATGAAACATGTTCCAGCTCATAGTGGCTGGTATTGCCTGTAGCAAAATCGAGATGGCGCGTGGCAGGAAAATCAGGTGCTATGCTTCATTGAGGCATTCGAGCAGAAGGTATGGCCGCTAAAATGATCTCCTAGAATCTCAACCTAGATGATAATGCTGAACTTGTGTTGAACTTTTGTCGAAACAGTGATGAGTAGATTTTAAAACTTTTTCATATGGGGCTTGTGCGGGTTGATTACGCAATCTCTAGAAAAATAGGTCTAATCTGAGAATAAAACAGTGGATCAAAAATGTTAATCATTTTTTGTGGCATCAAGCATCCACCATCTGAACTCTACCTGAAGGGGGTAATCGGAATCGGCTAGAAGTTGAACCTTGTACACGTGGAAAGAGTGCATTTATTAGACGCACAGAACCTTCCACGTCATTTTGTGCTTGATGCTCAGTTTAGCTGTAGCTGATTATGAACTTGTCGGCGATGAATCAGCAAACCATTACAATATTCGATTTTCTGTTTCAGGTAGGCACATATTTCTTATTTTCCTTTCATTCAGCCTTGCCATTTGGAAGATTCCATCTCCAGCAGCCACTGATCCTGAAGGTGGTATGGTGCAGACAATGCCTCCACGGTTACTGCTATTAGTACATCCTCTGTGCTAAGCGTTCACTGCCACCTGCTCGAACATAAATAAGATGCATATTTGTCCATTTCTCATTCACGTTATCTCATATGTTGTTTCCGAATAAAGTTTGAAGCTTACGAATTATTCAAAGAGTACTTGCTCGTTGCTTTTATTTTACCCATACGAAATTTATATACGATTGAAGTACGTATTTATTAACGTCACACTATAAAAGAACACGAGGGTTATTGACGACAGACCTCGCAATTTCGAATCATAGTCAAGTCACGAGAACGACACCTTAGTTGACACTTTCCCTCCAACGACACCAATGTGAGGACTTTAAAACTTAATAGCGAACGCTCATCAGCCCCTCTACACGGCGGGGTTTCAGTGGCATTAGAGCTCGAACATATGACACACCGGTCACGAGTTCGTGACGATGGCTACTAGGCTACAGCGGCCAATTTTCAGACGAAAAAGCCTTTTCTTTTCGACTACACTGCTTCTAGTCTTCACATTAGTTTGATCATTCTCTTTGTCAAGATTACTACTCTCTCGTCATTTAATTTTGCCATTTTCATTGACTAAGGTGTCTTACAACCCTATGTTCTATGGTAATTTTCTTACCCTTTGATACTTGCTATCAATCCTTTGAATTTGTCGGTTGAATTTGGCAACCCCCTGTATTTGTTAATATATGTATGTGCATGCGAGTGTGCATATGTATGTGCATGCGAGTGCGTATATGTATGTGCATGCGAGTGTGCATATGTATGTGCATGCGAGTGCGTATATGTATGAGAGTGTGTATGTGTGAGTGTGTATGCGTATGTGTGAGTGTGTATGCGTATGTGTGAGCGTGTATGTGTGCGTGGGAGGTTAAAATAATGTAATAATATTTAAGATTTTATTTATTTAAAGAGCATTTCGAATCTCTGAGTTCTGTCCTTTAAAATCAAACACACAAAGAACAGAAATGAATTGTTTTCATTAATCTATTTCCGACGTATCAAAAATAACGTTTATGAATATTTGAAAGTCAAAAAAATATTAATCAAAATCATTTATTCCAGAAATAAAATTAAAATTTCAATCATAAATTATTTAATTTTTTAACAAACCACACTGAAAAGATCATTTCCTATGCAGACAAACTAAGTAACGGAAAGACAGAGGAAAAAAAGCCCAAATTACCTTTTAACTATCGCCTAACAACATACCAGATTTAGTGAAAATATATTTCGCGCGACTAGGCTTATCCATTTAACTTAGTGCTCGGGGAATTCTACTCTCGGTTCTTTTGTGTGTACAAAAATCATGATCTCACAATTTCCTCTCTGATATTTCCCCATAGCCCAAAGCGGTGAACCAACTGGTTGTTTTAGGAGGCGAGTGCAAAGCTATTACCCGTACTGTGATGACTTAGGTCAGTGACTTGAAACACCGGACCACGATTTTACGGAACTCTATAACAAGGGATATGCAAAGGTGAAAGAAATGAGAAAACGTTGTTGTTTTTTCTTTCCCCCGAAGGCTTATACAGTGGTTCTCAATCGCATTTTCTCTTTTCAATTTGAGAATTGCATTTCTTGTTTTAAATATAATTGTTTTCAAATGCTATTTATTTTATTTCCCCTTTGTTTTTAATCTAAATATATAAAGTAGTAGAAAAGAAATTATTTACAAAAAACTAGGAAGTATTTGATCCAAAATATAAGCCAAACATTTAATTTTATGGTATTTATAACACAGTAAGTAACTTCGAAGTTAAAAAACTAAAAACTGTTATCAAAATTCATTATTGCTCTTATTGTTCAAAATATTTTTTTTAATATTTTTTGTTAAGCCTATTACTGAATTATTTATTAACCTATCACAAATGTATTTTATTTTTAATTACATCTTTTACATTTTCTTCTAGTACCTAACATCTGTACCCCCTTAAAATATGATTAAGTACGACTATAGATCTGTGGTGTAAAAGATTTGCAGAATTCAACCATCATGCAATTCAACATTTTCTCTTATAAATACACTAATGTTAGCAAGATATTATATATTTAGAACCAGTGGCGAACACAAGGGGGGGGCGAGTCCCCCCCAAAGCCCTTGATTTTTCCCGATTGATTATAATTCTTATATTTTACGTAAAATTTCATTAAGTATTTGTTATTAATGATTAATTTTATCAATTAATGCTAATTATTTATTCAATAATTAGTTTTTTACTTTATTTTGTTCCCGAAAATCGACAAAATCAAAAGGAGCATGGTACAAGAATGGTGAACTTCTTTCGACCCCGAACCTTCCCCCTTGAAAAATTCCTGTGTGCGCTACTGCTTAGAACTTTTTTTACTTTAGCTTTATTTCATATTCGATAGATATAAGAAAATGAAACTATGTCAAATAATTCTTTACAAAGTTGAAAGAAAGGAAAGTCCATCTAAATAAAATGTAAAACTTAATCAAATAAAAGTAAAACTTCAATTAATTCCTCCTTCAACTTTGGTGCCAAAAGTATCATAGAAATAGAAAAGGTTTGAATAAGCATAATTTTACAAAAGAAAATACAAGGCATTCATAATAAATTTAAGAGAATTACATTAGTTCTGATATAAAATTTAAGTACATAAAATCGAATTAAAGTACTTTTGAAACCATGTATTGATTTGTAATGATGATTCCAAAATAAATTTATTGATAATTCAGATTTGAGCTGAACTCATTAGAATGAGTAACAGCAATGTAATTGACTGCTAAACTTAAAATTAAATTTTGCGTTACTAGCAATTTAAATCAAACCAAACATTGCAAAAGTATTAACCTTTACACAGAACCATAAGTTTTAAAAAGTAAATATTAGTGTGTAACCGTTAATTTCAGTTTTTTAGACGTAAAATAAATAAAAATCATGAGAAAAATACACAACAATGCTTAGTTCAATGCGCAGTTTTGTCAGGCATTTGTTTTCATTTGTTCAAATATACTTTAAAATTGCACAATATTGTACTTTCCGAATAACATAACATATGTGAGAAAACACAGTAATGTATTATTACCCGACACAATAAACTGTAACAAGTAATAACAATAAGAATACATCCCACGAAAGTTTTATCATTGGCACCAATAGATTCAATAGTTCATTATTTTTAAATGTTTCCGCTTAAATAAATGCGTTCGGTATACATTCTACGTTGACATTTTATATAAAAAAATGCAGATACGGTTAAAACTAAATACGACAATCACCAATTTTAAATGGGGGAAAATATTTCCCTTAGTCGTAAAACTGTTAAACAGTATAGATTTTTTCGGTACATATAGTTTCAATGTGATTTATTTAGTATGAACAGTAGAACCATGAATTCGTTAAACCCTTTGGAAGGGTTCATGTGAATTCACAAAAGAAAAATTAAATTTATATCCACTGGCTGTTCATTATACGTTAGATTTCCTTCTTTTTAATTCTAAACTATTAGAGAAATTTATAACGTAAGCCCCGCTTATATGCAAACCCACAAGTTGCCGGAGAATCGGGGTTGGGGAGAAAAGCCAGCTTTTGACCGAATTTTTTTCAGCCCATTTACATTGGAATCTGGTGATTGGTTGATAGATTCACGTGACTATACAATAGTTACCGCGAAAAAAAAAAGAAATCGATAAAAGTTAACTATGATAAACGTCATCCCCATGGCAATCACATCACCAAACGATAGAAATATCAAGATAACCATATCGCCAATCTTGGCGAACATAAGCAGCTTGGCGCGTCGTTCTCCTATATCAAATAAGTACCGAAAAGGTACCGTTTTAAAGCTTTTATTTTGCTACGAATTTGTGAAACTGTCTGAGCATATCGAATTTTTTTGAATTCGACTCAAATTTTTTTATACACTTCAGTTCCATCAAATTTTCATTGTATTTCTTGATTTCCTCAGATGTAAATTATAGATCTTATTTCTTCAGTGAATCAACGTGCACAATCAATTACAGCAGCTATCTTTGAATAAATGAATCTCGATCGCAATGTATCATGGGGAATCTGAAAACGAATTCGCTTTTCTCCGCATTTATCCTGCTCCAAAGCGGGTACAAAAATCAAACCCGCTTTTCAATCCGGTATAATTTCGGCTCGTTGTGTAAACTGGTCTAGAGAGGATCAATGCTGGTATTTTGACGGTAATTTTCGTCCATGTAAACGGGGGTTGCAATGGAACATGCAAAGGATTATAATACCATGTTAATACCCTTAACTCCAAATGGACATCAAGTATTTTCATACTAATATGCCCTTAAGAAATTAAATTGGCATATTCCATGCATTTTTCCATGGTTATGATATTTATTGATAATCCAGTAAAACATAATATTAAGGTGGTGCCTGAAAAAACTTATATTACTGGTCAAAGAAAAGGAGGATTCAAAAAGAAAAGCTAAAACCCTAATTATAAGAAGAAAAAAAAAGTTTCTCATAACACTTTTATAAAAAAAAAAAAATCAGAAGTTCCAACAGTTAATTTTGTTTCAGAAACACATGCTTTGAAAATTTTTAACTTTATATGTACTAAATAATACAAGACATGAAAAAAGTACGATGGGCTCATATAACACGGCACATTAAAAAGAAGTAACCAAAAATTTGTAGATCAAATTTTTCAGAATCCAAACACACAAAACTAGAATTATTAGGCTGGTGAAACGAATAACCATATAGGCCATAGTACAATACATCATTCTTGAAACAGGACTAGGGAAAAAATGATAAATGAGAACCGCGCTTAAGAAAGTGAACATATTGGATATTTCCCACGAGAAACGTTAGTTATGAGAATGATGAATTGAGATTACATTGTCTAAACTAATGAAACTTAAAGAATACTGGATTAATTAAAGTTTCAAACTCTGTCATGGCATCATTTTAGAAGGAAAAAAATGAATTAGTTTAAATAGAGAGATTTTAATGTACGTTTTACGAAGAAGATTTCTGAACTATGGTAAGAATTAGATTATAAAAAGTAAAAATTTAATTTTTCTTTTAGTTCTGGTGTTTTAAGATGTCTCATTTTCGTGTTTTAAGCGGAATTATTAATTAAAAATTTAGTAATTAGGAAAAATATGAACATAATTACCTGCAAAATCTTTTTTTTAAAATTTTATCCGGTCTTTTTAAAAATTAGGTTAAAAAATTATTGCTTTTTTTTATTTATTTTGTATGAATATTTATTTTAAAATTGACCGTTAAAAATTAATATATATATATATTAGACTCATTAAAAACGAATACAATTGGCCAAATTCATATGACGTCATAGTCACATGATAACTAGAATCACGTTTAGAGCCAATTAATTCAAAAACTCTTGCGACGTTATAGCCACATGACAAATACAATCACGTGTTACCAGCCAATCAGTTCATGCGCTTCATTGTTGCTAAATTTTGGTGTTTGCAGAAATTTTTTTTTTAAAAAGTACGTATTTGTCAGCAATAATAACGAAAATATGTAAACAAAATGCACTTTATTTAAAAATACACGAAAAGTATCATTTTTCTCAACTTTGAAAAATTTTTGATGAATGTTAAGATTTGAGCATCTTTACCAACTGACCTAATTTCCAATTTTATTTAAATTTTATAAGTTGAACCACAGAGTCAGTTCTGAATTCAACGAAAAACATGAGATTTCGTTTATCACGTGACTGTTATGAATTAATCCCATAGTACAGTTTAATTGTTTTTAACGCCAGAAAATTTTTTTATATTATTTATCTGCCTCTCTCTTAGAATGTTTCGTCTAAATACATTTTGAAGCACACCAGATTTTAAAGCATAGTTATTGCAATCCTTAAACAACCATTTGCATGTGTAATATTTCTTTTTTGATACATTATACTTTCAAATATATTGTACAATTGTCCAGTGTAAAAAACTACTCATAATTTTAAAAAATTGTTTAATTTTTCATTAATTAATCAATAATTACGTAAATTTACTTATTTTTCTTTTGAAAAAATTCTAACTGAATGTAAGCAAATTAGTTTGAAAAAAAAATGCCACCTGTCTTAGCAAAACACGAAAGAAAGTAATTCGGAATCAATGCATGTAAAACTATATGAACCATTAAACGCAGGGGTGGGCAAATAGCGGCCCGAAAACTTTTTTTTTCGGCTCTCCAAGACAGTCATAAATAGACAAAAAATGTTCTCTATATTGTATCCTCGAGCCAAAACAATTACCTACGCTCTCATTATACATATAAGATGTCATATAATATTCTAAAAATACTTATTCAAGAAATTACACTAATTATTTGTCTCGAAGCAAAATCTAAGTCCACGAACTACATAACTATAGTCACGGACTCATGGTTGGCATGTCATGCCATGCCGTTTAAAGTCCTTATCATATTTGGAGAAACTTTTCTTGAAAGTAACCATTCTGAGTTAATTTCTACCTAGTTGTCATAGCAATGGCTCCGAAAAACTTTTTCTCAGTGAGCTGATAGAACTGCCCGGAATAAAAATTGAAACTCGGAACTGCTTGAAATTATAACCAATTGGGTTCTTCGGCTCCCGTACGCCATAAACAAGATGCGGTGATAAAGATGTCAGCCTCGGCTTCGTCAAGTGCACCAGAAATGACGTATAACATTTTAATTGTATATAATATTTTAATGGCAAACAATATTTTAATGGCGAACAATATTTTGAACAGAATGGTGATCCATTTCTGTTTACGACCGTCAACAAAAGCGAGAGCGTTATAAAAGAAATAAAACTGGATGCTCGTTTTCCAAAGCAGAAAAATTGGCGAGTAATTTGAAGATAGAGTGCGGCTGACGTCAGAGCGTATCATTTTGCTTATGGCAACACTTCACACTCACAGTTACTTGAAAAATTTCTGAAACGGTTCTTCCAAATATGCGTGTGTGATAAGGCCTTAACTTTCCTTGTAGAGGGGCCGATGCACGTTAAATCTATCGAGTCTGAAAGTTCTCCCAATGGCGTGTAATGAAAGTTCGGAAAGGGGGAAGGGGTGTAATCTTAGGTATTGTCCTTGTCACACTTGACCATGGTTCAAAATTACGTGGTCCGTCACCAATAGCCCTCGTGTTGCTTTATAATGAGACGTAAATAAATACTCATTTACTCGAAGTAATGCTCCTTATTTTATGATAGAAAAAGTTCTCATTTCTGTTCTTTTGCGTTACTTTTGTTATCATCATATTCTATTTCTAATATGTAAATTTTAGAATGGATAATTTCAAATTAGTACGCATATTTACTCATATAATATATGTATTCATTAATGTTTGCGTTCCCTTCAGTTTCGTACTTTGGTTAAGAATATCAAAATTTTAAATAATTTCTTCTAGTTAACTTCTGGAATATTGAAATTATATTTCATAATTATAAATTGAATTTCGTTATGTTCTGTTGTCCTTAATTGTATCTTACTTTAAAATCAAACAGTATCATACTTTTAACGACAGTAGTGACACTGACACGCACACGCACAGATACTATTGTTGATAATTGTTATATTTGAATTAAATAGTTAAATTACTAAGCATATTTTAGTTTATCAAAGACAAAACTAAAATGAGCATCTTGTAAATTTGTAATCATAATCATGTATTAAATATCTTTACGAAATGCTCATTATAAATAGAACCTAACTACAAATGCTTCAAAACTATTCTGCAAATAAACCATATCAGTTAAACATTTAGTTTATATACTGCAGTGTGCAAATAGAGTCTGCTTGGAGTAAAGACTAAACGTAATATTTATTCTCCCTATATAGACTCTATACAGATAAAACAATGATTCAATTGATTCTCTTCGTTTAGAAAAGTTATTCACAATTGAACAGAGAATTTAATTCCAGCTTTTAAACAGACGCGAAGGATATGTAAATCAAATTATATACACAGACGGGGATTCTAAATAATACTCATTCGCAACACAAACAGTGTGTCTTTTTGAAATGGAGGGCTGTAGCAATAGGTCAATTTTAGTCTACAGGAAAAAGATTGACTCTTTTTCAATCCTTCTTCTAACGGTATTTTAAATTCAAATTATCTTTCGGTAGAGCATCAACAAATTTCGCATTGGGGTGTTTTGAAAAAAATCTAGAAAACTGAGCGAAGGAAGTGAGGGAAAAAAATCTTTTATTTCAATGCATTGTAAGGGGGAAAAAAAGACGTTTCAAAATTTAACTTTCAAAATACGTGAATCTAAAAAGACTTCTGGGCATCGAATTCGAAAATCGAAAAGTTGAACTAATCCGAACGGCATTGGCAGTTCTTGCATGGAAGAAAAATCTCTGAAGTCCTTTTTTTTTATATGTGTATATTTTTTTTCTTCTCGCAACAAAAGCTGAACGACAAAAGATTCACTTACGCTAAAGCTGCACAAATTTATCAGCTTGGGCCGCAGCAGAAAACTAGCTTAGGCCTAATGGGAAAAAGAATATCTTATTTTCCACCAGCTGGTTGGGAAACATGGAAAATAAGCCTTAAGTAAATATAGCGCGAAATAAATAAATTAAGATTCTCTAGATAAGCGTTAGCATTTTCGTTTTCGATAATGGCAACACCATGGTCCTATTATTAACTCCAGAAAAGTATTGGTTAGAATTTATGAAAAAAAATAATGCAGGGGGAGGAAAAAGAAAGGGACAAGCGTAGTAAAACCAATTTAAAATATGACATCTTTTATCCTCACTCTGATCTTCCAATACAGCAAAGTGTGAGAGGGAAAACAAATAAGGTAGGGAAAAAAAGAATTTTCTAGTTTAGAACGTTCTTGCTATGTGTGGTACTAAAAATAACGTTCACCTTTTAGAATTTTACTAAAAATCTGCATTATCGTGTCTGTCCTTTGGAATAAATAAAGTTTGCATGTCAACATATACCTGCTGCATAGGTCGATAAACTCGACAACGTTGCTTAAGGGACAGCTATTATACATTATTTACTCTTAAGTCTGCTATGTCAGAGGCCGGAAATTGCATCTATTTCGTTGACATACAACTTTTCTTTCTCGTTCATTTTTTTAAACTCAGTCCTTTCGTTTTATCATTTTATGTTTAAGTACTGCGCTATTAGTTCTAATGAAGCGAATAATATGTATTCCCCCCAAATGTTTTTTTCTAAAATTAAACTAATTTATATCCTTATAATTAATTTATATGTCTCTTACTATCAAATGATTAAAATTAAAACTAGTTTATATCAATATCTACTTTAAGGTGACTAACTGACTATGTTCGGAACCGTGATTTTGAAAAAAGCATATAAATGAATAATTTGTTTTGATATTTAGTGTTTATTGAATAAGAATATACAGGGGGATTGTGATGAATCTATACGAGTTTTTCCATCTAATCCTCATGGGAAATCTTTGGGCTATCAATTCGAGTTATTCACAACCAACCCCTTGGAAGAAGAGAAACGTAATATGTAAACTAACTTATTATAAATAGGCGAGATTTTCTAGCTTGATGGAGAGATGGAGAAAAGATATACTCGAGCCAGGTGAGATTGCTACTGAAGGTATAATATTAGAATTATAGTGGTTAGAAGAAAACTTTAAAGAGACAATTGTTCACTAAGATTGAATTAAGATTAGATTAAATGGGATAATAGGTTAAATAAGAATCACGTTTGTTTATTCTCCTAATCGCTTACATTTTAATGTCGTTGTTCCACTTTCACGGTTATCATTGAGACATTCTCTTTCTATTATTAGTTGAAATTATGTCTGTTCTTAGTGTAGAAATAAGCAGAGTAGTTGAATCATGTCGAGTGTTTCTTCCCTACCCTCCCCCCACATATCTAGGTGCCCGCGAGAGAGGCGCGAATCTCTTAGAGGGACCCAAATACATGGTACAAAAACTTCAAGGGTAGATACAGGACATTGTAACAATTATTTATTGTATAGGAATTTGTGGGCGCAAGTGAGAGACGCAGGGACGCACAAACAGAGGAAATAAAAGAGAAATGGAGTTATTAGTTGGTTACATTGCCGGTAGGGAGCAGGAGATGTCTTGCCACCTTTGAACATGATGAATCTCAGCAGAAGAAAGCGCCATTCGCAATTGTGTTAATATGTCTACGATGGGAGACTTTACGTATACCAAAAAAGCAGGTATGCATTACATGTAAGGCCGAGCAAATGGTTATAGCAGAGCTGCACTACAAATGTATCACACGCAATTTCCTGATCGACGAACGTCCGATTAAACAATTTTTCAGCGGTTTCATTGTCAACTTTGGGAAACGAGTTAGCTCCACGTCACCAGATATGATGCTGGTCGACGAAGAGCTGCACTCGACTTAATGGTGAATGTTCTCTTATTTTTCTGGAACAAGTGATGCCAGAATTTCTGCAGGATGTTCCGATCGCAATTCGTAAGCGCATGTGGTTTCAGCATGACGCCAGCCCACTTCGCTTATGTGCGTACTAACAAGAATGCCACATTTGAGGCGCGATGGATTGGGTGTGGTGGACCAGTCCCTTGGCCACCCCGATCTCCCGATTTATCGAGCTTCGATTACTTTTTATGGGAACATCTGAAGAATCTTGTTTATGCGACTCCACTTGACTCAGATGAGAATCTCGTTTCTCGAATATCCGAAGCTGCTGCACATGCGCATGAAATACCTAGCGTCTTTGAACGTGCACGCCAATCCCTTCACTGACGCTGTCAAGCATGTATTGCTACGAGTGGATTCAATTTTGAACATTTATTGTAAACAACGCTTTAATAAGCACTTTGTCTTTTCTTTCGTCTCTTATTTTTTGTGTTTGTACTTCACCGCTTCACAAGCGTCCATACAATGATTGTTAAAAGGTCCTCTACCTAACTTTAAAGTTTGTACCATGAATTAGGACCATATAAAATTTTTTAAGAATTTCATTACAAGAAAAATCTATTTAAAGGCAAATTTTTTGCAAAATATAGAAAAAAAAACCTAGATAATTTCAGCTTAAAAAAATTTTTTTTTATAAAAAATGCTTCTGTAATGATAATATTTTGCATATATATAGCTAAGACTTCTGCACAGAATCTGCGTGTGTGCGTGTGATCAAGGAATTCTGAAAAATTGTTATCAATCTTAGACTTACGATCAATTGAAATAGCCGATGTTTTTTTTTGTCAAAATTTCTCCATTTAGATACATTAAATTATGCATAAATCAAATCGCCATCTAAATTCTATATTTGAAAAATCCTGGTTCAGGCTCTGTACAGATATTTTAGCCATATAGAGATAAAATATGTATTATTACAGAAGCATATATAATTTTGTCTTCATTTTTTATTAAAAAATTGTGTTTAAACATTTTTTTCTTGTAATAAAAAATATTCTTAAAACAATTTTATATGTTAACTCTAGATAGGGGCCATCAACCGTTTAGTTGTGGCGTGCCAAACCAATCAGCAAATGTGATTCAGATCCCACACAGTAAGACATTTTTAAAACAATTCGATTCGCGCGATAATGCATACAAAGTTGGAGAATAGAGATCAATAATATAGAGATTTACAGTTTTATTATATATTAATATTTAAAGGTAATGTAAGGGTATTTCTTAACATAAAAATAAGCAGCATGCCAAATATTTATTTCTTCAACAAAAATTAAAAAATTTAAATTGTACATATTATGTATTTTTAAACATGTTTAATAAAATAAGAAATAGACAGCATAAAATATAAAAATTTCCCTTCATTATTCAAAAACTTAAATGCAAGCCTAGTATTGGCACCGTTCTACATTCATATCGCAAAATTAGAAACATAACTTGTGACATTCAATTTGACACGATTTTGAGCATTCAGTTGTTAAGCAATTTCTTTGCAGACTCGAAATATTTTTCATATGAGAAAAGATTTTTTACTTAGATATGTAGAATTAAAAGCGGAAAGCAGAATACATACAATGATCTCTTTTCAAACAATTAAATCTTTCCAGCAATGGCATTCAATAATTTACAAAATAGCTGTAAATTTATCTTTAAAAAGTATCTTTAAGATTATTCTGTAACTCCATAAATCTCCATAATTCTGAAGATGTTTGTCAAATAAGGTTCATTACAAATTTATCTACTTTCACCCACTCAAAAATTGACAAATTTGTAGAGTAGTACAGAGTGCCACTGAAAACTGTACTGCGTGCCATATGTGACACTCATGAAGTAGGTTGCCGACCCATATTCTAGATCAACAAACAATAAGTATCTAATCAATTATTCATTCATAAACTTTTTAAAAATCTCAGTTCTGAATGTAGTCAGTCTCTAAGAAATTTAAAAGATTTTTATATATTTGTCAGAAAATTTCCCCAGAGAACTATATAATCTCCTTAACCCAGACATATCATACCTAAAAATGGCATAAATTGTGTGAAATTTAGTAAAAATCACCTAAAAAAGCATATGTATGTAAATGCTTAAATTACATATTTATAACTTTCTGTGTTATATTTAAACTAAAACAATTATATTCAATCGTTTCTGATACTGATAACCAAGAAAAGTGTTTAAAATCCAACAAGTTTTTGAAACAATCAAAAGTTTACTGTTAAGATAAAAAATAACCGAAAAACATTCTCATTATTAAAAAAAATATTTAAAAGTAAAGGAAAGAAATCCATGAAAAGGATATTAAAAAGAATTTTAATAAGTACAAGCATCTTAAATCCAAAAATCGATATTGATAATTATGAATTATGTGGACATTTTGACAGTTAAAATGTTAATATTTAAAGTGATGAAAAATTCTCAAAGTAGGAGCGTTGATAATTTCCCATCCTCGTAAGAAAATATAATTTAATGGAGTCTGGACTTTTTTTAAAAAAATTGTGTGTGATTTTGTATAGTTTATATACAAGAGAGCCCATATCATACAAAAGTATTAAACACTAACTGAAACGTATATAATAGCTAAATTCGCTATTTTCCCAGTTTCAGGCAAAAGGAATAGTTAAACAACCTAGAGAAGAAATAATAAAATTTTATGAATTTCAAATAAAGGAGGAAGTTAAAAGTTTCCGTAGTTAAAAATTATCATATTTTTAAAACCATGCAGTACAAATTTAGATTCAAGTAAAAATTGCAGTGGTAATTGGTGATAATTCTCTTGAACGAATACTGAAATACAAAACATTAATCTCTCAGTAGCTCCTTATTTACTAAAAGAATGTGCATTTCACTTCAGTTCTCTTTATATTTGTATAAACAACTCTTGGAATGAATACGAGCTGAATGAGCGTAACAGAATAGATAGAAGAAAATTGAAATCTTACTTATATAAAAATAAAAGAGAGCATCACAAACTTCTCCCAAAACAATAGGAAAGGAAACGATTGATAAAAAAGAAAAGAATTTCCGATAGTAGCCAAACTAGGATGCAATAAAATGTTCAAGAACTTCTTTCCTTTACAATATAGCTGTCAATTAATCGCTTTCTCTAACTTAAACGTCAATACAATAACCAATAGTTACTCTAGAACTAAAGTTGCTTCTTGACCGAATGATCAAGATTGTTAAGGAAATAAAATTAATTAGAAAATTTTTTGCTTATAATATTATTATAGTTTTTCACTTTCAGTCCAATAAAAATTTGTAGATTAAATAATTGCACGATGAATTTTGTCTTGATTTTTAAGTATTTAATACAATATTTTGTACACCCCTCTCTTTTTCATTCGCTATTTTACACAATTCTTTTTACAAGGCAGGTCGCTAACCTCCAATGGACAGAATCCCCCCTCCCCCCAGAAAAAAAGTGAGTTAGAAGGAAATTGAAAATTTTTTAATTCACACGAAGTTTCTTAAACTGTATAAGATACAAGTCAAATTAAATTTTTGAAAACGCACATGAATTTTAATTTAATGGACAGATTTCTCTAAAGTTTTGAATGTATTTACTATGAGATATCATAAACTAATACATCAAATTTCATCAAAGTTGTAAAAAAACTGCATAAATTTTTTTATAAACCCAACCTAAATTCTCTAAGATCAATACAGCGACCGTTTTGTCGTTTTTGTTTCGGTGCTTCAGTATTCGAAATATGGTGCAAAAAATCAATTTGAAATGGACTATACTTTTTAATTAAAACAAGGACGTAACAATCAAGAATACATATATATAGAATAATCAACAAAGTCTTTGTAATCTAAATAAATCAAATCAGTAAAAGCAACAGCATTTCTATTACGTGTCAAAAATACATATTAATTTGAATTCTAACGGTCGAATACTGAATTCTCATATCGAGATTCATGTCAAAAAGGCTGCCAATTTTTGTAACAAAACTTATTATACCAAAAGATTAAATACCAGTAAATAAAATAAATAGTAAGTACATAAATTATTAAATCGAAGCACAGACGATAACAGTATGAAAAAGATAATAATTTCCAAAGTTAAAAAAGATACATTAAAAATAATTCAAAGAATATATTTCATATTCACATTTTACATTTTTTTATTAATACTCAAATCTGAATCAGCTAGATGTAATATATATATATATATATATATATATATAATTATAATTATTAAATTATATATATATTATATATATATATCTTTATATATAAAAATCTTCTGTGCGTGTGTTTGTCACTAAACTCCTCCTAAACGACTGGACCGATTTCGATGAAATTTTTTGTGTGGGTTCAAGTAAATTCGAGAATGGTTTAGATTCACAATTCGATACGATATCGCAATTAGTTAAAAAGACATTAATTAAAAACATTCAAAAAATACAACTCAACATTCACCTGCATTGTTGTAACAACGCTATTGTTATAAACACACACACAAGTAATATAAAAAAAATTTAAAATCGATTCCTACTTAGATCAACCAAGAAAAAATTTATTTTAGCTACTTTTTATTAAATAGTTGCAATTAATATAAATATGTATATACATCTGACACAATCACAACATCAAGTGGTAATGAATTTTTATTAATTATCATTAAAGTATCGTATTGTCATCCAAAACAATCGTGTATGTAAAATTTCCTTTCAACTGAATGATTTAACACGTGAGGAAAAAAAAAAACCTTTTCAAATTTTGACATATAAGTCGCCAACGTGGCTGTATTTGTAATTTTTAAATAATTAGCTTTAATCAGGTAATTTTTATTAATTATAATTAAATTATTGTATTGTCATCCAAAATAATCATGTATATTACATTTCAGCTCAATTGAGCGCTTTAAAATATATTTTATTAACGATTGAAAATTTCACCAAGATAAATAAATAAATAAACAAACAAATAAAATATGTATAGAGATTGTGAGCTAATAGTAGGAATTGAAAAAGACATAAGTTGGCGTCGAAAATTGATTTTCAGCCAAACTGGCCAAACCCGGTCTTTATTGTTACGAAAATGCAGACGATTCACGCTTTTTAGCGTTTTTAATTAATACCTTTTCAATTAGAATAGGCAATGGCATTAGAATAAATTAAGTTTATATACAATTTAATAAATATACCTGTTATAAAACAGTTTGAATCTCACCTTTTCACCTTTAATTAAAACAAGTTTAAGTTTTTATTCACACAGCCTTTACATTTAACTTCGCTCATAGTATACACATACTCACACGATATCGATTGTTTGAATTGTGATGACCGTACATGTAATGACGTTAGACATTGTAATAACTTTTTAATACAAATTTTACTCAAAACGTTCCAAATCGTTAAAGCTTATTCATAAAAAATTTGGAATTTTTGAATTTAAGATGTGTGTACAGGACAATGCCTGTCGGGTCCTCTAGTATACTATATATATATATATATATATATATATATATATATATATATATATATGTGGGAGATAACAAGGGGTCCAAGACGTTGGTCTATCTTCTATTTTATTTTAACATTAAACAAAAATTAATTAAAAAGGTAGAAAAGTTTTTACAGATAAGTTTGACGATTGTATTCAGAAGGTAACGCCTGCTCGCGCACCTCTCGCGTTCTCCTTTCTCTCTGCTCTCTTTCTGTTCTCATGTGTCCAAAAGTTTTTTCTCAAGAGTCTCTCCTTTTTCAGTTTCAGTTCTGCTTTTACTTTGATGCGCCTGCGCGCGAAGACTGCTTGGTTTTGGCTGCATGCCACATATATATATATTATATAGATATATATTATATATTATATATATATATATATTATATATAGATATATATTATATATTATATATATATATTATATATATATATATATTATATAGATAGATAGATAGATATTATATATATATATATATATATATATATATATATATATATAGTTCCTTTTTTTCAATATAAAATCAGGTCCAGCAATTTTATTTTTAAATCATTAAGGTCACAATTATTGATTTTTAATTCTTCTTATTATTTGTCTAACCACCCATTAAATCATGGCAAGTTATTTCATCAATGCTTAACAGCAACCTTTAAGATAGGGGATTAAGACCTCATCTGAGATCAAGTGCCCCGATGACCTTTCTAACATTTTTTATATAAAGCAACCTCCTCGAGTTCAGGATGTGACGGGCTTTCATCGCGATTTCCATTAATGTCCTCTTGGGATTCTTTAGGGCCAGAATGACAATTCTTTCCAACCAACTCGAGAAGAAGAACGTGAGAATGCAAATTAGGAATCTTATATATAATAGAAGTTTAACGTTCGCGGGGGTGGCTATATGAAGTTGATATATGAGGTCTATGTTTATGATTAGAAGCGATTTAGTTAAAGTTAGAGGAAGTTCCAAGTTCAAGAATTAACCTACCCCTACCTGAGTATTCAAGCTAAAGGTGGATACCATTCCACAGGGAGTAAAGCGACGTCAGTTAGGACCAATAAAATAGTTTTTACCTAGGATATAGCGGTAAGCGTTTTAAATTAAGATATAAGGAAACTGCGTGTATTGATGAGGATAGAGATAATCTGTAAAGTTAGATATAGTGGTCAATTACGCGCGCGATTATTTGGTACTACGAATTGTGTCTTCTCACTCCAGATGTGCTTAATTTGATTATTATTATTATTGTACATAGTGTTTAAGTTAAGATCTTAATAAACAAATATTAAGATGGCAGATTTGAGTGATTCTTCGTTCTTTCCTACAGATACAGGTCGCATAGATAATGTAGAAATGGGGCACCCAAGGGGAAGTGCTTCACAAGGAGGCTGCCAAATAATACGAGCTTTCTCCGTTTCCAATTATTTTTTCCACAATAGAAACGAAAATTCAACATTGTTATTCGAAAACGTTTTGTCTCTTTTTGTAAAACTATTCCAATTGCATGAAAACTTATACATAAAAATTATCACTGTAATAAAAAAAAATCCTCACAAACTCACCAATTTTCTCTACATTCATTTTCAAATACATTACGCTTCTTAAAATGAAGAGCTAATAAATAATTCTTTATCGTTTTTACGGTAAATTTTAATATGATATTGTATGCAATATATCTAACTAGCAATGTATTAAAAAATAAACTTCTTAAGGATATTTCTTCAAATACTCATAAAATAAATCTCTTTTGATTGAATTACTTTTAGTATATTTATTGAGAACTTCAAAACAGATTAAAAAGTTTTTCACCTGAGGTAAAATTACAATAAATCATATACTCAACAATGCATTTTTCACAAAGTACATACTCTATTAGCAAAATATATATCCTGAAGGACATCTATTAATTATTTAGAATGGAAACAAAAAGCCAGGGTTGTTATTAAATATCAATTGCATGCCATTTAAAGACTCAGTTCTGGTATTCTCTTTTACCAAACATCATTATATAAATGTTTTCATTGAATAATTTGTGAAATCACGATTTGTGTGCATAACCACAACAAACGTATAATCAAGCCTCATTACGAGCTCCATCTAGTTAATTCCCATCTGAATCCAGAGATAAACATTTAGGTTATTATTTTAAATAGTGATCAAGTTAACAAAGGTTTCTTTGTTGCTTAAGGGGTGATGACAAGGGAAGAATCTCCACTGCCCTTGTAATGCAAGAAATTGGCCTTTCCTAAATGCTCTTTCTTTCTAACTGGAGATCCTTTTGTTTTGTGGTTTGAAAAAAAAACTGCGTTATTTTATGGACCACTTAAAAAAGATTTGACGCGATGGCCACTTAATAGCCGTTATTTACAGGAGTCGGTTAGATTAAAGTTATTTTTTTGTCTTTGTTTAAGCAAAAAATTTATGGCTTGGGAATAGTTTTTTCGAAGCAAAAGAATAAAAGAAAATGAGGGAAATGAAATTAATTAGTGGACCAAGGCACAGTTTTGGGAAAGCACGCACGCAGGCAAAAACTGTCTTAACATTTTCCAACAGCATGCAGAACTATTAGTGTCCCCTAAACATTTTATTTGTGTCTTTATTTATTTATTATTTTTTTTAAAAAATGTGATTTACAGAACTCGAAAACATATAATACTTTGATGATGGAAATAGCTAAAAATTCAATAAATGTTAGAAAAATATAATAAAGAAGTGTCTGAGTTATGCAGGATGTTCCGAAACTCAACGACAAGCGGGCGAGAGGGGTCTCACTAGTTATGGAAAAAATAAAAAAAAATTATATCACTTGGTTAAGTGATATGTGGAATTGATCAATGAATTAGTTGCCTATAACTGTTATATAGAAAAGCAGCAGGTGTGTTGTATCATTTTAGAATCTAAACGAAATGGGTCATCTTTTGAAATAATTCGTCTAGGTTAGCATGCTATGTTTTGCTTTTTATGGAGAGTTAAATTTTAGGTGACGTCATTTTCTCTAATCACGCGACTCAAACACAAACTATTTTAATTTTTAAACCATCGGAGTTTTTTACTTAATTTGAGAGTGTGATTACTAGCATAGCTATGTAAGATCACGTCAGTGAAAAAATTACTGTAAAATTGTGAAATTTGTGTTCACAGCACCTAATGATGTTATGAGAGAGGTGTTTTTCAAATGAAGATGTTTAGCAAGAAAAATGAAAAATTGGCTATGATTGTTATAGATAGAAAAGAACAAGTGTTGTAGCATTATATAATCTTAATTAAACGGGCTATTTTTTAGGCAGCTTGCCTAGGGTATGCAATGTTTTGTTTTTTATGAACAGTCAAAGTTGGGTGACGTCATTTTCTAAAACATATTACGTTGATTTTAACTAAAACAACAGTTTTTTGCTCTATTTGAAATTGTTATCAATATCACAGCTATTTAGGATCACCTTAGCAAAAAAACAACTGCAGAATTGCGAAATTTGTGTTAGCAGTACCTAATAATGTGGTAGAGGATGATTTTTTACATTTTCAAAACTATGTGACGTTTGGGAAAATTAATGACAGTGTGAGAGTTAAGAATTTAAATAATAGATTTATTTACGTCCACAGCTATAAAGTACAATATTTACATTTAAATGGAAGTTATTCATACTATTGATTATTTCAATTCTGCAGAATATGAATTTGTGAAGGAGGAGGTAATACAACCGTTCGTCTAAGTGTTTCAAACGGACTGTGTTTCCAGCTCGAGAGCGGAGTGATGTTTTTCTTATGGCCATCGGTTGTTGGGTCAATGTCAGAAGAAAAGACCCCGCAATATTTAAGGGTGCACGGGTAAATGTGAATTGTGTAATGCTATCATATAAGAAAGCCGATTTTGCAGCTGTGGGTCGGAAAACGTTACACAAAGTGAATGAAGTCTATCTTTTATTTTCCCAGAACTGCTACGGTTATGGTTCCGAAGCCATAACTGGTGTGTCGTGGGTTCAAGACCTGTTCATACCGAGTACAAGAGGCCGATTCTCGTTAATTCTCGAAGTCCACTTGTTGGTGAGGTAGTTTGAAGGAGGGGTAGCTGATTAGATGTCCCTCGTCACATGACCAAGGCTCAAAATTCGTTGCCAATAGCTCTCGTGTTACTTTACAGTTAGGATTTATTATAAGTCATTCTCTCATTTAATTTTTACTTAAGTATTAAGAATCTAACATAAAAATTAAGAACAGAAATTAGAATTTTTTTTAATATCTTTGATTTGCACGGGTAGCGTTTTAATCCAAGGAAATCACACAAAATTAAAAAAAAATTAACATACCAAAATAAATTAAACATTTTATATAATAAGCCTTTGTATATAAAGTTCACCTAAATCTAATGCAAGCATTCGTAACATAATTTAAGCAAGCGAAAGAATTCATGCATCTTACGCAAATTAACTTCTTAACAAAATTACTTTTTCATGAAGCATAACTAAACTTTATTTACATACCTCGTTTTTTGTCTTAAATTATCTGTTCCCCAAACCACCACATTTTCTGAGTAGTTAATCTCAAGTAATTAATTAACTTTTATAGTAGTTAGGCTTAATTAAATTCAGATCCATTGGAAGCCTTTACAACAATCCAGGCTTTCCATAACCACACCAACACATGAACCACGACCAGTTTCGCTAATCCTGCAACCGTTATGCAGAAACTCCCATTCGATCGTTAGCTTTCTGATGTGCCTGCAAAATACTTGTACGTACAGCTCGTGCTAATATCTCCGCGACTTAATGCATATAATCTAGGGTTAAACTAAACTTTAATGGAGGACATTCATAGACGGGAAGAGGTTCCTCTTGCGTGATATGGCACCCCTTCAAGAGGCTCTAAAACTTCAGGAAAAGTGTTGAAAGCTGTTAGGCAAAATTTGTCGCCCAACTATTGCTTCTTGCAACATTAAAGATGCTTCTGGTCCGTTAAGGAAAATTTCTGGAGTCGCTTCTTTTGCTTTTATCTTTGTGAGGGGATAGAGCAAAAATTAAAAATTGTAGTGTTTTTGAATTTGTTGATGTATGGGAAAAGATTTTGAAATTTGATCAATCAATGGCATTAAAGGGTTCGATTTGTAATTTTTATTAATATCTATATGATATATAATAGGAGCACATTTCCATTTATATCAACGTGTTACCAAAGTATGTATAATCAATTATACATATGAGAAATAGAAGGTAATTTAGAATATATTTTTTCTATTATTTATTTTATTATTATATAAAGAAGTTACAAATGCTTTTTACAATTTTTTCATTTTTTTAAATTTTTTAAATTTTATTTAATACAAAATAAAAATAATACTAAAAATAGTTTTTAGTCTAAAATATAAATTTTCTTCGACAATACGTGTATTCAGGAAAAGATATACCTCAACTCTTAGTAAGCAGCAAGGATAGGGTTTGAAAATGAAAATTTTAAAGGGAAAAGCATGTACCCAATTTTTAATTTATCGTACAAATAATGTAGTGATTATAATAATGTATACTTTTATCACATTAATTATTTATAAAATCAACGACTAATTATTAATCACTTAATTAATAACTTCAAGCTACCAATTAATTAATTATTAACCACTAATTATTCATCAATTTAATTAAAAACTTTAAGCTACAAATTAATTAGTTATTAATCCATTTAATTAATAACTTTAAGCTTCCAATTAATTAATTATTAATCGATTAATTAATAACTTTAAGCTACCAGTGAATTAATTACGTACATTTTAAGTACAAATGCAGCTCTTATTTTTTTAATGCCAGCTGTTAATTAACAGCTTCTATTTTCATCTTGCATCATTCTGCCAGGTATTCTTCAATCGTTTCTCCCGATATGTTACATTTTGTGTTGTCCCTATCCTAGTGGAGAATCATATCTTCTACATATTAGATTGATGGAACTTTGCTGACCTAGGAAGAATATAAACAGTATGAAAGCAGACTCCTTAGATATGCAAAACATATAAAGATTGTTATTATTCTGCTGGAAAATAACTCCAAAATGATGTGTATTGAAGAACAGAGCAACCAGCCGCAGGATGTCATCAAAATATCGTTGATTTTTTGATTAGGGGCGACCTATTATTGCAAGAGAAAGTACTCCTCACCAGTGGCGCACACAAGGGGGGTCCTGGGGGTCCGGACCCCCCAAAGCACTTGATAATTTTTGCGATTGATTATTATTCTAAGTATATAGTACGTAAAATTTAATTAAGTTTTTGTTATTAATGATTAATTTTATTAATTAATGCTAATTATTTATTCAATAATTAGTTTTTTAGTGTGTTTTGTTCCCAAAAATCGACAAAATCAAAAGGAGCATGATACAAGAATGGGGAACTTTCGACCCCGGACCCTCCCCCCCCCATGAAAAATTCCTGTGTGCGCTACTGCTCCTCACCATGATCGCAGGGCTAATGGTTTTGTAAAACCAAAACTGATCGGAATATCACGGTTTTCGTCCTTTGCCTTTAAAGGTCCGATGGTCATTCGTTTCAAAACTGACCTGAGGTTCGTCGCAGAACACTATTCGCATTTCCGTTTGCAGGCAGCGCTGCTAATCGGCTACGGCACAATACTAGATCATTCGGTAGTAGATGTGGGGTTAAGGATAAAAGCTTCAAAGACCGCTGTGAGCATATTTGCGCCTTCAAACGCTGCAGAAGAGGCTGTAACTCATTGGATAACAGACAATGTGATATCATTGTGGCTGTTCTATAGAATCGCATAATAATTCAAACTTGCCTCACATTCGGTCACCTTGGGCTGTACGCCAATAAGTTCCTTGCAGTAACTATTGCTGGCAACTCTTTTGCATGGCCGTGCCTGTAATTTCAACCATATTCAAAATCATCCATTTGGCTATAATGTCTTCAACAACATAACGGCCTTATTAGTGGTGTCGTCAGGGAACTGCTACACCAACTATGAGAAAAGATATGTCATCAGAATTGGAAAACTAGTTCTGCAGTATAAATGTGTTCAATGTCAGAAGCTTGCATCCAATCGTCTTGGAATCATTGTATGTGGTATAAAGACATTTTCATGGCGAAAACTTTGAGAAAATCAAATTATTTGCTAAGGGTATTTTATTTTATTTATATTTTTTGGAAAAGAATGTATTATCATTAGATAACAGAAGCAATAGGATCCCCCTACCAGACACTCTCCTTTGCTACTTCGTTGGTGATTAGACATAAAAAAACTTTGCACAAATGAGACAGCTAATACACCTTTTTCCAACCAATGAAAACTGTGCATATAACCAATCAAAATAAAATAAATTACGGTAAAATTTTCAAAATATTTTTACAAGTATGAATTGACAGGTAAATGATATTGTTTAATATTTGTTTCGAAATGATAGATGTTCTTAGTGATATACTAAATGAAACAAGATTAACAGAAAAAAAAGAATTAGAGAATATTTAGTACTTCTCTCAAATGGCATACAACATGGGTATAAGACAATTTTCATAATTTTGTACTCACGTATCATTTTGTCAACGAAAATCGTCAAATAAAATGACGTCGCCAATTCAAAAGACTATGCCGAAAGCTGCCATGGTATTTATTGTTCTTTAACATGCGCTGCACGAACAATTTTCCTCTATTGGCTACATGTCGTGGAATTTGGCGACATCTTTTGATTAAAACAATTAACCTAGTCGTCTCTCGATATAATATTTAAGTAACCACAATTTAACACGATTTAAATTTCTTTAATTTGATTCTATATTTCATTTCTGGAGGGTGCCTAAAAATCTTTTAACTGCTTCAAATTTCCAAATTTTGCAAGCCATAGAAGATCCCTTTCGCACTATGCCCTCAACTCAGGTAAATAGTTATAACATAAAATAATGCAACAATTTGGACTTTCTGGATGACGCAGTTTGCTTTCATAAAACTTCTTTAGAAACCCGATAAGTACCATATCTCAAAACAAAACACCTATAGCAATTAATATTCAGCCTTAGAAGAACAAAAATAAATTTTAAATAACGATTGTTCTTTGCTGCCTTTTATAGCTCCAGAATGGTATTTAATTTTCATCGCTAAAAGTTAGTGAAGTGAAGTGAGCATCCGAAACAGTTGGACAAGAAGAGAAAAGGATGAAGCCAAAAATCTGAAAAGAGTCTTTCAGCCAATACTGTGTTGGATCGATAAAATTAGTTTGGGCCTGTTATGCTCTTAATTGATTGGTTTCATTGCCGGGCATTATTCTAATTGTACCATTCTCCAGATTTCTTGCTCAATGTCTGCCATAATCAGTTTTAATGTCTTTCAGCACGCCGATGCAGCGTTATGGCTTCTTCGATAATTTTATGAGCTCTTGTTCCAGAAACTTATTTTAGTTCATTCTTCATTCAAATTTCGTCGGATTTTCTGTCGAATACCTCTGAACGGTTATTTTAAATACCTTTCTAATTGTAATAATTTCTTTGTAGTTTGTTTGCAATAGCAATACATTGAGGATTCATATAAATCGTTCAAATTCACTCGCAAAGTGAATAATAGCTTACTTAGTGTATAGTTAAAATAAAACATTATTTTTTTAAAAAAAAATGTCTCGGTATGTATGTATTAACGTTACCATAGCCAAATTTACATTGGGTGAATTTCGCCACTTTCCACCAAGATCTGACTGATTTTTTTTTCAAATAAAACATGTGAGAATCTGTTTTTATTGCTGTTTTCCTTTGATGTTATGATATCATGAGGCGATTTTGGCCACGGTGACGTTAATAGGTAAGTACCAACTTCTCTAATAAAGATGTGCAGTATTTTATTCACCTATTTACAATAATTCCCCTCCACAAGAACTGATCATACACATCATATTCAAATAAATGTAAATTTTTGACATAAAGTAAATGTTTGGAATTCAATCTTTCTTCAATTCTCTTCATACCGTAAATTTAAGCGATGAACCATCATATAAAACTACTTCATGTCCATATATTGAATCCATATTCATTAATAAAGAATTAATCATTTGATTCACATTGAATTTTATTTCATTTCATTGAAATTGGTAAGTTGTAGTTAGGGACCGAAAAGGCAACAATTTACATGTCTGGTATCATATGCTTTCCCCAGCATTCTCGAAAGTCTAATAAATCATTGGACTGGACACAATTATTCCAGTGATGACAGCTCTAGTTACATTCAAAATTCAATCGATGACGGTATTTAATTCATATCGATTTTGGCGATGGACTGAAAATTCTTATCGAATTTTGTATTGACTCTGACTGGAGGCTGTGCTAGTTATACAATAGGGCTAGTCTACAGTTAGTTAGTACAATAGTAGGTATAGTGCAATTTGTGTGGTAAGTGTAACATATTATAATAGTCAGAGAGTACCGTAAATATTTGAAATCACTTTGTATTTATGGATACCTGTAATGAATCACGAATATCGTATGTAGCACATCGTCGGTCTAATTATCAGAATGTGTAACTCCTTCTGGGGTACTAATTTGATATAGGAGTGCTATGCGCCAAGCGCTGTTTGGCACGATACCTTAATCGCGCTAAGCAGCGGTTAAAAATTAACTCTAATATACTTTATCTCCATGACAAGCTCATTTAAAATATTAAGGTAAACATATTGCAATGTTGTCACGCATCTTGGCGAACATAAACAACCACTTGGCGCGTAGCACTTCTAGATCAAATTAGCACCCCATATGGAGTTACGCATTCTGATAATTAGGCCGACGACATGTATATTCATATTTGTTATTTGATTTGATATTACATTAAAGCCATAATTTGAAGTTGCACGGGGGCTGTTGGTGACAGACTTCACAATTTTGAGCTTCGGTCAAGTGAGGACGACACTCGAGCAGGGACCCTTCTTTCTAAACCTTCATACCACACCAACTTGAGAACTTCAAGCCTCAACTGATTTAACGTGCATCAGACATTCTACACGCGTGTCTTTAGTGGCACTAGGACTCAATGCTTTCGACAATGCTGGTCAGGAATTAGCGACCATGACCACTTAGATACCACGGCCATATTCCTGTTTGTTATAAAAGCGTTCCTTAACTTCCCTTATTTTCAATACACTTTTTGTTCCCTTGGGCTTGCAGACACCAACTGAGTTGTTATTTCACAATTTGTATTTTTAGTTACATTTATATTGAAAAATAAACTAGTTGTTTAAAATTTAATATTTCATTTTTATGGAACCTTTATATCTAGTCTGAATAAGTGAATTCGTAATATGACTCCCTCCCATAAATAACAATCTATTTTGTTCTGTATTGAAAAACATCTCTTTATACGAAAATTATATGCATAAGACAACCGGGATAAATGAGGTGTTCGTTAAATAAAACATAATTGAATAATTTACTTTTCATCCCTTCTTCCAATGCAATATATTACGGCCTTTCTAGAATAAAAAAAATAGTATTTATTCAATTTACCTTTTAACAGTGAACACTTCTTGATTAAGTTTTTTTCTGCTCTTAATTCTGCACAATTTTTAACCTTAAAAGCTCTAATTTATGAAAATCCTCACTCGCAAAGTTTTTAGCATTGTACATACAATAGCTTCTTCTAATAGGTAGCTTCGTTTATTTTTATAAAGGACTGATTATGCCTTTTCTTTATTTTTCTATTTAGCAAAATGGAAGTTTTTTTAAAAAAATGTTCTGCTTAACTTTTTACAGAATGTATCCCATGAGGATCCCGAACCAATAAAAATTAACAATTCATTTTCAAAGGATATATAAAGTTAGGCTTAAGTCTTTTTTCAAACTTGTTTCTTTCTACTAATCTTTCTTGCACCCAAATGCATAAGTTTCTGCTAAAGGTGAAGGTTGGGATTCCACAAAGCAAGCTTAACCGTGCTTCATCACCCTAAGTCAGCAATACTTTAGAAAACATAATAGTTTTCCATTTTGGTCAAATGACTTTATACACTCTGCAACAAAAAAAAAAAAAAAAAAAAAAAAAAAAAAAGAAAAAAACGACGCACCAAGAAGAGTTACCCGATTGCAATAAAATTTCGTATCCAAAGACATTTGTACTGAACAAACGAATGTTTAAAACTTGGTGTCCAATAAATGAATAGCGGGAGCTACAGCGCATCGGAACTGTACACTCAGCAAGTGTCTATAAGAAGCGATTCTCAATCTGATGGTCAAAATTTCTGTTGTACTGCGATTTAGGATACCTTTCAACGACTGAAAAAATGCCTCACCGCAGGATTCGAGCTCATTACGAGCAACTGTCATAGTTTGAAAGAGGCAGGTTGGGCAAATCGGATAATCGTGTTCGTCATGTGGGTCGAAGCGATACGGCCATTAGGAGAAGCTGGCAAGAATGAGTGGACAATGGTAGATTTAAGCGTCATGATGGTAGCGGTCGACTGAGGGCCACAGGCGATCGGGAGGATAGATTGGTAGTCAGATCAGCTGTCACAGAGCCTTATTCATCGTTATCAACCATCAGACGTGCGACCCACCCACGAGTGTCCACCATGACCATCCACAGACGGCTGATAGAGCAAAATTTACAATCGTATCAACAGCTACGCCACCTGCCACTCAAGCCTGTACATTATAGAGCCAAATTACAGTGGTACTTGGCTCTATCAGGCTGGAATCATGCTGACATGGGACGTATAGGGTTTAGTGACGAATCTCCCTTCCATTTGTGTCCTGACGATCATCGAAGACGTGTCTGGAGGTTTTCAATTTGTTAACTTTTCCCTTCTAAGTTTTGAAGGATAATTTATTATGTTCATAGAAATTATTACATATACTTAATAATTATATACAGTCGGACCCCGGTTTAACGAATTCACTGGGACTGAAACTTTTTTTCGTTAATTCGGTGTTATTTGTTATATCGTGTGGTCCAAACAAAATACAAATTTTTTGCACTGTGACCTTTTAGAAATTCTTAAATAAGCAACGACACAAAAAATATCTATAGTTCGAAATTACACACTTTTTATTCAACAGCTAAAGATACTATTATTGAATCCTCAAGTACCATTTAATTGAAAATTTTAAAATACTGACAAATAGATGCTTGACAACCTTTTTGATCCCTAACTTGAAAGAGTTCTTTTTTTTTACTTTAAGCAAAGAAAATACTGCATCATGGACATCTCGCTGCATAAGATATGTTTTCACAGTTTACAAACAATATAAATCATTAGAAAATGTAAGAGTTTTGATAGAAATTTCATTATTAATTTCTGCATTAGAATCGCTATTTATTTGCTCCGACAAATCAAAAATTTCCTCAGTTTCAGTTGCACAGTTAGGCAGTTCGTTAGAAAATGTAACATAATCGTTAAAAGTTAAAATTCTAAATATTCTCTGCGTTCTAGAGGGGAGATAAAAAAGGAGTTTGTGGTGTCTTATTCAAAACTCATACGATAAGTTACATTCAAGATTCATCTGCATCTGAGAAATCTAATAATGGACTGCACCCTTTCCCGTTAAAATTTGCTCTTTTCTTTTCCTTACAAAAACAATATGTCATTTAAAAAAAAATCCAATCTTTTCTAATACAAACTAATAAAAACAATTGTTCACCTGTTGAAATAATTCGAAAATTTGGGGTTTATTATTCGTTAAATAGGAATTTTGTGTCTTCATTTTAACCAAGAAATTCATTACACAGTTAAATTCGTTAAATAGGGGTTCGGTAAATCGGTGTCCTACTGTATATTTACTTTTAGACTTACAGTAATAAATTTGCAAAGTTTTGGTAAGTTTACAAGAAAAATAGCAACACAACATAAGTGAAAACAAATATTTTCTACGTGTGCTTAAGAATATGCAGCACCACTGTCATACTGGATCTAAGCTATTGTTTAAAGAATAAACCAAAGTGCAACGAAGAAGAGAGTAAGCCAAGCCGCTTTTACGTCTGATGTATGCGATATTGTACGATAGAAATCGAAATCCAAATGGGGTTCATAAATCACTATCTTCACTAGAAGTCGTAAAGAGACTCTCCGACATGTTAAAAGTAGTCCGGAACTCTGTCTCAAGTCGGAACGATTGCTCAAAAAATCCACCAGTCTCTTCCTTTCAATTTTTATAGAAGCCAGCCTGGCATTCTGTATTTTCGATCTAGCAGTAAATTTTATTTTTACAACTCGGAACGCTGTAGAAATTTCTCATTTGGTTCCTTGAGAGCCCAGGAGAAAATGCCTCTTTCAAGTAGAAGATCTTTCGCAACTTGAAAAGACCTTTGCAAGTAAAACTTTCTTTGATGTCTTAAGCCAATCAACCATACTTCAGAAGACTGAATATAACTCAAAAGAGTACTCTGCAAAGTTAGTATTGGGTATAACTAGAATTAAATTACTTTGAAGCATTAAGTTGACTTCGCACTTAACATTATTCATTATATTTTGAATGTTGTGTCTTCGAATGTATACAAATTTTACGTAAAAGGGATAAATGAGAGTCTTTTAAATGTAAGTGCGCTCGCACTAATTATTAACAACTACTGATTGAAAATAAACGACACATTGTGTTCAAGAAATGTTACTTTAAAGATTGAATGCAATGAAAATCACTTTGGCTCTTAATTACAATTTTGAGCAAATTAAATTTCCCTCACGGATTGAAAAATGTTATGCCATTTGAAATAAGTTATGAAAAGTAAGCGCCATAATGAATATTCTAAAGTAAAATTAACTAAAGAATAAAAGGACTTTTCCAGTTGTTCTTCAGAAACAAATCTGATCAACACTTTAAATCACTTTTATAATAAATTACAATTAATAATTTATTACATTTCATTATTTGAATAAAAACTTGATTGGTACTGTAATAATAGGATATTCGCGAGTTCTGTCCTCTATAACTCAGTTTTATTTCGGTCCAGACAAATAGTCACTTTACGTTAGAACAACTCCACTCCGAAAATAAGCGTCACTACTAAATAGCATGTAAATAATCAGTGAGACAGAGAATAGTTGTTATGTAGACAATACAGCCACGCCAGGAAATTCCTGAATTATAGTTGCTTAATTCTGAATTATAGTCGCTCATTAGAAGATATTGTGGGTCGTTAAATGAGTACCCAGCTTGCTATGGAACTGAACACTGAGGGTTTCGCGTCAAACTGACCACTTGACTGAAACATCTTTACGTGCACTCCAGCACCTAAGGTCTCGTAAACTGAGATATGCACAGTAGGCTTTAACCCTCATGCGCTGTTGCGCCACTGATTTCAGTTTAGTATTAGAAGATATTGGAGGGTTTCTCTTCGGCGAGATAAGTAACCGTTATTACCTATTATTTAGTTGTCTTGTCTACATGAGACGTACTTAATTCTAACGCTTAAATTAATAAAGATGAATTATTGTGAATATCAATTTGTTATCCTTTCGTATCTTCTTTAACGGTTTCTTAATGGAACCCCTACTGCGTTCGGATCTCCTCCCCCCAGGGGACCTCAACGATCAGAGAGATCTCCACCGCAATCAACAAGAGGGAGAGGTACCACGACAGTGCGTACTCGAGCAGTGCGAATAAATCATTGCAAAAATATTTACAATGTATTGAAACAGCTTTCCATAAACCTTAGAAGTAATAGTCAACAAGAGTTAAAAAATTAAATTTGTAAATTTCTTTTTTTAAAGAATTTTTTAAACCAAAAAGGAAATTAAAAAAAGTTATTGGTCAAAATTTGGTGTATGATTAATATAGTTAAGTAAATGTTTAAATTTTATTGATATATTTTTTTAAAAAAAGATTGTTTACTTAAAACAAATGTGCACTTAAACTAAGAAATAATATTTACCTAATTGATTCTAAAACATATCTACTCATGCTTCCACAAAGACATGTAACTAATCTCTTAAATACCCCTTCCAACAATTTAAGAGTTCTCTTTGAATCTCACTCTCTCTCAGTTCCACAAAACCATAAAACAATTCTAAATACCGCGATTAAGCATCAAGACTCCGTTCGAATCCAAAGCAAGACAGCCAATCAGGATAAACGCTCCATAAATTTCCAGAAACTAATAACCTCTAAACGACGGACAATAACGTCACGTGTTCTTCTCGACAGAATATTCTTTTTTAACGATGGCATTTAAACTGCACAACGAATACCTACTTCCAAAAGAATTTCTTAACAAGTTAGCCTTTAATGTCAGAAGAAGAACGTTAGAAAAAAAAAGTTCTAAAATGGCCGGCTAGTCTGGAAACTCGCAAAATGGAAGAAAGAAAGAAAGAAGTGTGTTACAGATACTCGAGCTCTGCACAGCGTCTATCATAAATGGCGATGCAACTTGAGCTGTGTCTTAGGGCTGCTTATAGCAGCGTAATGAATGTTATTTTACGAATAAAAGTGCTGTTTAATAACAACGTGCTTCAGCCTTGTCGGCAAAACGACCCACCAGAGTAGAACGAATTTATGGGTCCAGATACCCATAATATATCCAGTGCGAGCGAGTGTATTTATGTTTATGAAATCTGCTAGTATCTAACAATCAGGAAGGAAGGCAATGTCTTTCGATTTTAATCACACTGGTTCGGTGTCTTGGGATCTAAATCAGAGACTCGGTTCGTTGGTACATAATGGTACAACTCCGGGGAATATATGGGGCGTAGATTGCTCGATAAAGGGATTGTATAAACATTGCATTTATTTTAATGTTGGATGCTATCCCGAGATTAGGTTTTTGATAAACCTGAAAGGAAGTCCACCCAAGATGCTAAAGTTTAATAGGAAAAGGGAAATGACAGATAATAAAACAAATTAAAATTATAAAATTTCTGCTTTGTGAAAAACCACAGCGTTCCCCCAATTCTTACTATTATAGTTCACACTCTCCCTATATATATATATATATATATATATATATATATATATCTTGTTCAAAATTTCAATCGTTAATAAAATACTTTTTATTCATCTACTAAGTTCAAATACATTTTTTAAACTTGTAGTGGATGACAATTGATGTTAATACAGTTTTTTCAAATATTAATTAATTAATAATTAGCAACAAACAAAGACAATAGCCCAACATCATGTATAAAACGAAAAATCACTCGTTGCGTCCCTATATCGCAACGGATAGCGCGTTGAACTTCTAATCCAAAGGTCATGGGTTCGAATCCCACTTCGAATGGCCTTATTTCTGATAATGTAATTACGTTTTACGTTTTACTATGCTATTTTATTGAAATAATTAAATTTAATTAATGATAAATAGTAACAAACAAAAATAATAATCCAACACCCTATACAGAAAGGAAAATGAAAAATTATAAGGAAAATCGCTTTTTATTTTGCCACTTAATATTGTGTTTCTATCATATGTATGTACATATTTATATTAATTGTAAATATTTAAAAAAAAGTAACTAATATAAAAGTTTTCTTTGTTGACCTAAGTAGGGGCATTTGACTTAAATTTTTTTCTATTTCCTTTTTTACTTAACTAGGTGGGAGATGCTTATAATAATAGTTTTAGTTGTAAAAAGACTATATCTTCTTGGATTCATGGATGAATGAATAACTTGTTAATAGCAATCAAGCGTATTATAACACGCTAAAAAAGTGGTTCTTAAACTTTGGTCCGTGGACCCCTGGGGTTCTTCAGTGCTTTTCTAGGGGATCCGTGAACGTCTATCATTTAAGGCGAAGATTTATTTCTTTTACAGACTCTGAAGGGCCTCGTGGAAAAATTGAAAGCTGTGACTAGAAATCCTAGATTATATATAGATCACTCTAAATTGCTACCAATAAAAATCTCTACTAAAACATGTATTTCCATCAAGAATATTAATCCAGTACATTATTTATCTATTTGAAATTAGTATTTTGTAATATTTTGAATAATTAGAAGATTACTGTTTTTTTTTAAAGTAAAAAAGTAAGTAAAAGTACGTCAAATAAAACCTCATCTTTACATGAGACTGCTAATGACACGTCAGCGCAAAAATATTCTAATTGATGCTCAATACAACAAGGGTATGTGTAGAAAAAAGAACAATGGATTGAAAAAACCTTCTCCAAATGGTATCGCACAGAATGAGTAAATTTTAGCGTCTCACTATTCAATTGCATGAGGGCATTTAGAAACGGACTTCGTAATGGTGAACCACGGTCAAAAAGCAAGGACGATACCTGAGCTGGCACCACTTCCTCTCCTTAGTTCCACACCACACCAACGGGAGGATGTTTGTGCCTCGACATATTTAACGTGCATTGACGCTTTCTGCACGGTGGGTCTTCAGCGGTATTAGACTCGAACTCATGACACTCCAGCGACGAGTCTACTACATTGACCACTTAACTACCGCGGCCGTTATCGTTTAGAAAGTACCTCAACAAAACGACTTTTCTCTTTAAGGTACGTTCAAAACCCTGATTTAAAAAAAAAAGCTCCTAAATGAATAATTTTCATGATATTTAGTGTCACTTAGATTAGAATACATGTATAAAATTGTTTTAAGAACATTTTGACAAAAAAAAATTATTTAAATACAATATTTTGACAAAAAATTAACTTAGAATAATCTTTTTTCAAAATGGTCTCCTTTTATAAAAAATGCTTCCAAAATAACAATATTTCGTTTACATAAAGTAAACGCTTTTCCAGAGAGTCTAAACTAGGATTTTTGAAAACTTCACATTATTTTCAGAGTTACCACCAATTGAAATAATTATCGGCGTTTTTTTATTAAAATTTCTCCCCTCTGTTGTCGTAAAATATGGATAAACCCACTTCTAAGTTATATATTTCAAATATTCTAGTTGAGAATCTGTAGAGAGGTCTGAGTTATATACAGGCAAAATATTATTATATAATAGAAGCATTTTTCACAAAACGAGAATATTTTGAAAATGGGTCATTCTATGTTCATTTTTTGTCAAAGTATTGAAATAATTTTTTATTGTAATACTATTCTTAAAACAATTTTATATACATTTTCTAATCTAAGTGACACTAAATATCATAAATATTATCCATTTATACGCTTTTGCAAAATCACGGTTCCGAACGTAGTCGGGAACCTTAAGAGCAGGTGTGTGGTGATTTCTCCGGAACATAACGTAGAAGTAAAAAAATGACACAATATAGGCATGATAGAAGTAAAAATAATCAACAACTTGCCAGAATTGTAATTCTTTTTTAGAAAGGAGGTGGAATTCCTTTCAGTTGTCTAATGTAGTGTTTCTCAACCTTTTTATCGCCGCGAACTGGTCAACGTTTAATCATTTTACCGTGGCCCGCTGAGGAGGGACGTTGATTTTTTATGTATCAAATTGTCTTGATTTAATAATTTTAATTTAATTATACTTAAACATGCCTTCAGAATAAAATGCAGTTGCACCGAAAAATGAAAATAAAGGGATTTAACACGAAATTTACAGTGATTTTCTTAAAAAGTCACACAAAACCGAGAGAAATGCATCCCAGTAAATAAATTGGAACCAATTTAATGTTCCTCATGCACGATCCACGGACAGGTCTGCGGTCCAGGGACCAGTGACCCAATGAATTGCAAGACATAAGTCTGTGAACCAGCAGATTGGTAATTAAAGTACATTCAATCCAAAGCAAATAGCTCTTGCTGAATTCTCTATAATTCTTTTCTATTTGTTAACATATAGCTCAGTTTACTGATTTATTTTCTCAAACAGCATTAATATATAAAGCATAGAACACAATAATTAAGTTACATCTTCTAAGTATTTTTTTCTTCTGACTATTAGAAAAAATGAACATCCTTGTCTGCGTTGAAGATAAACGCTGTTTAATTCTCTTACTTAAAAATGCTGTTTATAAACCACTTAACGGTGCTTCGAATTTTTTTTTCAATGATTCCTTGTAAAAATATTTTTTCAAGTATGAAAAACACACATTTAAAACGACTTAAACATTATTTAATAAATATTTATTCAAAGTATGAAAATAAGATTGTAGTAAATAATGTAACTTTTCAGAAACTTCCTCGTATTATGATTATATTATTTTTGTTCGAGATATAACTATAAAACTTAGATCGCATTTTGCTCCAGGCATATTTCATCCACGTATATATGCAAAAAAATTTTCTATGAGTTAAAAATTTGTATATATAAATATTTAACTTAATTTCTCATTTTTATGCATTTAGCCATCCTTCATAAGTAATTTTCAAAAATGCATTCATCACGGAGGTATTTTGTATGAATAATTCATAAACGTTCTGAAATTTTTTTTAAAAAAGCTAAAAAAACATAAGAATTAATAACTTTTTTCCCCTTTTTTTTTCCAAAACATACATGCAAAACATTTCTATAATTTGGTTAACAGAAACTATTGACAAAGATTTGTGTTTAGTAATTTATTGAGATAGTAAATTTGATATTAAAAATGTCCACATTTTTCAAAAAATAATATTTATGTTCTGTTTAAAAATAAGGTCACATATATCTTAGAACTTGAAATTTAACTTAAATAAATGAGTTATAAATTTTTAAAAAAATGCCTACATAAATATTTAAAGTTGTCAATCTAACTTTTTTTTTTTTGAAAAAAATATTGATCTTGAAGCTTTTTAATCAATTACCCCGAAAAATTTTTTTTTCAAAATAATTGGTTTATTTCCCTCCTCATTAGATTTAGTTTTATTTACTAATAACTACAACGAAAAATACACACACGCAATGCGAAATGAACTTTCTTACTTTAATTTTATATTTAGCTTATTTTTAATTTAAAAAAAAAATTGAAGAATTCTAGTAGTTAATAACAATTTGTTTTATCAATTCATCTAGATAATCGAATGATTCCATTAGTGAACATAATTACATTTAAGGATTTCTTTCCAAGACATTTTATGTAGATGATGATTAAATTCTTTAATTAAACTCTTGCTTAATTCAATTATATTCTTGCAATTTTCTCATATTTTCTTTTTATGGGTTCTATCTTTTAACTATGTTTTTAAGTTGCAATCTCGGAGAAATGGAATACTTCATCATGATATTAAGTGAAACTAAGTTGCTTCATTTTAGAACGAAACGCAAGAATTGCTTTTCTAAATATTTTTTAAACTTCTGGTTTCATTTTTCGAATTATAAAGTAGTTACACATGATTATGTTCATGAATGGTGATTCTACAGCCTTGAGGTTACCAAAACTTATTCAAGCACAAGCACGCTCGTGCACGTAAGAGACTCAGAAAATAGTTTACCGATTTGCGAAATAGAAAAAACTCTGATATAACTTCTGTTTGCTGTAAAATATGCTTAGTAAATTCTCCATTAAAATACCGGTGTATAAGAAAAGATGAAATTCAAGACAAGTTAAACGAAATGCAACAACGTAGGATTCAAAAGTTCCCGGGCTGAGTCTATAATTTGAAAACTTTTTGTAGTAGAGTGACTACGATAACGTTTCTGTGCTACTGCATTTCCCCCCTTTTCTAAAAGTGATTTCTCTTAAATCAAGTGGTCTGTGTTTCACCACGGCGTCGTATTTTGTAATCGGATGCATTTAGCAACCAGCAATTGAAAGAAATGACGTTTGCAGAGTAGAGAATGAATATAAAATTTTAAAAGTGATTTGATATTTTGTAGAGTGATTCGGAGACTTACAAAATGTTGAAGCAGATGTACAACAGTAATACAAATCGCGAACACAAGGTTTTGAGTGGCATAAACGTTTCAGGGAAGGCAGAAAAAGTGTCGAAGACGAAAAGCACTCTAGATGTCCGCAGACATCCCCCACAGCTGAAAACATCGAAAAGGTTTCAACGGCGGTACGTAAGGACAGGCTTCAAATAACAGCAGAATCAGTTGGGATATCCTTGGTCACATGTCAATGAATGCTGACTAACGATCTTATCACGCATAGGGTGTGTGAATATATCTTTCCCCACATGTTAAACGAAGACCAATCTACAGATGAAGTTAAATGTGCATCGCAGGCTGAATTAAAGGACATGGCTAAAAAGATATTCTAGAAATGCTTCGATGACCCTTACAAGCGATGGCAAAAATGTGTTATAGTTCAAGGGTCTCATTTCAAAAGAGTATGTGTTTCAGTAATTTAGATGGTAATACTTTTTAAGTCATAGACTCAGTCAGGGAACTTTTGAATCCTACATCGTGTTAATTAATTTAACTTTTATGTTACTTTCTTGAAAAATCGAAAGAAATTTAACATATTATAAAAAAGTTTCATTAATAATAGTTTTTTTACTGATAATAAGTTATGTCCTTATTTTTCAATTTTTGAGCACTTAGTCCGTTTCCGTTTGAAACGCTACGTATTAAATGGATATCAGTAAGCCTTGAATTCGTGAAAGAATGCTAGTGGGAAATGATTCTTCATGCAATTACAATGTTTCGTACTGATTTAAACATCTTTATTTATCAACTGATCATGCGGATGGCATTTCCACACAAGTACTCACAAACAAAAAATGTCAATTTTGGTGTTTTTTTTTACCACCCTTATCATTTGACTAAATAGTTTGCCCTGAGAACCCATTCCACTTACATAAGCTGATTTTCAAGAATATAAGTAGTTGAATGCTTTCACTAATATTTTGTGTATTAGTATACTACAAATGAAAGAACTAAAAGAAAATAAAAGAAACAAGTTTGCAAGATAACACACACACACACACACATATGTACGCACCTTACTAGTTAGATTTGATGGTAAAAAAGCAATACAGAGGAAAAAAGCACGTTTTTTTAAAAAAGTGTCATAATCTCGTTTTAAAATCTTAATGAGTTTTCAGGAAACATTTTGTGTTAAATTACTGTCTTCCTTCGGAACTAAAATAAATATGGTAAATTTATATAATGTTTGTTCCTGCGTTTAGATCAACAGAAAACTTCATTTTCTTTGAAAAATGCATTTAGTTGTGTTTTATGAAAAGCAAAACCATAACGAAAACACAGCAGCAAATTATGTGATGCTCAAGTAAATAAAAAATAAACTATTACTTCACCTTTGTATTGTAACTATCTTAAGTACTTCAAATTTTAGTTTAAAGCTCATTAGAAATAAAATTACTCATCTTTTAAAGAAAAATTAAGTTTCGTTTTCTCTATTTCCATACTTAGAAAATTTGGGAGCCTAAAATATAATTAAATAATCTACAATCGCAATTCAAAATTAAATTATATTTCACTGATTAGAATATTAACTATCAAAAACATTTACCATCCACACCCCCATTTTAAGCATTTAATAGTAATAGACTATCCGTAAATATACATTTTTACAGTTCATCAGTTGTGTTCGTTTCCTGCTTTATTTTTTAATAATAATATATAAGTAAATTTTTAATTCAAGGATTAAATAATTACCAAAAATATGAGCTGAAAAAAAAGATGCACCGAGTTAATATTCAATGTACTGTGCTCTAATCAATTCTTGAAGAATGAAATCCTATATATATATATATAATAGAAAGATTAATAATCATTTCTTTTCTTGAGCATTAGTGTGTTTTTAAGTTCTTTATCTAATTATATACCTATTACATAATGTGCTCTTTCCAGTAACATCGTCCTTTATCGGTTAGTGTTCATATAATATTTCTTTAATATTTAAAATACCAAAATAGAATATTCAAGATGATAGTAAATTAGTTTATAGCGTGTTTGCTTAGAGAGTTATATTTTATGAGATTGAGAACAACCTCAAGATTACTTGAATTAGCCCGACACTATCAAAACTTAGAAACCATTTCACTTGAGAATCCTAAGGTATTTTTTTGAACAATGCCTATCTTCAAAGGGCCCTTGTCTCGGTCTTAACTCGGCCTGAATCAGATCACGATTCGAATAATTTTGATTGCCAAATATTATTCACAGACATATGCTCCGAAAAACTGGATTCGAATTATATGCCAACTGGCAACAGTGATAAGACTGTTTTTGTATGCCATGTCAGCCGTCCGTGTCTAGACCTAGGTCTTCCACCATGCACCAGCACCACCGTTATTTTTGGTCAAAAGGCAGTAGTCGGCTGAGTTGACTGTGAGATTGTGAGTCACGCACATTTATTTATTACGGGTTACCGTTTGTACAAGTATACGGCGACGCATGCTTTATACACAGTTCACTTAAAAGGGACGCAGGTGATGCGAACTTTTGTATGGAGGGCCAGGGCCTCAAGAAGTCTTAAGCCATCATTAACCATGCCCATGAGTCTGATGGAACAGACTTCAACTCTAATGTATCTGGATTTGCGTATTCTCTATTATGAAGTTTGCTACTGTGAGAGCTTAGCTACTACAGCAGCTATTTTTTTAAAAAATATAAAAAAAACCCATGCGTATTGGAAAGAAATTCAGACGAGACTTTTCTTTCTTTTTCTTTTCTTTACTTTTTCTGAAAGTAAAATAATTAAGCGTACTCAGAAATATAAAAATTAATGATATTAAGATAGAATTAAAAATCATATTGAGCACAATTACGAGTTACGATGAATTGTAAAAGAATTTAATAAGGATGTTGTAAAATGGCCACTGTTTAGAAAAAAAAAGAAATGTTTACGGGAATTAAGAAGAATAGAGTTTCGAATCAGCAGCGCACCGAGAGCGAGCATTCTGACTGGCTGAAAAAGTTGGCAACAATTTACTTTTACCGTTTGAAAGAAGAGAGGAAAGGGAAGAATCAGAAATAAATAAAAAAAAGGGGAAAATACGGATTATTCATAAATATTCGTAAATTATACACAGTTCAAATTAGAAATATACTACGATGTATTTGTACATTTGGAATAATCTCATTTTTGCTTCATAAATGCAAAAAATTAAACAAATTACAATACAGAAATTTCTTGAAGGCAAGTAAAAAATTGGTTTTTCGTTTTCCTTCCAACACACACATTTTGTCAATTTCATAATTAAAAGTTCTTTTTATTTCACAAACTTTTTATTAATTCGAAACTTTTACAAAGAAGGAAAAAAGAAAAAAAAACCTTCCATTTTTTTTCTTTTCATAGGGAGCGAAGTAGCTTGTTTTTTCTAATTACAATGCTCATGTAAACAAAGCCCTGCATATCTTAGAAATTCATCCTTGTCACAGAAATTGCAAATTACCCGGCGCAATAACGCAATTCCAGGAAGTTTAAGAATGTCTTCAGGTATTTATTACTATTCACAACAATAATCCACAAGATGCGGTATAAATATTCAAATAACTCAGCGACAGAGCACGCAAAAGTCTTTTTTTAATTAATTTTCAAAATTAATTAGCATGTAAATGAGTTCCGTGCTAAGAAAGTTTCAATCCTAGATAAGGAGTGCATTATTTTTTAATCTAAATTTTAATTAAATTCCAAGCGAGCCAGAAATTACATTCCTGTCAGCATGAAGAATGTAAAATCATGTCGAGAGGATAACATCTAACTCGTGTTTTGAAATACACTAATATATTTTTTTAGAAAACCTAAGTGTTATATTTAAAAATGATACATAAAAAGGATTATTAAAAACATAATTTTTTTTTTTCTTTAAAAAAACATACACGTTTCATTATTTTTAATCTAAAAAAAAGATTATAAGAAATAATTTTTCAATTTATTTTGGTAAGAAGAATGTTCGAGAGAATCTGAATAGTGTATTTAACCGAATTTTAAATAGCTACTTAAATTCGAATTTTTTAAAAAAAATAGTTAATCTTGCACATAAAAAATGTGTTGAAGATATTTTACAATAGAACTTACAACTATGCAAAATTAATTTATTTAACATTGAACTTTTTAACACTTTCCAGTTTTTTTTTTTATTTAATGTGGCTGATTTCATTATTTTGATTTTCATTCACATTTAAAATAGTTTCTGCTGTTGTTTTTTTGGCTGCTAATATTTTTTTGTCAACTTTTTCTTTTTTGAGTTTATTAGTTGATATTTATTTGATTAATTGACTGGTTCATACGATTTTTTTCGACGAAAGGACTGATTCAGTTTGGAATTCATTGGTAAAAAATAAAGAAACTATACCAAAGACCAATTTTGTCAATTTAAAAGACATCGCCAAATGTTTCGTAATACAACTATATGTGGAAACCGTTCTCGCGTATGTTCGAACATAATAATAACAATGACAACCTTTGCCGATACTTTTTAAATTGACGACGTCATTTGTTTCGGGGAAATTCATCGTATATAATACGTAAGTACGGAAATTAGTTTTCTGGCAGACAATATGGAAATGCACCCTGAAAAATTTTCAAAATACCGTAAAATCCGGCGTATAACGCGCACCTATACTTTGAATATGATTTTTTTTAAATTTTTAGGTACATTCGCTGTATAACGCGCACTCCTTTTTTTACGAAGAAACCTAAAATGGTAGTATACAATACTGTTGTGTTTTTAAGTCATTTATTCGAGGTATTATCCCAGACATTTGAAAAAAAAAATGGTGTACTTCTAGAACAACAACTCTTTTATTTCATAAGACTGGTTATTTCTTTTAAATGAACAGTTTTCTATACATGCAGAAGTAAATTTATTTTTATGCTCATCTCTTTTGTAATTTTTAAAGATATCGTTTTTACACCCTGCGTATAACGCGCACCCTTAACTTTCGAACTTATTTTTTGTGTTAAAAGGGCGCGTTATACGCCAGATTTTACGGTACATATTTATTTATTTATTAAAAATAAACATAATTTTTTAACATTGTTTAGAATTAGAAACATTTAGCAATAAACTTGCAGCTATTTATAAAATATAAATAAAGTGTAATAAAATTATTTTTTACAAAAAAATAAATAAATTATATAACTTTCTGTGCGAATGTAAAAATTCCAGAGCCAAAGTTTGAGCACTTCTTTAGAAATTAAATATTTAATACAAGTTTTAAGTATTTAAGAAGAAAAAATTGAGAAACAATCTTCTCGTGTTTATTTTAGGCAACTAACTATAATTATTCATTTATATATATTTTTGAATTTTATTCGTTCTTTATATAAATCTAAATTTGTGTTCTGCTTACGATTTTCATGTAAGAAATAAAAAAAGATCAAACGCACCAAAGTTATTTAAAACAATTTTTTGTATCCATTTCACATTCATTTAATATTATTCTTTTTATTCTATAATATATTTTTTTTTAAAAAAAGGAATATTGCTAAAATTACTGCAAAATCCTTAATGCATAATATTAATCGAGAAAATTAGAATACTCGTTGAAGAACGCAAGCGTTCATACTTAAATTTAAGCCGCGTTAGTTTTTACAATAAAACTTTGTTACCAAATTTAAATCTTTTTAAGCAACAATATATAAAATTTCATGCTACACTGTCTTTTAAAAGAAATACTATTTTACAATAAAAAGCTTCAGCAATAATATTAAAAACAACAACAACAAAAAATAAGATCCATGTTTAATGTTCCAAAAGTTATCATTAGACTAAAACATTAACCACAATACCATATTCTTTATCAAATGGCAATGTAATGTCGTCGCTCAAGATTTCATTTTCTTTTGAAATGCACATGTTAACTTTATTAGTCATTCTGTAAAGATACGCGAGTGCTTTGTTTGTCTTAACAAAGGTTATTCAACCTCGAAAAATTATCTCATTGCAAATCTTACTCAAGAGAGCACTTTCATGATTTTGCCGCCACTATTTATCTCAGAAAAGCTCCGCGACAAACTATTCAACTGAATCAAGATAAAAACATGAAACACACATTTGAGACTATTTTCTGGTAATCTTTAGAATTTCAATAACAGTCGAAAACATTTGATACAAAATTTTCTTAAAGGAGAAATCGAATGATGCTCAGAAAATAGAAGGTATTGTATTATATGAGAGAAAATATATTTCAGATCTTTGTTTATTTTGTTTAATAGGGAACAGAAATGTAACAATAGAAACTTTATTTAATAAAAAAAGTAATATAAAAACAATTTAAGGTCAATTTCTACTTGAGTCAACAAAGAAAATTTTTTATTTTAGTTATTTTTTTATTAAATAACTACAATTAATATAAATATGTATATACATATGACAGAATGACAATATTAAGTGGCAAAATAGCAAGTTATTTTCCTTGAAATTTTCCTTTCTATATATGGTGTTGGACTATTATTTGTGTTTATTACTATTGATTCATTAATTAAATTTTATTATTCCAATAAAATAGAATAGTAAAACGAAATCACGTTCTCAGAAATTAGGCCATTTCAGATCCACCTTTGGATTAGAAGTTCATCGCGCTACTGGGACACAACCAGCGATTTTTTTTATATATCTTTTTTGTTTGTTGCTATTTATTCATTAATTCAACTTAATTAATGAACTAATATTTGAATCACAAGTTTAAAAAGAATGTATTTCAACTTGAGTAGATGAATAAAAAGTATTTTATTAACGATTGAAAATTTGAACAAGATATATATATATATAGGGAGGGTGTGAACTAATAGTGGGAATTTTAAAAAAATATGTATTTTATACGAAAACAGAAAGGAACTATAAACAAACAAAACGATCGAGTTGTTTAGATTTGATTTTTTACTATCGTCACACTTTAAAGATGCATTAGGGCTATCCACCTCGTACTTTTTAATCTCAGTCAAGTGACGAGGACGACACGTAATTCTGCAAAATCATTCTTCAAAATAACATAATGCCGTTTTTTAGGTAATTTGAAATAATTTATTGTTTTGTGCTTAGTTGGGGGAAAATTCTTTAACTTTTAAAGTTCCATTACAAATTTTCTACATACTTTTCTAATATTGCCAATAGTTATATTCAATGTAAAATGAAAATGAAATACAAGGAAATATATGGTAGACAGCTGTGCATAGAAAGGTATAAACAGAGTTAATATTTTCTTACATTTTCATTTAAATAATTAGTTAAACAATTATTTTTGTTTCAGTAATGTCACCTTTCACCTTTTTGTCTCACCTGTCATGTAGAAGGGCCGATGCACATTAAATCTGTCAAAGCTCAAATTCCTCCCGTTGCTGTGTTGTGGAAGTTAGGAAAGTGGAGTTCCATCTCAGGTGTCTTTCTCGCTACTTGATCGAGAATCAAAATTAAGAGGTTCATTACCAAAAGCCTTCGTGTTACTTTAAAATCCGAAGCTAATAATACCTCTTTTAGTTTTTTTTATTAAAGAACAGACTCAAAGAAAATATCTAGAGTTAATAAAGAAGTCGGCAGAGTTAAAAACGGGTTAGTTATCAGATTCCTGATGTTGAAGGCATTCGTTCAGGATGCGGAAATGACACTTGGTATATTATATTCCAGAAATCCACACTATGTGAGACTTTGAGATGTAATTTCATATATAAGTAGTAATAATCGCAATAATTTAAGAAAAGCCTTAAGTATACAATCCCTGGCACCGTAATGAGCTCCATTTATGATTATGTATATTTTGCTCTTACATTCCTCCACACATGAGTGTATTTGATATAACTATAATTTAAAACAAGCAATACAGAAAAAAAAATTAAGTCAATTCCTACTTAGATCAACATAGAAAAATTTTATTTTAGCTACTTTTTATTAAATAGCTACAATTAATATAAATGTTTATATATACATGAAAGAATCACAATATTAAGTGGTAATTAATTTTTATTAATTAACATTAAAGTATCGTAATGTCATCCAAAACAATCGTGTATATAAAATTTCAGTTTAACTGAATTCTTTTAAAACGTGAGGAAAAAACTTTTTCAAGTTTTGACACAAGTCGCCAAAAATGATGCCAACGAGGCTGTATTGGTAATTCTTTCAATAATTAGTTTTAATCAATTAATTTTTATTAATTATAATTGAATTATTGTAGTGTCATCCGAAATAATCCTGTATATAAAATTTCAGCTCAGTTGAGTGCTTTAAAATGTATTTTATTAACGATTGAAAATTCCACCAAGATAAATAAATAAATATATATATAGAGGTTGTGAGCTAATAATAGGAATTGAATAATCTATTTCTTTTGATTTAAATTTCCTTTATTGTAATATTCTCATCAGAACTATATTTTTCATAAATAGCAGAAAAATCAATTACTTTAAATAATTTGTACGAAAATAATATTAGGTACAGTATTTTTTCTGTGGAATATTCTTTACTATAGCTAATATTAACATAAATTTATATACGATATTCACAGAAATATTTCCTTATATGAAAAAAATCTTATTTGTCTAGTATCTTACAATTTTTTAAAATGTCTCTGAAGATCAACACAACTTCCTTTTTATACAAACCAAATATAAAATAATTAATCTGCTTCAGGCTAAAATCCGAAATTTTTTGAAAAGTATTTCTTTAATTGTTTTTTTTTGTCTCTTAATTTTTTTTCTTTTTCAAATATTTTTAGTAATTCTATAAACACACACTATTTCTATTATTTAAATAAAATATTCTTTTTTACTATTAAACAATATTTTAATTGTTAAATATTGATAAACCATACGGATGAATTTATTACACAATATTATAAAGAAATTTGTTTTAGTTTTTAAATCACTGTACGTGTTGTTTATATTAAAATAAAAATAACCATAAAACATATTTAAACACCAACCTTCTGCTCTGCCGTATTAGTTTTACATTAATACTTCATAATAATTTTTTGTAGATTGAATAAGAAAGTTCATAATACGTTTAATCTAATTTAAAGTTTCTACACATCATATTTCTCTCTTTCTTTTGTTTTTGAAGAATTTATGGAAGTCACTTTAATAAAAAAAATGAAATTTAAAAACTATTGTAATATACATTCTTTTTATGATTAATAATTAAAATTTTACAGAGAATTAAACAATTACATGAAGTACATGTTCTTGTGTTTACTAAATATAACAAGTAATTTACTTAAGTACTTTGAAGTATTAATAAGCGTTAAAATAAATAATATACATCAGACAATGATTTCACTTTGTTAGTATTTTTTTTATAAATTACTAGCTCCATTTAGTGTAGTTAGAGAAAAAAAATTGCAAACTTTTTCAGGATTTTTTAAGGTTATAATCGGCTTTACTTCCCATAACGCATTTTTAAAAGTTTATAACAAAATAAAACACATAATATATTTTTTCCCCAAACATTCATTTTTTGCACTAGGGTGGTTTTTAAAAGGATTAATTTTTTATTCTTTCTCTACCTATTCAGCTGAAACTGGCATACAAAAACTTACTACAAAGTTAACAAAATATGATAACTTAAATTTATTCCAAAAATAGGAAGTGTTAAAAAAATGGGTGGGGGTGAGTCGAAGAAATCCTGCATTATTAATTTTTTATAAGTTTTAAACAATGAAATAAATGTCAAACATCATTTTTAAATGAGAAATATGCGATTATGATATATTTGCATCACATTTTATTTTATTTGAGTATATAATTAAATATGCAAATAATATGTAAAATAAAGGTGTTTAAAATTTCCATTTTATAGTTCCGTATGTTCATGTTGAAAGTAATAATAAATTAAAAGGGAATTTCATTTTTTTCTTTGGAAAATTTTGATTTTTTTAACGTGTTTTTCAGATAGAAAGAGACAAATAAGTGAAATATTTCAGATAAAGGTAAGTAAAATATATTAGTTACAGTTTTTCAGTCTTAAAAAAATTGAAACAAGAATCATTATTATTTCTCTTTAGGAATATTTTAAATGCAAGGGGTTCTACGGAATTTTAAGTTTTATGTACTCATACTTAAAAAATATATAGAAAGGGAACAATTTATTTTGAAAAAAATAAATACTTAAATAAATAGAATCAGATATATATATTTCTGGATTTCCAATTAATATGGTTTTTTTTCCTTTTGAGATTTATTTTTAGACATTTTTCTTCATTTTTAGTTTTTCAGAAGCATTAAGAATCATACGAAAAAAAAATCCTTATCCCTTATCCATTCAGACCCTTTAAACAAAACTTTGGTTAAAATAATATAACATATTTAGAAATAATAAGAAAACAGTAAAATGATATATTTTATTAAATAAGCATTTTAATTTAAGGGATAAGAAATAAACGTATTATTTTGTTTATATTTTTATTATAATACACAATATATTTTCTGTTCAAATTCATAATAAGTATTGACAAAAAATATAAGAGAGAGAGAAAGATCTAAGAATACTAATAGATGTAATCCGATAACACTTATTTAATTATTTTATTTTTATACACTATGATCCATATGAGAATCCAGAAATATTTTCTTAGAAAAAAAACAATCACTTAGGAATATTAAATTCCTCATGAGCTACTTGTACAGGAATAAGCGCATAAATATATATATATTTTTTCTTTTTTTCCTGTTAGAATTTTGTAAGCATACATCATGCAATATTTAGCACACAATTTTCCAAATAAACCATAGCTTAATAATAATCCAATTTATAAAACTTTTTAAATAAAAAGTAAAAAATTTTTCTGCAAAAATGTGATTTTTTAATGTAGTTATACAACTTGCATTTTGAATTTACAGAAGGGGATTCTCATTTGTATGCCTGGGAATATATTTATGCCCATATCTGCTCAATCAGAATTAACTATATTTATGTAACACAACAGAAAAAAGCCAAATCATTCGGTCTGACTTGAATAAACTGTTGATGGTGGATATGTCAGAAATCTTTTTTTGAATTGTTCTTTAGGAAACTCTTTGCGATTACAGCCCACATTTTCCCTTAATCAGTTATTTTATTTTTGATATCTATGTAGATAACTATTTACATGGGGCTCATTACCCTAAAAATGATTAAAATATCGAATTTTTTACTTGCCTCATTTTAATTGTGACATTTCTAAATATGTGTACAAAACTTGGTAGCTCGAACTATACTATTCAGTCAGTTATTTAACTTTCTTCAACAGTATGTCGAAGGGAAAACTGAAACTAGAACATATGACATCTGCATTTAGCTCTTTTAGTTATTTTGTTGACCTTTATAACTTAACAGTTTTTTTTTTCATGATAATCGTGTATTTAAAATCCTAAGGTTTTTCTTATATTCAATATAAAGTTTTGAAACTTCTTTTGGTTGTTTTGTATAATACGTTTGATAATTCTGCGTATGCGATAAAAATTTATGCGAATAGTTATTTTTTTTTAAAAAAAATCATGTAAGTTAGATATAGCTTTTTTAAAAATGTTTTCGAAAGTGTCCGGTATATGAAAAAACTTTAAAAATAAAAGTATCACTCGTAATACCAATTCCATGTAAATAATTAGGAGGAACACTTTCGAAAATATTAGGGAAAATCTTGTTCGAAAATATTAAAATTTATAAAAGTAGTAAAAATTTGAAAATATTGAAATATTTATAAAAAACTTAAAGTATAAAAAAATAATTGCTTGTTTAAAAAAAATAGTGTGTGTGTTTTCTTCTTAAATGTAGATTTCACGTGCTTTCAAACAGGGTACATTTTAACATTTTCATAAAAATACATGAATACAAAAAAATTGTGACAGGGTTCCTTTAATTTAGAAGACATAAAGCAGGGATGGCGAACCATGGCACGCGTGCCATTGATGGCACTTGGCACAATATTTTGGGCCCGCCACCGATCAAAACGATCAACCGCGATTGATTCTTCATTCAAGGAATTTTCAGCGAGATTTTCTCAGCTCAAAGAATTATCAGAAACGCACTTTTGTTTATTATATACCCTGCCGTGACATCATTGGATAAACTGAACTTGCCCCAGTTCGATTGGTTGGAAATTGAAGAATTTGAAATGCAATTCATTGATTTCTAGTCTAGTTCAATATGGATTCAAAAATTTATTGAAACAAGGAAAAAGTTACAATTGATTGAAACAAAAAGATTCACAAGTAATTTTAGTAAAAATGCCAGTAACAAAATTTCGAAAACATTAAATTTTCGATTCCAGATACATTTAACTGTTTGAAAAAGTAGGTTCATGCTATTTTAGCCATATCTTCATCGACCTATGCCTGCGAGTCATTATTTTCAGAGATGAACATAAACGACTCACTTAGAAACCATTTGGCAGATGACTCCGATTCAGCATGCATTCTGCTAAAAGTATAACATCTTACCCAATCCTAATATAAATTATTTGTCATCTAATCTACAACAGCAGAAATCCTACTGTTACTTTATATAATTTGAATTACACGTTTAACCAAAACATTTACTACTATTAAATGCAAAATGTACTTTTCTGTAGTAAATAAGCGTTTTGTGTTGTTAGTAGTTTTATTATTTTCCCAATAATCACGAGTCAAAATTATTTGACGGCACGTCTATACCTCATTAAGCATTTCTTTAGAAAAAATGGCACGTTGATCTATAAAGCTTCGACACCCCTGGTATAAAGTAAATGAAGATGAAAAGAAACAATAAATTGAAAAGAAAAAGAGGTTCATCAAATAAATCTTTTCTTAAAATTTAATCATATCCAAATAGTAAATTTTTTTTCATCAGCCTTGTTTTATATATAAATACTTCAGTCAAATACATATTATATCTCAAAATTCATATTTTCGAATGATAGAAGCATTAGCTGCGAAAATACACACAAAAAAAGAATTATATATATACTTGCTTCAAAATTCACTTCCTACTGAAAAAAAACGCTCTAAGCTCCAAGAGTGAAAAAATGCGAGAAAATATGTATAATATTGAAAAGAAACAATATCTTTTCTTTCCTATATTTTTCCTTCTAGGTTTCAAATACGTACACAATCAGTATAACGCTTTTCTTCCTTCGCTATATTTTTTGCAGGGTGTTACAAAGAAGTAAAGAAGACAAAAAAAGGGAATAAAAGAAGGGAAAAACTCGCTGGAGAGGGAAAAGAAATCGCAATCCAATATCGCCAAAAATCTCAACCTTAATACTTCGAATGTGTGGAAACCGAAAGTTCTCTTTTCTTCTTTCTTGTTAAATTTTCATTTGTGGCTACAGTTTTCTTTCGTTCCCCACATCCTTATCCTTTTGTATTTGTCCCTGTATACATTGCGGATCGCCTTGCACATATGTATTCATTTGATCCTCCTTTATCCAGTATCGATACGTTTCCAAGTTCTGATTCTTTCTTCTACAACCTGAAAATCGATATCAATTCCATCGATATTGGTTTGCTGTTTTCTCTTTTGTTTACTCTGTATTTCCATAGACAGAACGCAGACTTCTTCTTTGTCTGCTTTCCAGAAGGCAGGTACTACCCATGTAAGCAATACGTAGCGTTCTTAAGCTCTGCTTTGCTTGGTTTCTGGCTCTCCCTAAAAATTGAATTCTTTAGAGGTGTTCATCACTTGGCAACGGGATTCGAAAGTATTCTTCTTGACAACCAATCCTTGGATCTGAATTTCCGTTGGGCAATTTCCATTGCCAAATAAATGAATGTAAAGATTTCGATGAATGCGGCGGAATTTTAATAAAACTCTAAAGCTGACGCCATTTTAGAATGTGCTTGTGAAACATAGTTTATTTATGTCGTGAGTGTATTTTAAAACAAAAAATGTAAGTAAAAAATGTTGTAAAATAGTTGTTTCAATGAATATCAGAACTACAGAAAAATATTGTGTAAAAATTGCTCAAATTGCACGATACAATCGATATTTGCCCGTTGATTCTATAATCTTATACTTGGTATTTCTGCGTAAGCTACATATCTGAATAAAATTGTCTATTTTTTTTAAATATGTACTAGGCGCATAAATGTAGTTTTCATACAAGAACAGAGAGATCAAAGAAAAGCAAACTATGTTGTGTAGAACCTTACAAATTCTAATGAAATTGAAACAGAAAGCTCCGCCTATATAACTATAAATTATTTCTATAAACCAACTTGTCCTGTTTTAACATACATTTCTGCATTTTTTTGTTTTTTTGCTTATATATACACCCAAAATTAAGTTTTTCCGGCGGAAATTTAAGTAAAAATATGAAGTGAGACTTTGATTTATTACACAAATGATGTATTTGAAAAAACTAGCTTTTATTTATCCCTCGCCCTTAAAAAGTTGAGTATTTTCGAAAAAAAAAGGTAGATAGTTTTAGTTCATGAAATATTTAGTAGAACATTTATTTTAATGCTCTATAGGATCTGAAAGGGCTTCATTTTTGTTGATTGCAATAGTACAATGTACCCCACAAAAAATCATTCGGTACATTTCAATTTTTTTATCTGCTCGATTCAGTAAAATGAAATAAATAAATAAAAATGCACGAATTAATTGTGGAATTTCGACAAAAATGTTACAGATGTAATATACTCTTCCGGTTATCAAATATATATTCTTTCTTTTGATAAAATGCAAAACCTCTCTAATTTATGTATATAAATGCAGTCGGATCTCTATTTAACGAAGTCGCTAAATCCCCCCAAAAGTTCGTTATGTGGAAAATTCGCTATAAATAGAGATTCATCTTCCAATATACTTTATATTCCTGTTTCAAAGAAAAAGTTCGTTAAATCGATGTTCGTAAAATGGAATTCAACTGTATATACATATGCAATGAATCATAAAAATATTTGAAAACTAAACAAGTATGAATCTCTAAATGATTTCACAAAATAAAATGCATTGTAGTTTTGAAAATTTACTTCAGGATTTTGATACAAATTAACAGAATCAAAAATTTTGCAATGTTAATAATTTAAATATGGAAAAGCATTTAGTTAAATAATAATAATAATGTTATTTTTTTGTGAAAAATACGAACATCAAAACACTGTGTACATTAGGCATAAAAGTATCCGATTATCCTAAAATCGTGAATTTTGTCAAAAATTGACATTTTTTTAATTATTTTATTTTATAGGCCGTCTTACTAGCTTTATAAAATTACCAATATTTTATTTTATTTCCCGTTCACTAGAACAAATACTACAAGCGTTTTAATAAAAGCAGAAGACACAAATTTACTCAAGATGTCAAACTTCAAAATGAGTTTTAATCGAAATGAATTTTTTTAGGAAATGTTCAAACGGGGAGAGCGATTGCTTAAAAAATTTTGAAAATAATTAACTGACAATTTTTTGTGTATGTTCTGCATAATAGTAGAAATGCTTTATCCTTCGGAGTTATCAATCACTGTTTTATTACAAAATGTACAGCCCCTTATGTGAACATAATCATTGTTTTTTTAAGCAATTTCATATAACTAAGATAAAGTGCTCTAGTGTTTGTAAATATTACAATATCTCTCTTATCCTGAAGGTCATTTCAAAAAATACCAAAGTAAAAAATCAAATTGAAAAAAAGGGAATTCGTTCATAAACTTTTTACATAGAGAATGTGCTCCGTTTGTGTAATTTTTTATAAATTTTTACCGATTTTTTCCCATTTTAGTAATAATACTTTTTTCATTTCTTAATTTTAGCATTTTTTTCATAAAATGTTTATTAACTAAATATAAAAACCACAAAAAAAATCATTTTTCTATTTTTTTAAAGTTGGCGCAAGTAGTCAGATATCTTGAATAAAGGTCTACAGTTATTTATCATTTTGAAAGTAAATGTATTCCTTAAGTACTTGTTCCTGTGCTTAGTGGTCAAGGAATCGGACTCGTGGCAAGCGTATCATGAGTTCGAGCTTAGTACCGCTGAAGATCCGCCGTGTAGGGGGAGATGCACGTGAAATCTGTCGATGCTCAAATGTCCTTCCATTGATGAAGTGTGGAAGTTAAGAGAGGTTGCTCGCCCGGGTGTTGTCCTCGTCACTTGACCATGGTTCAAAATTGTAAGGTCCGTCGCCAAAAGCCCTCGAGTAGCTGAATAGTGCGACGTTAATATTCACTCACTCACTCCGTAAATGCTTTTCATTTCATCAGTATAAGTTTCAGGGTAAAACAATTCTACTTTATTCTAAGACGATAAGTAATTTCAAATCTCACATTCACACAGATCACTTTTAATTATAATCTGAATCGGAAACTTCCATTATCATTCTGCAAGAAAAAAGTAGCTTATTATACAGAACTATGTCTGAAATTCTTCGCATTCATTAAATTTTCGCAAAAGTAAAAGAATAAGACAAAAATCGATGTCGCTCCGGTAATCTACATTACACGCACAAAATACACGTACTGGTTACAAAAGAGCAATCTAGTTGAACAAGATTAATTACTCTGCCAAAGAACTAAAAACTGTGACGCTCCGAACGAAACAGTATGATAAGCAAGAAGGAAACTAGATGGTACTTTTAAAACCATAAAGGGTGTTGAATGTTTAAAACAGACCATTTTTTGAACTTATGATTTTCCTCATTAGTGAATAAAAAATAAGCTATTATTAAAAAAAAACTAACTTTAACGATTAACTTTATGCATTAAAGTTTATGAATAATTTTGCTAACTAGATAAACAAAATGAAAATGCTTCTTTTCAAAGCAAAAATAATAAGCAATTTTCTGCGTTGTATTTTATTTTTGAAATTAGCAATAACTTCAATTAATTAATTTAATTATTCTAGTAATTGTTTTACTTTGTATTTTATTTGTACTTTCTGTAAGATTATTATTTTTGGAAAAATATGAAGAAATTCACGCTGAATCACTGCAAATGTATTTTATTAAAATTCTGATTTATTATGCCGTTAGATCCAAAATTATGGAAAATTTGAAAAACATTGGTTAGGAATGTAATAAGATGACATTTTTAAAGACCATTTCATAATTTAAAAAAAAATCATAACTTATCGTAATTATCTGATAAGTTAGTTCAGGAAATGTACATCAAATAATTGAATAGTTAGAATCAACTGTATAGAATTTATGACACAATGAAATAAGAAAGAATTCTTAGAAAGTTAGTGTGAATAATAGCAACCAAAATTTATTTTACTAGTCAAATAATAAAAATTTTAAAAAAATCTGCCAATAATTATAATAAGTGGAAAACATATACAAAAAATAAATACCTTTTAAATTCAACCAGCGTCGATTACGCATCACAATTTTTTTCTCCGACTGAGCTAACGTATTTAGAATAATTACAAAAGATGCCAACTTAAACAATATAACTTTAACAAAACAGACGATTATACACTGCTCAAAACAATTAGGGGAGCAAGCAAAAAAGTGAAGAAAACCGTCTGAGACAGCCACGTATTGGCATACAATGCATAGTACACGCGTATCAATGCCCAATACAGAAAAAAGGTGTAAAAAAACTTGGAATTAAGCTTTAATTCTTTGAAAATATGGAAAAAACATGAAAAGATGATTTAGGGTAACAATTTGGTTACATGTAAACGATAAAAAAAAGGTACTGTTTAGACATGATGCATGAGTTTTAATAGGGCGTGTGGTCTCCTCGAACAGTTAAGACTGCTGCACACCTGTTTGCCATGGATGCGATGAGGTTATCGATCAGACTTTGGGGAATACTGTTCCACTCCTCAAGAAGTGCAATCTCCAAGTCTCGAACAGTAGCAGGCGGCCTTGGTCGCGCAGCAATGCGTCGTCCGAGCATGTCCCAAACATGCTCGATTGGATTCAGGTCAGGAGAGCACACTGGCCATTCCATACGCTGTATTGTTTCAGCTTCAAGCATGTTCACCACCAGACGAGCTCTATGCGGTCGGGCATTATCATCCTGGAAAACAAAGGAATCTCCAATGGCTACAACGTATGGGATGACATAAGGTCGAAGTATCTCGTCTGCATACCTTCGGCCCGTCAAAGTGCCATTCCGAATGATATGCAGGTCCGTACGTCCGCCTATGCTGATTGCACCCCATACCATCCAACCAGCTCTTCTGTATTGTGATCTTTCACGAACGAATGCGGGGTTATTTCGAGTGCCCCTGTCCCTCCATACAAGAACACGTCGGATGTCACTCTCTAGACTGAATTGTGACTCGTCTGTAAACAGCACTTGGCTCCAATCATGTTGCTCCCAATCTCTATGTTCAGCAGCCCATCTTCTTCGGGCCGCACGGTGGTGTGGGGTCAACGGAATGCAGACCTTTGTCCTACGTGCATAGAGCCCTCCCTCATGAAGCCGATTACGTGCTGTTTGGCTCGACACCCTTCGTCCTGTTGCCAAGAGCAACTGTCTTTGCAGCTGCGTAGCATTCTCTGTTCTGTTTCGACGGGCTGTTAACTGTATATACCGGTCATAACTTGATGTAGTGGCACGTGGCCGACCTGCCCCTGGTCGACGTCTAACATTTCCTGTTTCTTTGAATCGATTCCACATCCTTGCAACAACACTTCTGGCGACTCCAACAGTGTCCGTGACACTACGTTGTGTTTGCCCGGATTCCAGTCTGCCTATAACACGCCATGCCATGGATTCCGGTAAATTACGTTGTTCAGACATTCTCAAGTAACCTTGCCTCAAAAAAAAATACTGCGCAATCGAATTTCACAGTTACGGCAATAAAACATACGTTTTTGCAACATCCCGATTTCTGCCCTTATCTCCTTTTTCTCGTTTTTGACGTCATGAACTTTGATTTGCATATAAAGTTTTCTTTTTCCGTTTCCTGGTAGTCTTTACATTACGGATGATTCATTTTATGTTACTTATTGGTATACATCTTTGCTTACTTTTGTTAAAATCATGTGCTCCCCTAATTGTTTTGAGCAGTGTATATCAGCAAATAAATTAAGTAATCAAATAAAAATTAGAGTTTTGTGAAAGCTGAATTAGAGCAGATGATAATGACATGGAAAAGAATTTTCAAGCCAAACAATGTCTATAAATAATGTATAATTTATTATACAGTCAATTAATATTTGGTTTAAAATAATGAAAAGAATAAACAGAACTAAATATTTTACTATACGAAACAGATTATATTCAGAGTAGTTTTTTCAAAATAAGTCTCTACTATAAAAACTGTTCAAATCTATCTTTGAATTATATTAAAAATATATACATATATATGCAAAACATACAGTAAAGTCGAATTATATTAAAAGACAAAAGCCTTTTCACATAAAAAATTTTCAGTATTTACTTTTAGTTTTTATTAAATATACAAAATTGAATATCTTAGCAAATTTAATTTATTTCAATCCACTTCTTTCTATTTGTAATGTTTCTTATTTTTTTGTCGTTTTGCTCTTATAACTGAACAGAATTCTTTCTTTATTATATAAAAAGGAGAAAAAGCTGTATATTTATCAAATCTTTGTAAAACTTAGGGCGTAATGTGCATAGAAATATTCAAACCTGTATTAATGATAGAATATTTTCTATTTAAAAATATTTCCGATTTCAGGTATTATTCTTCGTCTTGAATAGCGAGTACTAAGTATTGCCAAGTTGTTAGTTAAAGGATCCTACCTCCTGGACTATTAATAATACAAAATTAGGGTTTGCAATCCCGTGTTATATTTTCAATCCCAGTATTTCGGAGTTACATTATCCAAATTCCCGTAATTCGTCCTGGCATTAGGATTGGACTATTTTTGAAATGTACTTGCACATTATAGCACAGTTGAAATTATATAATAAAGCTGAAAACATAATTAAAAAATTGGTTTAATATTATTATTTATTGGAGAAACAAAACTTAATTCATCATAAAAAAAAACAAAAAAAGTACATAATGAAATTAAAAAAAAACACATTTCTTCATTTTTTTGCGTTTCTGTAAATAAGCTTTTAAAAAACACAGCTCGTTGAAACTTTACACGAGTATGCTTTATCGCCATCAAATAGAAATATGTTCTTTCCAGGTAGTCAACACGTCTCCCTCCATTTTCAAAAAGAGACATTTATTTATGAATTTTTGATGACAGAGTCTCAGATTTAATAGGCTGCCTTTTTTTGGGTGCATACCCCTTGATTCAGTCATTGAATCAGAATGTGAATCAATTTTAAGTGTTACCTCATTTGAAATATAAGATCCACTTGCATGAGCTGTTAGTAATGCAGTGGGATTTGAAGCGTCAAGACTTTTTTAAGCAGGTCCACTATTAATAATTTACGGCATTTAATTGAAGAAGGAACTGTGACAAAATCTATTCCTGAGACGTTGCTTATACCATTGTGTGAGTATTGCAATAAACCACTTAGATCTGCACGGCTTAAACTGAATGTTAAACACAAAAAATTAAAATGAGTCTAGTAATGTAGTACTCAAGAGTTTAAAATTGTTCCGTTAGATTATTTTTCAATAAATTTATCAAAACGAAAAAAAAAAAACAATTACACAAAAAATTCCGTTTACATATTTTATAAAATACATATATATATAAATTTTTTGAAAATTTTGATGAGGAAAAAAAAATTCAAAATTTAATTCGGACAAAAATTAAAACCCGGGATTTCGGGATCCTGGAACTGCAAATCCTGTTCAAAATAGTCTTTATTTCTATACCTTTAATTCTCACATCGTAAATAAAATAATATCTTGGGAAAACTTCTGTTGGTATAGTTGGAAACTTTCTAATACCAAATATTGGAAAGAGCCATTCTTAATAAGAATATTTTCTATTCAATGTCTTAATGCATTAGTGTATTTTTGATAAAATAATTCTCAAAACAAATTCCTTCTGAAAACTAAAATGTAAGTTAATTTTATGAAAAAGCTAATATTAAAAATTTCTACTCAACTTAATAACTTTGTATAGAAGGACAAACACACACACACACAGACGTATGTTTCCATAAAAGAGAGTTAGCACAAACTATATATATACTACTGGAGATAGAAAAAGGGGAACGAGAAATCATATTAAATTTACGTCAAAATAAAGAAGAAAGTAATTCAATATCAGCAGTATTATTTTAAAAAGCACTTCCGAAAACTAGCGAGAATAAAATATTGAAACGTTAGGAAAATTAAATATATGGACGAAAATCTAATATTGTGTGTTACTCAATAAAAATCAATACTTTGTAAGAATAATTTCTATGTAGTAAGTAAAAAAAAAGTTACTCTTTGTGAACATCGCAATGTTTTTTTACTGCGTATGTACAATCCAGTTAAAAATCAGCAGTTAGCTTTTCTTAAAAAAAAACTATTTGTATTTAAAAATAATAAATTTTACCAACGCATGTTAATTGTAAACTAATAAAAAAAGAAATATGCGGATATTTAAAATAGAACTTTTTCCATATTTCGTGAGCTGAAAGAGAAAGAACCAATGATACTTACGTATTATACCACTAACCAATTTCGTTAAATTAAAAGACGTCGGGACAAAACATCTTAAGGGCATGAAGATTCTGCCCGATGGTTCCAAATCATATGACGGCCGCGGTAGCCGAGTGGTATAGGTATCGGACCGTGGCTTGCTTTGTCACGGGTTCGAGCCCAGTACCACTAAAGACCCACCGTGTAGGGCAACGATGCACGTTAAATCTGTCGAGAGCTGAAACGTCCACCCGTTGGTGTGGTGTGGTAGTTAGGAGAGGGGGTGCCAGCTCAGGTGTCGTCCACGTCACTTGACCATAGTGCAAAATTACGTGGTCCGTCGCCAAAAGCCCTCGTGTAGCTGAACAGTGCGACGTTAATATTCAATCAATCAATCAATCAATCCAAATCATATGTGGAATGCAGGCACTTCCCAGGCACGCAACTGGATCCCAAACATCTTTTTAGCTGTCCTTCTATTGTTGGTGCCCTTTTTAAAATAGACAATGGCTGCAGCATGGACATTCTTTACTCAGATCGAGCCATGGATGTTGCCATGGCAGCGATTCACGTCTATGGCAATATATTTGACTACATCCTTATGTTTTATTATTACAACCTCTGCACTTTGTCATACACGACAACAGCAAAAGACGTCGCCAGTTAAAAAATATCGCCAAATGCTGTCATCGTTATTATTATTGTGTTAGGACTCGAGTCGGGGCTTCTACTATTGGCGTGGCATTTGGCTACGTGTTTTATTTTGGTGAAATTGGTTGACGGTATATTACGTGAGTAACAAATCAACTCATTGCATCAATTTTTATTAACCAATTAAACATTATTTTTTTCATTATCAAAAGTTCCTGAAATAAACTATAATAATATTAGTTTTATCCAACACTTGGAAGTCGTGAGTCACACAGTCACATACTTCTTGGGGACATCTTTTGCAAACAGTGCAACAGACTTTTTTAAGGCTGTCTTCGGCTAATGTTAAAGAACAGGACCCGAATTCGGAATATTTTTTCAGATATAAAAGTACTCAAACATTAATATTATATCTATATTCTAGCTTCACTATCCTGTAGAGAATCCCTTATTTTATCACACTAATAATTTTTATCCAAGTTGACACATTTTTCTTTTATAAAATGTGTTTCGCATTTTTTCTGCTTTGCCATAATGTTAAATAAGCTATCCCTTTACATGTTAAAAGGAAAAACTAATTATTTATGAAATATTTTGAAATTTTAAAAACACTACATTATAAGCAAATGCATGAGTCCCAATATCACCAATTTTTTATAAAAATTGAGGCATGTTTTCTGTCCAAAAATGTGCTTCGCGTTTTTACTCTCTTGTGCATATGATGAAAACAGCCTTAATGAATATTTTGCAAGTGTAAATGATATCTAAAGGTGATGCGCGCGCGTGTTGCAAGGAATAAGCAATTACTGTCATTGTGATCATGTCTTAAATAAATTTAAAAAATTGCCTGATATTTCTTCTGCATTTATAGCATTGGTTAAATCTAGTGAATTAAACATTAATGTATGTGTTACTGTATCACATCGTCGGTCTAATTATCAGACTGCGTAACTCCATCTGGGATGCTAATTTGATACAGTAAAGCTAGGCGGCAAGTTGTTGTTTATGTTCGCCAAGATAGGCGATAATATTACAATATGGTTTACTCTTGATATTTTTATCGTGCGATAATGTGGTTGCCATGGGGATAACGTATATTAGTGTTAGTTTTTTTGCTTTGGTTTTTTTCTTCCGCGGGATCTCTGCTCAGCAAAAGTATAACACATTGTTCAAATTTTGTGTAATGAACGCTTAAAATAGTATAAATAATTTAAATCTGGAAGTGTAATACATTAATATTACTTTCTGTTGTATTTATTTTATGTTAAAATCTTGCTACCACCTCTCCCTTCGAAATCTAGGTTTATTATGAAATAAAAAAAAGTGATTATACTGATGGGGGAATAAATTAAAAGCGGAGCGCGCACTGAGGCATGGCGTAGACAACACAAAGGGATTAAGGAATCGCGCCAAAAAGCGTTTGGCGCGTTGCACTCCTATATCAAATCAGTAACGCCAGTGGAGTTACGCAGTCTGATAATTAGACCGACGACATGTGTTCTTATGTTAGCTGCTTTTTCAAGCAATTAACTATCTTCCTTTTATTTTCTTCATTTATATTCATATGCATAAAAAGCTATTCTCATAATTTATATACAGGGGGATTCGCTACCAGACCGACAAACTTACAAGGTGTACAGAGGGCACACAGACGACTCAGAATCACATGGGAATGTAGGGTCGCAAATGCCGTAGTGTCGAGCTATGGTGCAAAGAAGAACAGGAAAAGAACAGAAACAGCAAAACATTAATGGGATAGAAACATTTTATTGAAAGTTTCTTCTACAACAGTTGCTCGAAATTACCACGGAAGTCATCTGGCAGGTCTGACAGTGGGCTATAGTGGACTGTATTGTCTTTTACCAGACATAAGACCACCTCATCAGTGCTAAGCGTCTATGTCGTTCGCTGTCGCTGCATTGTAGCTCTCGTTAAAGGAACGTTTTAGGTAACCTTCTGCTCACACTTGCGAAGGTCGTGAAATATCGAACACGCTAGTTTGGGTAAGGTTCTTAGAACAACCGTCGAGTGGTGTGTGCCCGTTACAATCCGTATTTCCATACACAATCAGCATGCCGACCAGTTCCAGTAGTTAATCCAAATAGTTGGGACACGATTTGCAAATGACGACTTACAGCAGGATCAGTGCTCACGTGAACTTCCATTCAGTGCCATCTACCACAAGACTGCCTGGAGGAATCATCCAGAACATAAGGAACTCCATGAAGCGCGTAGCTTTCAGGCGTGGAAGACGACTTCTGGTTGTAATTTCGAACACCTGTTGCAGAGCCTGCGCATTCCCATGTGATTACGAGTCGTCTCTGTGCCCCTACACACGCAGCAAATTTGTCGGTCAGGTAGCGAATCCCCCTGTATAAGTATAAATGTAGATGAATAGTCCAGAGAATAAGTTAATGGTCTTCATTTTTCTGCCAAAAGAGTTTGTAAAATAAAAAATGATCAAGAAACCTTGCAATAAATCATAAAAAAGAAAATGGTAATTTGTTAGATTTTATCATAAATAAACAATTAATCCAGAGCAGTCTTGATTTTGCTAATTCTTCCAGAAATATTGCTATATAATAGCTAGTTCTAATGATATTCAATATCCCAATCAAAGTCTCCAGGGGCTAAGGTAGTCAGTCTAGTGCCCACGGTCACGAGCTCGTGGACAGTATTATCGACTCATGGATTCGAAGCCTCAGGTCTCTGAGGACCGTATAGAGGGGCTGATGTACGTGTAATCGCTCGTGGCTTAAAGTTCTCCCCTTGGCATGATGAAGTTAGGAAAGTGGGTGCCAGCTCATGTGTCATTCTCGTCACTTGATAGTGGCTCAAAATTACGAGATCCGTCCCCAATAGCCATCGTGTTGCTTCAGTAAGTAAGTGAATATTAACGTCGCACCGTTAAGCTACACGAGAGCTTTTGGTGACAGACCTTGTAGTTTTTAACCATGTTCAAGTGACGAGGACGACACCTGAGCTGGCATCCCTCTCTCAGCTTTCACACCACACCAAAGGACGTTCGAGCCTCGACAGGTTTAACATGTATCAGCCCTTTTACAAGGTGGGTCTTCAGTGAACTTCAGGTTCAAACTCATGACACGACGGCCACGAGTCCGTGACCTTGACCACTAGGCTACTACGGCCCGTTAATGTCTCCTGATATTGCGACGTTCATAAAAATCAAATCAAACCGGTCTATCATAATTACATGGCTTGCTTTAAAAATTTTCATTATAATTTCAATTTATGTTAAATCCATTTGTAATTAAGTCAAACCAGCTCAAATCCGTATTTGTCTAAAAAACTATGAAAAAAATAAATTTTTATAAAAGTATTTTTTATGTACCTGCTTTATACATGCAAGACAAATTTTATTTAAAATTGTCATTACGGTTCCATTATTTAATATGTATAATAATTTAATTACACAATTATTAATTAAATAAAAAAGAAATTATAATAATAAATAGTTATATATATGTATAGTATTAAATGTCTCATACAGCCTATATTTTGTATAATTTTATCAGAATATTTTAATATAATAATTAAAAAATTGAAGAGATAATTCAATTTATTTTTCATCTCTGACAAATTTAAACTAACAACGATCATTAAAATCAAAACTAGTTAAATTTTCACTAACAAAAGTCATATCCAGTACATAACACTTGATACTCTTAAACACTTAAAATCTAAATTAGCATTTGTCCTTTAACAATTTCCTCTCGTTTATGGATTATTAGATCACATTAATTGAACCCTATGCTCTCGAGAGAACTTTAAGATGTCTCTTCGGTCTTTTTAATTAGATTTCATTTATGGACTTAATCCTTTTTAATCCTTAATGTTTGGTTGATTAGTCGTAGGCACTCATTCCTGCAACTGAGATGCTTGAATACTTAACACCGTGTGAATTCTAATTCCGCGAGACAGTTTAAATGTTCTATTATTATTAATCTTACTCGAATGGATGGCGAGAAATACTTAAATGTCTTTTAATATTGTAATCCTTCTTTTTCAGAATGAAAGTGAAAATAAATTGTTTGAAGTTAAAAAAAAATTAGAAATATATATAAAATGTGAATTATATATATATATATATATATATATATATATATATATATATATATATATATATATATATATATATATATATATTTGTTAGTGTTATAAAAGCCTTATTGTAAAGATACTATAAAGATATAAATGTGTAATTCTTGCAATATGCGGATAGTTTTTAACATTTTAATAACAGACCTCGTGAGTGTTTATTTAAGTCCCACTATAAAGCAAAACCATGACTACAGGCGAATTGTCTTGCAATTTTCAATCTTGGTCTAATGATGAGGACGACACCTGAACGAGCATCTCTGTTCTAAACTTGCACTCCACGACAACGTGAGAATTTTTATCCTCGATAGATTTAACGTTAGTTTAAGAGGTTACGTACTCTCTTAATATTTTCTTTAATCCTTTATATTAAAGACATTCATTCCTTCACTCCTCGTTCCGTCGAGATTCGGTAGCCGGTTGAAAGACGGGCTTGGGTGTCATGGAGATGTGACGTCATTTTCTCTTCGCTCTCCTTCGAAAGCGAAACAGAAACTAAATCAAATGGGAGAATGGTTTCTCAGTCACCCCTCCACCAACGTTGCTGCACTGCACTCAATGTGGATTGCTATCTATTTTTATGTAACTTCAACAAATTATTCTTTTTTCAACTAATTCTCATGTATGGATAATAGTGCTTTCTCTAAGGTTCTACGTAAATGTATAACCGTTACAGTAAATTTAACTTGCATCAACCTCTCAACACGGTGGTTTTTCAATGGAACAGACCTCGAATTAATGACATGCCAGGGTTGTGACAGCCTGATGGTTATGTTCATAAACTCGTTGCTGGCGTGTCATGTGTGAGTTCGAATTCTTGTACCATTGAAGACCACTGTGTAGAGCAGCGATACTCAACCTGCGGCCCACTGGGCCTTTTTAAGTGACCCGGCCCATTGCTATGAAAAATTCATTTATTTATAAAAATTTGGCGGGAAATTCTTTGTTAAAAAATCAAACATATCAATTTTCATTTTTGCTGTCGATGTTGTATGGGTGCGAATTGATATATTTTTCCCCCTGATTAGTGATAATAGACAACAGTGGAGTAGTGACATTTTATCAGTGGAACTTATTAACACGCTTTTATAAGTTTCACTTGTTTGTAATGTAATCTTTGGACTCGACTTTTACCCACTTTAAAAGGTCAGATCAATTCAAAATTTTGCACACTTGTCAAGGACCGATGACGAAACAATAATTTCAAAATTTTGTTCCATTGTCCTGATCATGATCGTCAAAAATAACGATTTTAAGTATTCCGAGATTTGGCGACTAATTCATTATATTGTTTCCAGATTTGGCGACTAATTTCATAAACAATTTCCAAATCTGGCGATTAATTCCAAACTCCATTTCCGAAATTTAGCAACTAATTCCAGATATGGTGACAAAAAGACCCTATCCCTTAAAAAGGTGAAACCCTAAAAATGAAAACGCTTGTTATTAACACTAATAAAACAAATAAAAAAAGGGTTCTTTATGTGAGATAGGGAAAAAAAACTCGTGCATGTGAATAAAAATAATTTATGTTCTAACTGCTAAATATTTTTTTAAATTTTTATAAAGCAATACGTTTGGAAGTGATGATACGCATTAATATTATAACAACACGTTTAAAAGGTAATAATACGATTGATACTTAATATTTCTTCTTAACACACTTTTATTAGTTAGACCTGCATCTATAGAGACGGAATCTTTGAAATATAACGATATGGGACTCATCCGAAGCCCGGTAAACGGAAAGAATAAATACCCTTCAGACCCATTAATTAATATCTATTGAAGAGCAAGACTAATTCCAGCAGCCACGTAATTCCGACTCCAAATATCAAGTTCAGGGATAAATTCTACTAAGATAAATGATAGTTTTAAAAACTAAAAAAACAGGCTTTAATTGTAGATGGAACTAAAAATGAAAAATAAATTATAGTTTTTTAAAAAAAACTAAAAGACACGCTCTCTTATAGTGTGTGTGTGAATCGAACTAAAAAGTAAAAAAAATAATTCTTAATAAAGAATAAAATGTTTAACGAGAAAAAAAGTTAATGCCATTGTGGTAAAAGCGTGGGGGGTGCTTTGTACTACATTTTTGCACTAACTCAGCATTTCGGAATAGAAGTAGTATAAGAAATTATATCAATTTTTATAGAGAACCTCACGCTTTTACCTCAATGACATTCAGTTTTCTTGTTCGATTCACAATAAAAAAGCGTGTTTTTTAGTTTTTTTAAAACTATAATTTATTTTTTAACTATCTTTCTTATCTTGCAAGCGAAAAATATTCGAAGAAAATAAGTTGTTTCAAGACGATTGGGAAGTTGACTATGCTATAGTGAAAAAAAATAGATCAGTAATTGATTTGTTACGAAGGTGTTGTAATTAAAAATACTAATGAACAGGAATAGTTCAATAACACTTTCCTTGAAGATCTCTTTCAAGAGGTGATAAATAGGCTTTCTTGAATAATCTTAACAACAGCTAAAAAGTGTTTTGTCAGTGGTAACAAAGGCACCCTATGAAATATGTTATATTATTGATAATAATATGAAACCACTTATTGATATAGAAATTGTAAACGAGTGATTCTTAAATGCTTCCAATTTAGAAAAGTTCAGTAAAAAAATAAAAAATATATAAAAAATAACAATTATATATAATAAAAGCAAAATATAAATTTTAATATTTTGATCAATTTTCCACATTTTAAATTTCCCATGTTATCTTGGTCTTTAAGCATTTCTTCCCCCCTCCATAAATCCTCATGTTATGGCCCGCGTGAAAAAGCCAACCTATGTATGTGGCCCGGCAGAAAAAAAGGTTGAATACCCCTGGTGTACAGGGAGCTGATGAATATATATTAAATCTGCAGAGGCTCAAAGTCCTCACGTTGGCGTTGTGTGGTAATTTGGGGAAGGGTGACAGGGCAGGTGACATCCTCGTCCCTAGGGCGGGACTCAAAATTACGACATCTTTCACCAACAGCCCTCGTGTTAATTTACAGTGTGACATTAGTACAACTCTCTCTCATATACTCGAATATAGTTCATAATTTAATACCAGGGAAGTTTGATTAAGATCACAGAAAAATTTTAAATTCCACGCAAATTTATATTTTTAATTTTTCTGTAAAATAACATATAAATACGAAATAAAGCTTCATATTTCATTTTTTTTTATTTTCAGTTTCAGAATTTAAATTCTTTAAAGTTCATCTTGGATTTATTCCAAACATATTTTTCATCAAAATGCAAATACTGTTGATTCTAAATATGGTAATTTCAAAACTAGCCCATCCAAACAATCTGAAAAATTCTGTTTTCTTTTTCCTAACAGACAAATTCCAGTTTTTTATATTTTAAATCACATTAAATGTCTATTGGTACGAAAAAAATTTGGGAGTATATTTATGTAAAAAAAAGTAAGCTAAGCAGAGAAATTTGAATAAGTTATTTTTTAAAATTTCTTCGGGGGATATTTTATATTTTTGAAAATAATCTTAAATACATAAAATAAAAAATAATTTTAATTTGCACATGAGTCAAATTAGCATTCGTATGAAAAAAATTATTAAATCGTAAGTCTGAAATTATTTCGAATACCTTTTTGATGTCAAAAAATTAACTAAATAGAGTAACCAATTCTCGATTCAGAAACGAATTTTGTAAAGAAAATACTTTTGACAAAAATTGACAAATTAATGTGTAATACACAGGATAGGAAATTTGCTATATCAGATAATAGACTTTCTGATTTAAAAAAGATCACTTTTTGATAAATATTTAACAATAAATGAAGATATAGTGAAATATGTTTAACGCGAAAAAGCTTAAGATGAAATAATTAACACGAAGTAATACAATAGTACCGACATGCTACTGTGTATTTTCATGCATTTTTTCCCTCTTTAAACGAAACGAAAATTGCTTAAGACGATAAGATTTCCTTTCTGGGAATGAGCAAAATACGGAAATAACCAGCCGGATTGGGCGATCTTATTGTATTATTGGAAGAATTCCTAGCAGTAGAAGCTGGTAATGTATGTACAGGCCCATTTACGGCATACAAAGACATTTTGGAGTTTATACCAGGCTCAAATATATCATTGATGCAGATCCGGTGACGAAAATGAAATGAGTAATGCAGCCCATGTTCTCACATCAGCCAAAATGAGGAACGTCGCGAAAAGTATGCGCAGTTGCTTAGACGCACATTCCAATGGTTAAATGACTAACAAAATGGACAATATCAAACAATTTGTCGACAATTTGATGCTAAAAATAACAATGCACAAAGAAAAATATCAGATTATTTTCCAAAATCTCAATAAATGTTTTGCTATAAAAAAAATTGAAACTTTTGCATTAAATATCTAAGTTTTTGTGAATGAATTTTTTCCATCTAATTTCATAACATATATGTATATATACATATATATGTAAATAAAATAAACTCTAATAAACTTACCGTAAAGTCCGGCGTATAACGCGCACTTTCACCACAAACAATTAAATCGAAATTTATGGGTGTGCATTATACGCCGAGTATGAAAAATGATAGTTTCAAAAATAAAAAAAAAGAAATGAGAAGAAAAATTAGTCTTCTACATAGATCGAATACTGTTTATTTGAAAGAAATGACACACTGAATGTAATTAAAAGAATAAGATTCTAAAAGTGTACTATTTTTTTTCAAACTCATGGGATAATAACTCGAATATATCGCTTAAAAACATACCAGCATTGCACACGCACACTTTTTGTTATTTCGTAAAAAAGGGGGTGCACATCATACGGCAAATATACCTAAAAATTAAAAAAATGCAGCTTGAAAGTATGGGAGCGTGCTATACGCCAGATTTTACGGTAATTTTGTTGATCTATGCGGGTTTTTTTTTGGCAATATCCTTTAAGATTTCCGACTATTTTCGGAACCGTGATTTTGTAAAAGCGTATAAATGGATACTATTTATAATATATAGTGTCACTTAGATTAGAAAACGTATATAAAATTGTTTTAAGAATATTATTACAGTAAAAAATTATTTAAGTAAAATACTTTGACAAAAAATGAACATAGAATGACCCATTTTTAAAACAGTCTCCTTTTATGAAAAATGCTTCTATTATAATAATATTTTGCCTGCATATAGCTCAGACCTCTGCACAGAGGCTGAACTAGAATTTTTGAAATATATAACTTAGAAGTGGATTTATCCATATACATTTTACTACAACAGAGGGAAGAAATGTTAAGAAAAAAACGCCGATAATTACTTCAATTAGTGGTAACTGAAAATAAAGCGAATTTTTTAAAAATTCTAGCTCAGACTCTCTGGAGAAGTCTATTTTATATAAGCAAAATATTATTATTATAGAAGCATTTTTTTATAAAAGGAGACCGTTTTGAAAAAAGGTTATTCTAAGTTAATTTTTTGCCAAAATATTGTATTTAAATAAATTTTTCTGTCATAATGTCCTTAAAACAATTTTATACATGTATTCTAATCTAAGTGACAATAAATATCATGAAAATTATCAATTTATGCGCTGTTTTTTAAAATCACGTTTCCGAACGTAGTCGTACAAATATTTCATACACAGTCCCTTCAGTTTCGTGTCAACCAATTTTCGCTGTATTTTCCTCGCACTCGAATTTTTTATGAGAAAAAAATCTCACGTTATAAGAGAGATAAATCGGCTTGTCTGCATGCAATTTAAAATGGATCCTGAGATTAAAGTCATGTATAGGAAAAAAAGGCTCCAATTCAATTACAGTCCAGACAAGTGATCTTATTATTGACACAGGCTGGGAATGAATGTCAAACGTAAGGTTAATATATTACTTTCATGTTAGGATGTCATCATAGGGTCAACGTCTTTGTGATAGCGTATGGTGTGACTTCGACTTCAATGGAAACATAAATTCTAATTATTTGAATCAAACTACGATTACTATGAATGTTAAGAGATTGAGATTTCTCTCTTAAGGGAAATTATTCAAAATCTCTAAGGGTGATTATGTTTTTTAAAAAAATTATATACTCGTACATATTATTCCTTCTATTTTCGTAGAAGTCGCAAATTGAGAACGTTTTTATATAAATAAATAGCCATGAATAAAATGTTTTGAAGTAAATTATTGGTTGTTTGAATGCTTTTTAACACCGCACCCTGGAGCGAAAAGGTGGGGCCGCGGTAGCCGAGTGGCATAGGTCGGATCGTGGCTCGCTTTGTCACGAGTTCGATCCCAGTGCCAATAAAGACCAGCCGTGTAGGGCATCGATGCACGCTAAATCTGTCGAGACGTCCTCCCGTTGGTGTGGTGTGGTAGTTAGGAGAGAGGGGGACAGCTCAGGTGTCGTCCACGTCACTTGACCATGTTTCAAAATTACGTGGTCCGTCGCCAAAAGCCCTCGTGTAGCTGAACAGTACGACGTTAATATCCACTCACTCACTCACTGAAGCGAAAAGAGGGCTATATAAAGAGAGCTATAGAAGGAAAGTAAGATAAAGAGGAAGGTAGGATGTAAAAATTGTAATAAATATTTTAAAAAAATGTTATAACAGATGAATTTTTTTTAAAAAAAATATTACAACAGTAAGTGAATAAGTGAACAGTGAGTAAGTGAATATTTAAGTCACCCTATCCAGATACACGAGGGCTTTGAGCGACGAACCTCGTAATTTTGAGTCATAGTCAAGTGACAAGGACGACACCTGAGCTGGCACCTCCCTCTCCTTACCCACACCACACCAACGGGGGAACGTTTGAGCTCTCGACAGATTTAACGTGCGTCGCTCCTCTACACGACGGGTCTTTAGCGGTACTAGGCTCGACCTCGTGACTTACCCTCCACGAGTCCGATACCTTTACCACTAGGCTACATCGGTCCTTGTTCTTCAGCAGGACATAGTGTATTAGAATTTGACGCATCATATTATCTTCTAAATTATATTGAAAGAAAATTATATTTTTTTTTTATAAAACGAGGTAAAAATTAACCTAAATTGCTTCATCTGTTACGAATGGCCGCGGAAGTCGAGGTAGCAAAAGTCATTGACTCGTAGCAGGTATGTTATGAGTTCAAGCCTAGTACCGTTGAAGATCCGCTGTGCAGAGAAGGGCGATGCACGATAAATATGTCGAGGCTCAAACGTTCTCGTTGGACGTCCTTAACCCTTGACCATGGTTCAAAATTACGAGGTCCGTCACCAAAAGCCTTCGTGTAGCTGAATAATGCAACGTTAATATTCACTGGCCCCTTTTTTACGAAGAAATATTGCTTAACAAAGAATTACATACTTACAATTGAAAATTATTTGATACAAGAATATTAAATTTTTTTATTGTTTTTCATAACACTATTTTAATGCATTAATCTGAGATAAGAAATAGTAGTACATTCATTAAGTGAATAATATATTCAAAAAATTTATGACTCTTAATCATGAGGAAAAAACGTTTTGCTTTACTGAGATGATAAAATACTTTAAAAAAATATTTCATGCGGAAAGTGGAAAAAATTTTCAGAGGAATGTTTTAAATGGAATAAAATTAGTCTTTTAAAATATTTTAATTACTTGATATCAGAGAAGAGAAATTTTAAAAAAAAACACCGATTATTATTTCAATTGATTGTAACTAAAAATAATGTGAATTTTTCAGAAATTCTAGTTTATGCTCTGTACAGAAAGAAGTCTTGGCTGTGTATAGGCAAGATAGTATTATAGAAGCATTTTTCATAAAAGGAGAATGCTTCGAAAATATGCCATTATTCCCTAATTTTTTTGTCAAAAATTGCTTTTAAATATCGTAAAATCCGGCGTATATACGCACACTTAGCACAAAAAATAAGATCGAAATTTGCGGGTGGGCGTTATACGCCGGGTATAAAAATGAGAGCTTTAAAAATAAAAAAAGATAAGCATAGAAAAAAATTAGACTTCTATATATACCGAAATACTGTTTATTTAAAAGAAATGACATTCCTTTTGTACTTAAATGTTTGTAGTACTCGAAGTACACTACTTTTTTCTAAAGCTCGGAAAAATATTTCGAATAAATGACTTCAAACTTAACACCATTACTCATGTATATTTCAGGTTTCTTCGTAAAAAAGTAATAATATAATAAAAAAATTAACTTCAATTCCTACTTCGTTAGAAAAACTTACTGGTGCCATCTATTACAGAAAAATCTAACTTCGTCAGAAATGACGTAGAATAAATTTAAAATTAAAAAATAAAATTTAATTAATGACTTAATAAAAAGTATTTTATTAACCATTGAAAATTTGAACAAGATATATATATATATATATATATATAGAGAGAGAGAGAGAGAGAGTGAACTAATTGTAAGGATTTTGTGAAAAAGGAGGTGCGCGTTATACGTCTCGAACGTACCTAAAAATTAAAAATTGCAGCTAGAAAGTTTTGGTGTGGCCGGATATGCTACTAAATATATATAAAAAATATTGATTTGTACGCTTTTGAAAACTCACGGTTCTGAATGTAGGTAGTCACTTTAACATTAAATTAGTATATATAATCGCCTTTTCAAAATTAAATCATCTTCAAGTAATTTTTGTATATATTCTTTTGACTCATAAAACGAACAAATAAAAAACACAGTTTTGTCACCGAGTCATGAACTTTGTTTGGACAAGCAAAATTCGGACTAAAGTAAACTCTCGCGCATAATATTCCATAAAAAAACATATAGTTTATTTTCTACAACAATGGGACCATTCTTCATTATATTCCAAAACGTTTTGCTCTATTTCAAGTTCGCACATAAATTACCACAGCGTTTCCCGAATGTATCATTAATTACATCTATAACTGCGACCGTCGTCACTGATGGGACACAGGCCAGGACACAAAGAAAAGCAAAGGCAAAGCCAAGATTTTAGAAAACAGATTTCGAGCAATGGGGTAGGGTATGTGAGAAACGGCGGTGGTCTGAATAAAACCCTCTCGGATGTCCGAAAATCTGGACCCTTGCTTGGCTACTCTCCAATGTCCTAGATAGGAGGAAGATGCATTAAGAACAAAGTGAAATTAGGTGCTTAGGAATGAGTGATGCAAAGGATAAAGTGGAGCAGATCGAAAACGCAATGCACAAATTCTTAAGCCCAAAGAGAAATAGAGAAGATCACGCAAACATTGGAACATGAATCTAGAGATGCATTGCTGATATGATGAGTTCCCTCTCCCCTCTTTTATCTTTCATATTTTGTTTTTTTTAAACTCCCTCTTTTGAACCCCCCAGTAAACAGAACGCTCCAGGGACCATTCGTCATGCAAGTCATGAAGGAGTTGCTGAAAAGATGATAGCGGCAGTTGGGTTAGATTGTAAGAGACAGAAAAGCAAGAGGAATGCGTGACTTCAGGACTACCGGAATCGGAAGGTATAAGCCGGTTTGATAGACTGAGGTAATTTAAACCGGATATATCTGTTGCTTCGGTATAAAAAGTGTCTCGATCGGAGGATGGACAATATTGCTTCTGTAAAATATTGCTTTTAAGGCTAGTTTTCGAAGAAGGGATTTCAGAAAAGTGATTGGAATGATTTTGTAAGCAAATGAAAATTTCGGAAACAGAATTGTTTTGAGGACTGGCATTCATCGTATTACGATAAACAAGGATTTTTTTAAAATTAAATTTAGTAATATCTTTACGGTTATTTTTTAATTATGGTAAAAAAATAATCATATAAAGATATTACCAAACATATTTTATCGAGTTAGGGCAGTGGTTCTCAAACTGTGCGGCGTGCCTCCTAGGGGAACGTGATAACCCTACAAGGGAACGCTAGAATATCAAAAAGTCGAAAACAAAAGATTATTTTTTTAAAAAAATATTAATTCACTGAAAGGAAGCAAAACAAAATACATTCTGACATAACAAAAAATAAAATACACATTTACACTCATATAATATACTTGTAAAAGTATCAGTACTGCACAATGTGTTTCATAATTAATTTAACAGTACTTAGTTAAGAAAGTTTAATAATTACTAGTGACCATACGGGCATGTTATAAAATCATAAACAAAATTTAATATTTATATTGATAATTGGAACGGTTTATATAATTATCGTATTGTAGCTTTACGTCAAAGTGTATTATTACTGAATTTAATAGATTGTTTTTGTATTGAGGGGGAGGGGGGACGATGAAAATTCTGATTGAAAATTGATAGTGTAGAAAGTTTTGAGAAGCATTATTACTGAATTACTATTGGTAGTGTAGGTTACTATTGATAGTGAATTAAATTGGTAGTGTAGAAAGTTTGAATAGCATTATCACTGAATTATTATTACTGAATTTAATAGATTGTTTTTGTATGGAGGGCGGGGGGACGATGGAAATTCTGATTGAAAATTGGTAGAGTAGAAAGTTTGAGAAGCAATGAATTAGGGGAAAGGGAAATTTACATTTAAGATCATGGCAACGATTCGATTTTTCTCAGTAAGTCAACTGTATATATATAAAAGGTCCAAATTTTCTTATTAAAAAGTACACAAGAAATTTAATTAATAAATCCTGTTTCATTTAACTTCGTGATAAATATTAGTATTTACCATAAACAGAAATTTAATTAATAAATCCTGTTTCATTTAACTTCGTGATAAATATTAGTATTTACCATAAACAGCAACTCTATTGCGGGTTCTGAACGCGTTTTCAATTAACCTTTACAGAAATCTATTTTATGTATTGTTTGACTGTGATTTGAGAACCTCAACTAGTAAAGGAATCGTTATATATGCAGATCAGATTTGCTATTTAAAGTGATCTGAAGTAAGAACGAAGAAGACATTGAGATTTCTTTTGCTGCTGTGAATGTAAAGATTGGCTCTGATTATTTTTTATAGATTTTTTTGGAAGGGGTGAGTTAATTTAAACTTGCTAAATTTGTGAAGTTGTGTATGACTATTATTAGAATCTATTCTACATTTTGTAAACCACAGGGCTATCTGTAACAGTTAAGTGAATCTTTATTATTACTGGTTACAAATCGGGGCTTATTTCACTCCTATTGCCTTAAGATATAAGCATATTAAGGTATTATATTAATAAAGGCTGTTGAATTTGACAACAATATCTCTTGGTTTATTCTCTCACCTCACTTATAAAAATTCTTTTTAGTTTCAACTCTAAAGACAAAATACATATATAAAAAAAGAAAAAATTATACGCATTGGTCTCTGTATCGTAATAATTTTATGTGCTTTGGAATCTTTTTTAAAGAAATTGTGAGGCATTTCGTAGGAAATTGAACTAAGAGAACATATTTACTTCATGAATCATATGTCAGACAAGCTATGATAAACTAGATGAAAGGATGATAATGACTGGAGAAGAAATTTATGAAAGACACACACAAATGTAGGAGATACTTAATTTTTGCTGGCTAACATGGTGTTGGAGTCAGACAAATAAAAACTGATTTGACAGATTGTGGCGATTTAAAACAGTTATTTCCTTAGCTTGGGTCCCAATCAGGAAATGGGCATTATTGCTTCTGTGAAAAATTTATTTTACTAGTACGTACGGAAAAATAAATGCAATTTTAGAAGGATTGGAAACATTTTTAAGGCTAGGAATGATCCGATTTTGATAAAAAAAAAGTCGCATTAATTATATTTCGGCAATTTGATAGCATCTTAGTGAGTTTAACTCTACTTTTTTTTTCTTCAACAGGAGAAACGTATGTAGATTAGGTTCTAAAGATCTGTGGTGTAACGGAGAAAATTCGGGCCCGTCTGAAAAATCAGGTTTTGGGCCCCCAAGTTAGATTTTACAAAAAGTTAGATACTTGGTGGCAGTCAGGCTTTGGGCTTCCTAGAACCCTGGACTTCCCCCCGCGATGCGGGGGTGAACGTTACGCCACTGTCTAAGATGAAAAAGTCAGAGAGAGAAATTGGGGGGAAGAAAGTGAATAGATATTTGTTAATTGAAAAGTCAACGATTAGATGTGGGCAGTGGTGAAACGAAGAATATTAGGGCCCCCTGCAAAGTCAGGATTTTGGCTCCAAACTGGTTCTTACAAAGGATTTCAAAACCATAGCATGGCATAGGCTTTGGGACTCCTAGAATCCTGCCATTCATAGAATGTGGGGGTGTACGTTACGCCAGTGGCTGTGAGGAGATTTACCTTTTGAAAATTATATTTACAAGTTATATTTCGTTGCCTAATTCAAATGACTTATTAACGTTAATAATGGTAAGTTATTGAACAAGTCGCACTCAGCACCAGATTCGAAGCTATGAATGTATCTACCGGTGCTTCTGTCCTTTCGTGTGCCCAAGATCACGAAAGCTGAGATAGGCCAAGCAGGCCTTGGCCCTCCCTGAGTTGCACCACTGAGTTCAGTTCTGTCCTTTTGTAGATGCCTTGCTCTAAATCATATTTTAATAATTCCCATTTTAAGGGAACATGGTACGATTTACGCAAAAATTCTTAATTTAAGGATCTTCAAAATTTTTTTGATTGCATCCTAAGTATGTATGCTATGTAAAACAGATTTTGTGCTCAAAATTACATAAAAAAAGCCAGCCATTTAATTTTTTAAAGAACAAACTTAAAATTTGTGAAGTGATTTTAAAATGCTACTCCTCCCCTACAAAAATTGACGTACGCGCATGAAATTTGATTTTCAAGTACGTCAAACTATATATAACAAAAGTTGGGTATGGGCTTTGCGATAACAAGATTTGTATTCGTAAAATACTTCTTTTTATGAATGCTTATTGAAAATTCCTTAAAAAATGTATAAATTCTGAGTTCGATTATTTTAAAAAAATAAGTATTGTTTTGATTCAAAAATGCATACCAACTTTTGTTACATGTACTATTAGCAATAGGTAAAAAAAATCAAAGCATCAGGCACAATTGAAAAAAAAGCCTTAGCATTTTAAATGAAGGCAAACTAGTTATTATATCTTTCCGAGATAAGGCAGTTTAAAGTTTTGATTTGCCATAGGGATGTGAATAAAAACGAACGTTAAAGCTATCATAATTCTACATTTTTTTTAGGTTTAGAGCTTTCAAATTTTGTGAGATTATAGAAAAGTATATAAAAAATAATTTAGGCTCAAAAAATTAGATTTGATTTTTTGACCGATTTTCGTCAATTGAATCGTACTGTCCATCCGTCAATTGAACCGTCAATTGAATCGTAATGTACTTAAGGCCAATTATATTTATTCAATAATTGGTATTAATTATTATTTTATTTTGTACAGTTTTTGTTCCTCAAAATCGACAAAATCAAGAGTATATGTTGGGCGGCGAAGTAGAGTATGATATGAGAAGGGTGAACTTTCGACCCTGTGCACCCCCCCTTAAAATTAATGTGTGCGCCACTGGTTCAGAGCGTTTCAGTCATATTTCGATCGCTTAAATTATAGTTTATCATCCTCCTAACTGTTAAGTAGGATAGATTAAAAATTCATCAACTTAATCATTTGGCAATATGATTTTGCGTAGTGTCTGTGTGTCAGGGCACATCTACTCCTATTATAAGGTCGAGTTCAAATCACAATATCTTGAGTTCCAGACCCTCGGAATTTGATAGTCAGACTGAGAGGTGGAGGGGGGAGAGATAGAAGATGTTAAATAATCTGATGAATAACTGATAGTGGATATGAAGGAAAAGAAAGCAAAGGATGTGAGTGGGTGTGTGGGAAAATGAGAGACATACGGACTAAATCTTAAGAAAAAAGTGTGCATGATTAACTGTAGTAATTTAAACTGAATATATCTGTTCCTCATATATGGAGAGAATCATGATAAGTTAATCGAAAATAATATTTTAGTTAAACAGCTTTTATGGATAAGGGCTTTATGAAAAATAATCTAATTTAAAAGCGAATAAAAATCTAGAGAAATACTTTCAACCACGATTTAAAATGTCCTAGTTCAAATTATAAAAGTAGACGGATAATTTTTTCCAAACGAGCTATCTCAGAACATTATTCATTTTGGTAATCAGGCAAAGTGAATGTAGAATGCTATTGAATATTTTAAGTAGGTTTCCTACCAGTAATAAACCATTATTCTTCATTAGGTACAGATGCCTCTAAAAGTCAAGGTACATCATGATTGTAAAATCCTTGATAAATTTAATAAGATGAGTTTTTATGAGCGATAATGTGCCACATCAATATTAAAAACAAAAAGTATTGTATATTTGACACAATCTATCTCTAGAAAAAAACAATAAATATTCATTAAAATAGTCTTTTGAAATTTCCAAGGTTTTCAAAAATTGCTCATAATCAATCTAAAACTTTTACCTTCAAAATATTACTGGTAGGTATATAAAATTGAAAACATTTATCTGATTCCTTAAGATAGATAGTCATCGGATGGATAAAAATGGATCCATCACCAGCTGAGATAATGGTGCCTAATGCCCACCACAGTGCAGTCCAACGACTGAATTAATGTGAGGACTTACAACCTCGGCAGATTTAACGTGCATCAGTCTCTGCATACAGTGAGCGAACGATTATAGAATCAATTTGAATGCAACAATTCTATTCCAAGAAGGCTTGCTTCAAGTCATCCATGCGGAACTGTGGCGGAGTGATATCGATATAAAACAGTAATAGCCATCACACGAGGACGATCGTTTTGGCGTGATGGCTTAAGTACTCGCGTTCGAAACGGTAGATACTCAGATCGAACCTTCCTTCCTTCACAACTCTCGACGGTTGTATTTTGGGTTTTTCTGCGCAAAGAGAAAGAAATACTATTGAACCTCAACTTGTTGCATTGTGGTAAATGGTAAAGGCAAATGGTTGGCTACCATTAAGCCGAATGCAAGATCTGATTTAATTTGCTTAACCTCTCACTCTAAAACTACACAAGGGCTATTGAGGACTGACCTTGTAATTTTGAATCTTTGTGAAATGACGAAGACGATATCCGAGCTGGCACCTTCTTCTTCAAATTTTCACACGATTCTAACGTGAGGGCATTTAGCCACGATAAATTTAACGTGAATCAGCCTTTCAACACAAAGGGAGAGACACCAGAACTTGATCTCATGACGTGACAACGCTGGTCACAAATTCGTGAGGAAGTCCACTCGGCTATTGTGGCCATAAATGAAATACAAGGAAGAGCTTGAATAAGTGAAGAAAATGCTTATTCGCTAAGATGTCATTGACAATCTACTTTTTCGGGGTCGATCCTATAGATGTACAGCGCGTGCATTCCTCGTAGCCGGCCAAAACATGAAGTGGTCACAGGATGCCTATAGTTCCGTTAATCAAGCAAAAATTTTTTCGAACTTCTCAAAATAAAGTATATAATAAGCCGAGTAAATATGTGTGTGTATGTGTGCTGAGTTTTAAATAGTTATTAAAAAATCAAAAGAAGTCACGATTTCAAGATAACATAGCATAGTTTAAGAAGAATGGAACGTTAATGTACAGTGTGTTGGTCCATGGTCCATTAATATATACTCTTTTTACACATCCTTTATTTAGTAGCAAAATTCGTGGCAAAACCGGCAATACCGCAAAAAAAAAGGGTTTTTTTTACTTACTAATGATATTAGCTATTCTTACCTAAGGTGTCTCAAAAATGATTTTTGACAAAGTTGCTTTACGAAAACATCTAATATGGTTAACATTAACCTAAGACATAGGAATGTTTAATTTAAATATGCATTTGGGAAACTTTAAAAGTTTTTTCAATTTAATAATAGCCTTACGATTTAGGAAACAAAATAAAGGGGAAGTTTTTTTGTGTGTTTCTAAGTAGGCACCGAACCGCAAGTCCTCTCGTGAGATTGGTGGAAGGGAAAGTGAGGTGAAAAGTCCCTGACCACATCCGGGGTGTTCTTCCTCAAAATTGAGGTGAAATTGAGCCAAACCGTGCTGTCACTTGAATAGTGCTCAAATTTACAGCTAACAACAGGCGCACATCTTGCCCTTTGCAGCGATGAATTTCGTGGGCCTCGATCTGACACCGCCACACATGTCATATCAACAACAGAAAAAGGAAAGACAAAAGATGATCAAGTGTCACTGAAAATAAAGATGCTGAGAGAGAGAGAGAGAGAGATATTATAATTCCTGATTCACACTCAAAGTTCCTCTAGGAGTCGATAGATCTTTTGACTTCTCAAAAGTTGCTTGACATTTTATTTAAAAAAATTCAGAGCATTCCTGCGATAGGGGACTGAATGTCATGAAATTTAAGAATGAGTTGCTGTCAAATATGGAGATAAAATAATGTTTTGAGACAGATAAAGACAGAGAATACGTGACTTGAACACTACCGAGACAAGTTGATTGATTACATGGATTTAAGAGAATAGATAATAATCCTATTCTTTGAATTATTGAATTACACTGGCCTCAAAAAGTTAAGGTACAACATGTTTTTCGAAGCTCACCATAAAAAAAATGGCAGTAACAATAAAATGCATAGTTTACATGAATGATAATAACGAACTTTAAAAACATTAATGCAAAAACGATTGCTACCACTTTTATTTTATAGAAAAGAACGTATATTTATGAGTGAGAGAAAAATATGCAAATATCAAGCTTTCGTACTTTTGTGTGTAAGTTGTGTTGATTTTCAACAGTTGTTGGCAGTTTCGGTGACAATAGTCAATAGAGTTTAGAAAATGTCTCAGAGACGTCGTTTACCCAATTCGTTAAGGTGGCGGGCAGTTGGATGGATGGAAATGGGATTGTCGCAGGCTGATGCTGCTAGACGTCTCAATGTGTCTCGTAGTGTTGTTCAGCGACTTTGGGATCAATACCAATCCGAAGATTCTGTGTCCAGAAGACCTGTTCCAGGCCGACCACGAGCTACAACACCTGCAGAAGACCGTTTTCTAGCTCTTTCGGCACGAAGGAGAAGAATCACTACTGTGCCGCAGCTCGTTGCAGACCACTTTCAAGCATCAGGAAGAAGAATCTCCGCTACTACGGTGCGAAATCGTCTTCACAATGCAGGTCTGTATGCAAGAAGACCAGTTGTGTGCGTTCCCCTCAACGGACAACAGCGAAGGAACCGCTTATGCTGGGCAAGAGAACATGTTTCTTGGATGCAGCAACAATGGGCTTCTGTGCTTTTCACAGACGAGTCCAGATTTACAATGGAGAGTGATTCAGGGCGTCTACTGATCTGGAGGGAACAGCGCACTAGATACCATCAATCCAACACTGTTGAAAGACACAGTTATAGAGGTGGTGGAATCCTGGTTTGGGCAGGGATCTCGCTCGGTGGCCACACTGACTCTGCATGTGTTCCATGGAGGAACCGTAACTGGTCTTAGATATCGGGATGAGATCCTTTGATCCATATGTCCGCCCATATGCTGCTGCTATTGGTAACGACTTCATTCTGATGGATGATAATGCACGACCTCCCCGAGCTCGGATTGTTGAGGAGTATCTGGAGGATCACGGTTTGGAACGAATGGAATGGCCAGCTTGATCTCCAGACCTGAATCCGATAGAACATCTTTGGGACTATCTTGGCAGAGAGGTTGCTGCTTTAAATCCTCCTCCAAGGTCGTTACATGAGCTGAAACAAGGCTTACTCTGTGTCTGGTCTTCGCTTCCTATTCCGGTGTCCGACAACTTAATAAACAGCATGGGAAATCGATGCCGCCAATGCATTCAAGTTAGGGGTGGACACATTCCTTATTAGAAACCCATTTTTTGTATTGTTTTTTATGCCATTTTACCACATAACACTGTGATGTGCTGTTTTTCCAAGAATGGACTTTTCCGCAGAGATTGCTTTTTTTGTTATAAATCGTTTTTGCAATACACTTATACAAATTTCTATGACGCATTCAATAAAAAACTATTTAATGCACATATCCTCCAAATTTTTTGTTTCTACTACATTCATTCATTTGCAAATTAGACACAAAAACCCGGTTGTACCTTAACTTTTTGAGGCCAGTGTACATTACTTACATCGTTTTTATTAATCTTCTAAAATAAAAATTCAACAAAAATATATTGTTATGCTTAATTGATCAAATAAATAATTGAAGAAATAATAAAAATATATATTTAAAATACAAATCACTCTGAATTTTTAGTAAACTATGTACTAAATTAGGCCCAGTGGCCGAGTAATAGCGTATCGCGCTTCCACACCACAGGTTCGAGATTCTATCCTCGGTCTGGGCAAGGGCAACTCAGCTTATCATACCTCCTGCAGTGGGTTGATGAACGAATACCAAGCTTGCTTGGCGACTTAAACACCGGGAGTCTCGCTTCAGACTGACCACCTGATCGGGATATCTACTCATGTACCTCAGCGCCCAATGATCACATATACTAGGACGGGCACAGTAGGCCCTGGACCTCATGGGCTGTTGCGCCACTGAGTTTTAACTAATGTACTACATAAACAGGAGAAAGGCGACATTCATTCACTCATCACGAGATCTCCGGAACTATTAGTCCTTCAGATTTGAAATTTGGCAGGCATATTCCTTTTGTTAAGTAGAGACCTGCTAAAAAGGTTTTTGCGAAAACCAATCCCCAAGGAGGATGCGGAGGTGTTATAAAAAAAATTTCCCTTTTTGAACTATTTCATCCGCAGATTTGAAGTTCGGCAAAAGCGTTTATTTGCTAAGTAGATATCCGTTAAGAGCGGGGGTTTTGCGGAAATCCTCTACAAAGGTGGAATTCAGGAAGAGGGGTGGGGTGGCTATAAGATTATTATAGATAAAGATTCACGTTTTTGGATTATTAGAACTACATATTTGAAATTTGGCAAACATGTTTCTTTTTCTGTGGTGCAGAGATCCGCTAAGAACGGGTTTTCAGAATACAGACTCCCGAGAGGGTTTGCAAAGTTGCTGCAGGAGCGTCATAGATAAAAATTTCCAATTTTGAACTAATATATCAACAAACTTTAAAATATATATATTGACAAGCATGTTTCTCCTTTTGAGAAGAGATCCTCTAAATTCCATGCCACTCCACCGTGCTCCTAATGCATTTTCCTGAATTTATAAACAGAGAATATTTTAATTAACTTCCAAATAACTTTTCAAGCATAATTTATGCATATTAGCATAACATAAACATTAATATAATTATGAAAATAATTCACAAACGCGCACGCGCGTGAAACTCTGTTAAATGACTCTTTAAAAGTTTATGATATTTTGGAAATTTTAAAATAAACAAATATAAACAGTTTTGAAAAAAAAGACAAAATAAGAAGTTATATCAATTAAAAACGAAATTATTTCAATACAAAAGTTATTTTTTTATGTCTTATTAACAATGCGGGGAAAACAAATTTTTTTATATAATTATACAGTTAACTGTTGCTATTCATTTTAACAACGAAACTAGTTGTAAGAAATTGTCCTTGTTAACATTTTTATCTGTTAAAAGCACTGAAAAACAACAAAAGAATTTTTTTAAAGTAATTAGACATTATATTAGAATAGTAAGGAGATATATTAAACATGTAAGAAGTAATGCAGTTTTTTAAGTCGTGCATGATATTCAAAACCATAAAATGCTCCTCAGAAGATTTTAACATTAAAAGAAAAATGAATAGGCGAAGTTGTACTATTCAGTTTAATGAATTCAGCCATTGAGACCTTTATGGAATAATCAAAACGCAACACAGTTCCCTCGTAAAATATACAGTTATAGTACGCTGTAAATTTAAAAAAAAAAATTAACAGCAATCTTTAAACGGAAACTTATTTTAACTATTATCCTGCTTTTTTTAGAATAAAAATGTGTACAATTTTTACAATCATCTTGATAGTTTCACTGTGTGTGAACTGCACTTTCAACAAAGTATATATATAAAAAAAACCCAAACGATAAAATTTTTTCAACTCTCTTTCTCCTTCACTTTCAATTACATTTCAATTTTAAACGAACGATAACTAACATAAAACACGACTGAAAAAAGATGTACAAGAAAATTCAAAAAGACACATAAAAGAAGACATGACGTGTATCTGTCAACGCGATTTTTATCCTTTTTTTTCTCAAGACCGATTATTGTTTAGAGGTGGTATCGATTCCAGAGAAAAAGTTTCCTTTTCGTTAATTTCCAGTTTGCTGACAATGACAAAAAAGGGGTGTGAAAAAAATTACAACAAAAGGCAGTGAAAAGACCTCCCCGTGTAACATCGTTATCAGAGACGACACCGCACCACTCATTATTGATCTGTGCATCCCTTTTAACAAAGTTGTCAATATTGATTCCAGAAACAAGGAGCGTGTATCCAACCTATTCTATTCGCATCCAACACCCTTAGCTTTGCCCCCAACACAGTTTTTGAAAACCGATAAATGAAAAAATAGGGTGTCAATTCCGAGCAGTACTGTAGTGACACAACATAAGAAAAACACATGTCAAGATAAACTGTGTAAAGAAGGTGTACTAGGTAGTTTAAAAAATGGGCTGTCGAAAGATTCATTTACTTAAATACAAAGATTTTAGCTATATATTCATCAGAGCGCGGGAATCGAACCTTTTTTTTTAAAGAAAAATTGCAAATAAATAAATGAATTATATATAATACATCTATGAGTTAAAAGTTGTTTTTATCAAATATCTGTTCATAATTTTTTAACAAAAAAAAACGTATAAATAAAGAAAGAGAATCCTTTAAATGGAAGTACTAAACTAAAAACTCTGTGGCGCAACAACCCATGAAGGCCAGGGCCTACTGTGCCCATCTCAGTATACGTGAACATTGTGCCCTGGAAACTGATGTCCCGATCAGGTGGTCAATCTGAAGTGAAACCCTTAATTTTTCGTTTCCAAGCAAGCCTCTCCTCTCTCTGGTACTCATTTATCAACCCTCTGTAGTAGGGATGAAAGGCTGAGTCGCCCTTGCCCAGTCCGAGGTTAGAGCCCTAGTCCGGTGGTGTGGAAGCGCTTAATTGGAAATATTTTTAAAAAATATTGTTCTTTTTTGTTATACTTTTGTGTTAGAGAGAGAGAAAAAAAATTATTATTATGTATAATTTATTATTTTTTACTGTAACAAAAATGTTATTTACCTATACATATTTTACAAAATTATTTTATTATAATAACTAGGAGAGGGGGTTGGGGTACTTCCCCTTCAACTAACTGTGGACCAGACCCAATGTGCATATTATGCAACTGTTCATACTCATTGCTCAAATTGTAAAACTGTAATTTAAATGCATTATATAATTCTATAATTGGTGGAATATTCTTTCAATTAACATTATTTTACATAAACTCTCTACTTGATGCATAAAATTATATACTGCTTAGTATTTGTCTCTAAGTATTATATTCTAGAATTTTACAACATTATCTCAGCTAAAGATTTAAATTTAATTCAGCAATAATACTTAGAAATTTGATTTTTCATCTAAACGGCTCAAACCTAATTAACTTGACATCAAATAAGGCTGAGGCCATTCCTGATGAGCTAAAATCCTGAACTTTGAAAACGATCGAACAAAGATATCCCGCGAATGAGAGGCTCCATACTGACGGTTCATACCTACCAGAAACAAACGGAAAGGGTTGATTCTGTCGGATGTTTGAGGACTTATCGGCCGTGGGGGAAAACGCAACCTAGTAATACACCAACTGTGACTGCCTTAAAATTGTGGAGATAATTTCATATGGCTGGACTGTGGCCTTACAGTGGGCCCCAAGTCATGTTGGGATTCCCGACAATGAGAGAGCAGACCAAAAAGCCAAGCAGGGAGCCGAGTCGTCGCAACCGGAAGTCCATTTGACCTTCATAAGAGCAAAAAGCATTATATCCACATACATTGACAAATGTACTGCCGTGAACCATAAGACCAAGAGCATTGGAAAGCTATGGGAAACCCTGGCCATTGGGGGTCATATCCCGAAGCACCTAAAGCGAGTCTAGGCTGTTGCTCGCTTTTGCCCAATCACCGCATATGACTTTTTGGGAGTATACCTCTCCTGGCCTGGTCTGGTTGTTGACGAGGCTTGTCCGTTCTGCGGCCATGCCAGAATGGATGGCGACTGGGAGTCTCGGCTTCTAATGGTCAAGAAGACAAGCACGGGAGTTCGGTAAATAAATAATATAGAAATTTGATGTGAGTTTTTCAGATCATGCAAGGAATCACAGTGATAATTTTTATTAAAACTTCAGTGTTGTTACTTTCATTTCATTTCATTTACAATTGATTTTTCTGAGGCATTTCAAGGGTCACATGTTATTGGACAAATGTTAGTAATCATATCAACACTCATGGATTTTTATTATTTTGGACACTTTCCAACATTTTATTGTAAAATCACACAAAACGATGGACACCATAAAGCATTGGTTGTTAAACTGTGGTCCGTGAACCCCTGGGGTCCGCGAAGGTCTATCATTTAATGTAAGCTTTCTCTCTTTTACAAACTCTGAAAGGCCTCGTAAAAAAGTTAAATGGTGTTCCATCTTAGACTAAATCACTAAATTGGCCCAATGCAAAAAGTCTACTAAAATATGTATTTTGATCAAGAATATTAATTCAGTTATTAATAAATTAGTATTTTGCAATCTATTTAATTAGATATTTAAAGGGGAAAAAGAAGTTAAAATTTGTATAAGTAGCAGAGGCAATCTTAAGTTTCTTTAGGAACCTTTAAATCGCTAGGACATGTTTTAGGAGTCAGGGGGAGGCGTTCAAAACCTTAGGGGTCCACGATGTGAGGCTGATACGTAAAGGGGTGTCGCAGCGATTTAAATTTTAAGAACCGCTGCCATAAAGGATTGACTACTCTATATCTGCAAAGTTTCTTTGAAGGAAAGAAGATTCGACCTGAGTACCTTCTGTTCCGTAAGCGAGTACTTTAGTGATCACGCCAAAACGATCGTCGTCATGTGATGACTAGTACTGGTTTATACAGATATCCCACCGCCACATGTTTTAGCACAATCGGCCTTTTATGTTAGGCAATGTTCTAACCTTTTGAATCAGGAGTTATTTCTATAATTAATAATTAACATACCAACATATCAAAAACCTGAATAATAAATTTTTAAAAAGAATTTGACAGCATTCCTTTATTTGGCATAATTGTTTAAAGGACTTAAAATCTCTAATTACTATAGATTGCTAAAATTTAGCATGAGAATATATGAAGAGAGAATATTTAAATTTTATTGACTTATATATTAAAATATTTCATTTTTCCCATTTAAATTTCAATTTTCTTACAATTTAAATTAAAAAAAATTTGCACAGCTCTTTACTTTTTTTTTTAACTTAAAAGAATAATTTCACTTATAAAAATTCTTTTTAACTTAATCATTGATGGAGTGAAAAAAAATGTAAATTTTTAAAGCAAAAATACATCGAATAATTTATCTGACATAAAAAGTTTTAAATAAATTATTAAAAGTAATCTCAATCTCATGTGTGAATTGCCTTTTTTTTCTTTAAAAAATAAAAAAGATATTAATTTAAAAATAATTTGAAATCAAAATTTAAATCACAAGTAGTCACTAGTAATATTTTCAGTCGAGGAACATTAAAAAAAGGCTGAATTGGAAAAATATATTAGAAGAGAAAAAGGAAATCTGGTATAAATATCGAATTCTTTTATTAATAAATAGAATAAAACATATCAAAGACCTAAGGGTTTTCCGATAGGTGTACTTTTTTTTTATTTATAGTGATAGATAATTACTCAAGTAATTTTAAACCACAAACGTTTTACAGTACTTTTTTGCTTTTTGTCAGTTCTTTAAAAACCTTTCACTGATTAAAAACCAAAGTATTTATAACACTTTAGCATCTTGCACGTAAGGAAATAAAAATAATTCCATAATTACAAACAACCATTTTAGCAAAGATTATAAATAAATTGTAAAGAAGGGGTACCTGAAAAGATTAAAACAAATAACTAAAAAAAGATAATAAATGTAATTAAAGGTTTTCTCTTTTAAAGCTAATGTATTGCATTTAATACACTCGGACACAGAATCCTTTTCATAGAATTTAAATAGCTCAAGGAATTCTTAGCGTGAAAAGGTTTGAAACACTGAAACTGAGTGCCGCTTGTCTCTCGAGAATTTATCTTCAAGCAAAATTCTTCATGATCATTTATTAATTAATTTAGTGGTTGCTATTCACTGATTCTGACATTCAATTACTTAACTAGAAAGTGAGGAACGAATAAAAGACGTCGATCAAGTGAATAATCTTTAAGTAAAATTATTTCTGGCTTAACTAATTTTCTTTTCATTATACCCCACTCACATGAAGATAAGCTTTACAATTAATGAGGATAAAAAAGGAAAAGCATTGATCTCATGAGAATGATAACGAAGTGAGATAAATACAATGATTGTAGCTGATGATTTTTAAAGTATCGTATTTATTTTAATCTTTTTGGAATACTTTTAAATGTCGAGAAATATTAAGAATGTTTCCCCCTCATTCTTCTATGAAGCTTATCACTTGATTGTTTATTATTATACTTCAAGTAGGATTAATTTTTAGATAGGCGGCAAAACGTGCATACTTTAGACAAGTTATTACTATAGTATAGTATGTGAAAAATGTCTGAAGTTTTATATACAAGGTGTGACACAAAAAAAACAAGACAAAGTGTGAAAGTTGAAAAAAAGTGGAGTTGGAAGCAACTGTTTTGGTGACGTCATCCCATACATCGCCTCTGTCTATGTTGCCAGTTTCGCCGTTAACGAAGGTATCGGATCATGGCAGGCATGTCATGAGTTCGAGCCCAGTACCACTTAAGACCGCCGTGTAGGGCAGCGATGCACGTTAAATCTGTTGAGAGCTTAAACGTCCTCCCGTTGGTGTGGTGTGGCAGTTAGGAGAGGGGGTGCCAGCTCAGGTGTCGTCCACGTCACTTGACCATGTTTCAAAATTACGAGGTCCGTCGCCAAAAGCCATCGTGTAGTTGATCAGTGCGACGTTAATATTCACGCACTCCCTTTTAACGATTCTGCCAACTGCGAGTGCTACATCATTGTGTGAACACGTGCAACTGCATTCTGCCGAAATTGTCGAATCAACCTTAAGTTTCTTGCGAAGAAATCAGCCACGAAAACCTTTCATATCTTACAGCAGTGCTTCTCAAAGTTTCAATATTCGCGACCCAATATTCAATCATAATTTTCATCGCGCCCTCCTCCATATAGTAACAATGCATTGGATTCAATAATACTATACTTTGACGTTAAAAAAAAGCTACAATATGACTTCAACCTCTCAAGTGACACTGGCGTATATCAACTTCTCGCTCAGTCGAAGCATTAATTTCCCCCGACGTATATATACGTCGAATGCAAAAAAGGACATTGACAATGATTGTGAAATATTTACTTATTTCAGATTATTTGTTTCTTTATTCCTTAACCCTCCCCCTCTCCAATACATCGCATACGCACGTCTACGTGGAAAACGGTTGGCATTGTCAAGCGAATCGCGTAACTTTTAATTGACACAATTAAGGGATTAATTATAACCAGTACAAATTGTCAAGATAAGTGTTAATCTTTGTATATAATTTTATATATGACAAGTCCATGGGGTTACTGGTAATTATTAAACTTGTTCTTAAGGGGAGTTGGAAACCTCTCTCTCTCTCTACACTGACAATGTTAAATTGGCTGTTTTCGATGTACCTTTTCTCAAAATGTATTTTATGTACATGCTTGAAATTTTTCATACTATTAAAGTACACCTCTCTCATTATACTAAAAATGAGCTTTAGCTAATTTTGAATTTTTTAATAAATTATTAAATATTTTATCAAACATTGCGAAATTTGACTCATTTTTTACTTAAAAATTTGTAAAATTAAATTTTGAGTTTTTTACAAAAAGCTCATTTTAGTATATATTAGACATCATTATAAATAATTCATAAAAAATTTACATATCTGTCAACAGTAGTTTCTCAGAAAAGGTACATCGCACATTAAAATTTACATTTTGAGATAAATTGATTTTAATGTATACAGTGAGACTTCTAATCGGCTGGGAAATTAAAAAATAAAAGGCTCAATTTAAAATAAAAGATACATGTTTTGGTTTATATCAGTCGTTAGACTTTTAAGCAAAAACAAAGTAATTTGTTTACAATTTTCGCCATTAAAATGGGCGTGGCCCAAATTCAATGATTATATAAAAATACGTTTTAAGGGCTTCTAAATACACTAGAGGTTAAAGTAAGGTATTTTTAGAAAGGTTAAAGTCTATACAATTTGAAAATGTAAAAATCTCAAATTGTCAAAAAAAAAAAAGATTTTAGCTTTCCACAACACCCCTTAACTTTGTACTATTAAATTAATTATAAAATACATTGTGTAGCATTATTGATACATTTATAAGCGTAATATATCAGTGCAAATGTGCATTTTATTTTTCATTATGTCAGAATGTATTTATTAATTTACTGAAAGTTAACAAACAAATTTAATTAAATAAAATTTTGTTTTCGACTTTTCAATATGCTCGAGCCCTCCAAGGGGCGCACCCCACGGTTTGAGAAACGCTGTCTTACAGGGCTGAAACTTTGTCTAATGCACATGTTCTTGGATGGTATAAGAAGTTTTCAGGGGAAGGGTCAGTGGAGATGCTGATGAACCCGCTGGGCACCCAAAGTCAGAGATTATAGACCAAAACGTATCCAAAATTCGTGATATGGGTGGATTCCCACTCACACCAATGACCATACGTTTAATCAACACTATTACATTGAAGTACTAAAAAGATTTCGTGAAAAAATTAGAGGGAAAAAGGCCCGAATTGGTAAATGATGGATCGTTGTTGCGACAAGACAATGCATCCGCTCACATGACCCTATCTGTCAAGCAGTTTCTGACCATCAAAAAGGTTACTGTGGTGGGACACCCTCCATATTTACCTAATTTGGCTCCATGCAACAATTTTTAATTCCTACAGCTTAATCTTGCTGAAAGGGAGCTCATCTTACATCAGTTGAAGAGGTTCAGGCAAAAACGGAGAATCTCCTGAAGGGACTTCCGAAAACCTTGCTCCATAACTGTTATTAGCAATTGCAGTACCAAATGCAGAAGAGTGTGAATGCTGACGAGAACTACTTTGAAGGTGATACCGTCCCGGAGAACTGATTATGTAAGTTCTATGATTTATTGGACATGTCTCGTTTTTTTTTATGTCACACCTCGTATAAATATTTCGAGTTAATGTTTTCAAGAATAACTCTCAGCAGCCTTTTGCAGGCCAAGGCTGACTCGCTGATCCTCCTCCAGTTGATCCTATCAGTCACAAAGGCCTTCCGTCTGTTGATTCTCATTAGTTCGAGGTCCTTTTCAACATCGTTTAACCATTGCGTTGGTGGTCGTCCTCTACGTCTGGTCTCTTCAATTTTCGAAAAAGTTTTGGTAGGAAAAGCATCGGCATATATATATATATACAGATGGCCCAGTCACCTAATACGTGATGATTTTATAGCTGTCACAATGTCAGTTCACCACACATGGCTGGATTGCGGCCTTATAGTGGGTCCCACGTCAAGTTGGGATCCCTGGCAATGAAAGAGTTGACCAAAAAGCCAAGCAAAGAGCCGAGTCGACTCAACCGGAAATTCCCTTGACCCTCAGAAGAGCAAAGAGCATCATCACCACATACACTAACAAATATACTGCCATGACCCCAAAAAACGAAGAGTTTTGGAAAGCCATGGGAAACTCTGGCCACTGTGGGCCCAATCCCGAGGCACCTGGAGAGAGCCGAGGCTGTTGCCCGCTTTTGCCTAACTACCGGACATGACTTTTTGGGAGGATACTTCCATTGGCTTCGCGTAGCTGCTAACGAGGCCTGCCCACTCTGCGGCCATGCCAGAATGGATGGCGACCACCTGCTCCAATACACTGGACTCGATGAATACCCGGCTGATCACATCGTCAGTCGGTACTGGGAGCATCGGCGTCAAATGGTCAAGAAGCCAAGCATGGGCGTTGGATAAATAAATAAAATAAATACAATGTCCAAATTTGTCATATTTTCCCCCTTGAATAGATCCAAAGATTACCCTTATGATTTTTCTTTCAAAAATGAGCAACTTTTCTTCCTCTGCTTTACTGAGGGTCCAACATTCACTTTCTTGTAGAGCAATAGAAGTGTTTAAAGCTTTGTATATGCTCAACTTAATGTTAATAGAAATAAATTTAGACTTTAATTAGTTTCTGAGGCCATAAAATTTTAGCAAAAAAAATCTATCGTTTATCTCAATTTTAAGATCGTTGCTACATGAGATCAGAGAGTTCCTAAATAACTATTCTTCACAAGCCTCTTAATGATTTCATTGCGATACCAAGCAAGTATTGACAAATCTTATAAAAACCAGAATTACACAGCTTCAAAATACGCTTGTATAAAAAATATACAGGGCTAGAAATAAATAGTTAGACCTCTATTTAACAAAGTCGCTAAATCCCGAAAAAAAGTTCATTATGGGAAAAATTCATTAAACAGAGATTCATCTTTTAATGTATTTTATAAATCCCACAAAACAAATTTTAAACTCATCCACACTCCATATTATAAAAAAAGTAATTATTTGCACTTTTTTTTGTAAATTAATATCTATTTTATAAATCTTACCCATTAAAGAAATCTGCAAGGAAAACAAGAAGAAAAAAAAACTATTGTCCATGAATACACTATATTTTCACACACACACACAGATCTAAAAACTAATTTTATATTAAAATTAATTCATTTTAATGATATATTCTAATTTTAAGCCTACGAGTAATTTTAAACATACTTCATTTTATAACCATTAATTTTATGTATACAATATCCCACATGTGTCCTTAAATTTAATTACTAATGAAATCTGTTAATTTCGAGCATTTTATTTGTGTGAAAAATTACAGAAATTTTATTGCTCTAAGTGAGTTAAGCACCCGGTAAAACCAGTTCAAGGCCATTGATCACCATAAAATATGTTAAAAGTGAGAATAATTTGAAATGTCTAGAAATATTTTTTTAAAAAAAAGAAAAATATCGAATCACAAAAGAGAAAAAGTTCGTTAAATAGAAAATGCACTTTGCTTTTTGGAGGTTATTTTACGAAGAAAATAATAAATTGTTCTTGGTTCCAGGAAACATTTCGTAAAATAGAAAAAATTCGCAAAGTACAAGTTCGTAAAACGGAAGTCCGACTGTGCATGATAATCGAAAGAAAATTATAATATATTAAAATCTACATACAAAAGTAACATGTACAACGAACATCGCCTGAAAAGATGCACAACTTAATACAAAATCAGAGCAAAAAATTCTGTAAGAGAAATTTTTGGAAAACATCCCCATGAAGATGCTATTTGTTTGCCTTTCCTTTAATACATTAAAAAGGCCTCGGTAGCCCAATGACCATGGTCACTGAATCATGGCCGGCGTGTCATGAGTTCGATCCCAGTTCTACTGACTGAGTGAGAGTTTATTAGCGTACTACAAAGCAACAAGAGCGATGTGTCGGTCAAGTGACGAAACACCTGAGCTGCCACTGCCCTACACCAGGGGTGGGCAGACTTTTCCAGGGTATGGTCTACTTTTAACGTTTTTAAGGTGTTGCGTAGTAGTAGAGTAGACACATGGCCACACCTACTCAGTAGAGTAGGTGTGGCCATTCTGTATCAGAACTGTGCATTGTCCTTTCTTTGCCCTTTTTTCCCGATATTGTACCCCTCTCTTTTAAAGTATGACATATTACTACTAGACAGTAGAGCGTGGACACATTCAATACAGCGTGCAGAGAATATACGCGAACCGATGAATCTAAAACCAACGTATGTACTTAATTTGTTCACTGCTGTGTCCCAACGAAACGCAGGACATGATATCGACAAGAGAACTAAATCCTGTGGAAGTACGTGTTGTTGGATCATGTCTCAAAAGCCAATCCCGTGTTATCGAGGGAAGGGCTGATCATCAGCATTTATTCTTCCTTCCTGTTGGCGTGTGGGGAAATATTCATTTCTACGGCTAGCATCGCGGTGGTTGCTTTTTTCCCAGAGGTAGTTAATGTGTTAAGCGTGTGCTTCCAATGAAGGTACATGTGTCGTATTGAATCATTTGCTAAAGTAAAAGCAGTCGAATCGACTGTGGAAACCCGATTCTCCAGTATAGCTCGTGTCAATGTTCCGTAAATATGTATCTTTTAGTATGTGCGCCCTAGGTTTTGGTAAAGTTGGTCACCCCCAAATGTCTCGGCGGTCCACCAGTCGATCACGATCGACTTAATGACTATCCACACCAAAGGGAAAATTTTCTCGTATCAAAATTCCTTGGAGACCCTTTCTTGGGGTCCCTTAAAGTTTTACGATTTCTTGCTAAAATATTAAGGAGCCCGTGAAACCTGGGGGCCCCTTATCCATGATTCCGCTGATTCGACGGTAGCTACGCCTTTGGTCTTCAATGGCACCAGAACTTAAAACAAGTTCGTGACTAAGTCACTAAGTTACAGCGGTTTCTTCTAGTGCCTCTGAAAACTCGCCGCGCAGAGGATCTGATGCATGTTAAATATGTCGACGCTCAAATCGTCCAATTGGCGAGGTGTGGAAGCCCGGAGAGGGTGGTGCCAGCTCAGATGCCATTCTCGTCACTTTGATTATGGTTCAAAATTGCAAAGTCCGTCACCAAATGACCTCGCGTTGTTTTACATTGCGACGTCAATAAACACTCACTCACTAACATATTAAAAAAAATTGCAAAAATGGCTGAAACTGGAGTTTATCAAAATTATCTGTTAGTATAGGGGTCTTGAACCCGTTGCCCGTGGGACATGAATGGCCTACTGAAAGGATTTTAGTGACCCTTCATTTGAATATGAGGCAACTTCAGGAAAAATTGCTTTGTCTGCTTTTTGTCGTAAAAAATGCCATTTTTTTACGACATTATTTTTTTGACAGTCGTGTGGCCCGCGAATCAATGTAAATTTATTGATGTGGCCCGCGGATCATTGTGGATTTATTAATATGGCCTTCAAGCATTAAAGGTTAAAGTATAACAAATAACTATTAGTATAAGAAATAACTCGACTTATAAGGATTTAATAGTCTTGTTGGATTCTTTTAAGGCACACAATCAGCTAAAATTTCCATCTTCAGGTATTGAGTATAGGAGCACATTGACTTCGTCAAGACGAAGTAGTACGTCAAATAAAAAGTTATGATCAACAAAATCACGGTATTTGAGATTATTTACGTTTGAAATTTGCTTATAAGTCATACGTGTGGGTGTGATATAAATATACGGTCCTTAAACAAATACTTACAATAAATTTTCTTAAATAAATATAGCGATTGGAATCGAAAATTACAAACTAAACAATTAAAATGATTCTAATTTTCATACTTGAAGAAAAATTGCATATGAACTTGACTAAAAAAATGATGAAGTTATTATTATTTTTTTAATTTGTTGATTGAACAGTATATTTTTCCCAATTGTTTTCCAATATATGATTATCCATCATCCTGTTTCAAAAGAAATTGTTGTACAAATAAAAGAATGGTTTATAGAATAAAAAGTGAAACATGGTAAGTACGAAAGCTTCGTGTGTATAATTTTCAAAATTTGAGTTTGTAAGAAACTTAAAGAAATAATTCATTAAATATTTCATAAATTGAAAATTCCCATATCATAACTAATAGAATCGAAAAATATTTTTATCTCATTTTTTTTTAATCTTTCAACAATTTCAACCTGGAAAGATTTACGACTACGAATCTGCTCTTTAAAATTTGTCAGAGTATATATATGATACTTATATACATTCTAAAATGTTCTTTATTCATGCAAAAAAAAAAAAAAAAAAAACTAGGCGGACGGAAAACATGAAAGCATATGCTTCTGCACATACCTTTCAAAGGCCAAATACCACAATCGGTCCCAACTTTGAAAAGATTGAAAAAGTGAAGGAAAAAAAACATATTTCAAGAGAAACTTCTTTTTAACACTAGCGTCTTTAAATATATATAAGATATATTCTTTTTTTCCCATGCTCCTTCGAGATGTTTCAGATCGAAAAATGTTTGCTCGAACGGGTCTGATCTGGATTTAACGCCGTAGATATTTCTCTCCAACTCTCAAGACGTCAGCCTAACTTTTTCTTTCAATTTTTCTAAAAGTACACTAGCTGAATGATGGCAGAATAGGATTTAAAATCTAGAATAGGATAAGACTTAACTTTTCGCTACAAATATAAGTACATGAATCCTTCAAAAGGATTTATATATACGTATATATAAAAACTAAATATGAACTGCTGTAGCAGGCATGAGAGTTAAAAAGTTCTTTAGGAATAAGTCTTTTTTCATCAATATTATAACAGCCAAAAAATGGAATATTGTATGGAATGTAGAAAATTTTTAAACCATAATCTGTTATTCTATTCAAGTTACAAATCCAGGGGTTTGAGAAGTTTTAAGAAATTATAGCATTAATATATCATATGTGAACGTCAAAAATATGCTAGAACTCTGAATGTCCCATTCAAATAAAAAATTCTGAACTGAAATTGAAATGCATGAAAAAAAAATTACTTTAATATAACCCATACTTTTATAACAAGTCATACATATAAGTAATTATTAAATTATTCATAATAAATTATATTTTAGAGAATACAATAAATTTGTATACTTATATATATATATATATATATATATATATATATCATGCGCTTGTATATATATATATATAAATACAAGCGTATGAATTATTCTTCATCTATAACAGTATATCAGCTACTGTAGCATACAAGAATAAAAAAGAAATGGTTAACAAAAAGCATTTCAATTATTCTTGCTAGTGATGTGGTAAAGTGATTCTTGTAGTGATCTGATAGTGTAAAAACTAAAAACCAAAAATTATTTAAAATTTAAGTATGAAATATACACAGCAAAATCACATTAATGTGACCACCTGTCAAAAGCAAGAATAACGACCTTTCGCAGAGCGAGCGGAATGCTGCGAGACTTGCAGGAAGATTGTCAATTAGGTTCCTGAAGGTGTTCACTGGGATGTTGAGCCATGCCGACTCCACTATCGTGACCAGCTGCTCTAGATGACGCAGGTTAGGATCCATTGCGCGAACAAACCGATCGAGATGGTCCCCCGGATTTTCGATAGGGTTTAAATCAGGTGAGTTTGCTGGTTAGGGGAGAACGGTAAACCCATACTGGTGCTCTTCGAACCAGCACTGCCAGCAATATGACACTTCGCATTGTCCTGCTGGTAGAGGCCAGCATCTTGAGGAAAAACATTGCGCATATAGGCGTGGATATGGTCCACAAGGACAGATGCGTACTTGTATTGATTCATCGTATCTTTACAATGATGAGAGGGCCCAGAGAATACCAGAAAAACATTTCCCAGACCATAATGCTTTCACTTCCAGCCTGGAACGTTTCGGCAAGGGTTGCAGGATGTTTGCTTCCAGAGATTTCCCGCCGTATTCGCCAACGTCCATCTGTCCCATGGAACATAAAACGCGATTCATCGGAAAACGCTACCTGTCGTCACTCAGTGGATGTCCAATTATCATATGGGCGTGCAAATTCCAGTCTTCGTTGCCGATGAACAGCAGTCAGCTCAGGTACATGAACCAGACGTCAGCTTCGAAAGCCATAACGCAACAACGTTCATTGAATAATAGTTTGGAAGACACTGTTGGTAGCCCCTTAGTTCATCTGGACGGTCAGTTGCTCAACTGTATCACGTTTATTCACCCGAACTCCTCTCCGCAACCGTCGTTCTTCTCTGTCATCTACAGCCCATGGTGGACCACATTTACCAAGTAGCTGATTTTGAGCTGTCTGATTTTGCCATGAACTTTTATACTTTTACCAAGTATACTTTACTTTACCAAGGCGGCAGGAGAACAGTTCACAAAAGCCGTTTCGGAAATACTTTCACCCTTAGTTGAAAAGACACTGATCATGCCCTTTTGGACGACGGATAAATCGATCTGTTTCTGCATTACGCCAACGATTGCAATGTTTTTCGAAGCCCGCACACACCCTTTCTATACGATCAATTGCACTGTACTGCTACCTGCCTTTTGTGATTGGTTACTTAACGTCAACGTCGAAAGTACGTGGTAACCAAATTAATTTCACTAGCTGTGTGCATATGCACACACACACACACACACACACACACACACACACACACACACACACACACACACACACACACACACACACACACACACACACACACACACACACACACACACACATATATATATATATATATATATATATATATATATAGTTGAATTTTTTATGCAAATTTTTCACCATCTATTTATTTATTTGCACTTTACTCCAAGTTTCAAATATTGTGCTGAAGATAAATATACCACAAATATCAAAACACATTTCATTTATACACTGACAAGAATTCACAATTTTCAGGTGGCACCTGTAGACCAGTAATTATGTCGTTTCAGTTCAAGCCCTGGTGTCATTGAAGATGTATGTAGAGGGAATGATTTCTGTATAATCGGGCGAGGCTCGAACTCTTCATGTTGGTATGGAAGTTAGGAGAGTAGGGTGCCAGGTCAGATATTGTTTCCGTCACAGGATTGCGGTTAAGAAATGCTAAGTCCGTCACCAACATTCCTACAGTTACTTCAGAGTGTAACGTTAATAAGTAATGAACAAAATAAGTAATATTAAAAAAGAACTAGAAACAAAAAAAAGCATAAACACTTGAATAAAAAAACAAAACATTACTTTACACTTTAGCCGTGATTTCAATTACTTATTTCTTCCTTCAGCAGTAAAAAAGCTTTTTTAATTTCGCGTTTTCAGAAGGAAAAAAAACTACGTAATAAAATTATCTCAATTAGTAAGTTTTGTTATGAATTTTAATATTTAATTTGGACACAAGTATTAACGACAATGACGCCGTAACATAAAGTCATCTCTGCATGAAATGTTACACAAAAACAACTATTAGAATTCAAAAAACGCATTGAAATTAAAGTCTCCGATAATATTTACAAAAGATTTAGTGTAACATATAATTAATAAGTCTAGAAATAAATGTACATTTACTCGGCGGTGCCAATTATCGAATAAGGAACTCCACACTACAAATCCACTCTACTCCACCTACCATACAGTACTTCCCAAAGGAAATTATTTATTACCACAATTCATTATAATATTTCAATAAAATGTGACATTTTCTCTGTAAGACCTATTATTAGCAAGGAATAAATAACTTTTCAATGAAGTTCTAACATCACAACATTGGAATAAACGCTTCATGGATAATTCTACTGAAAATTTAGAAATTAAGTTCATATTTCCAAGTTAAGCTGCAATTACACTTTATTTGAATGTTCCTAATATCACTATAAAAAAAATTAATCAGCTTTACACAGCAATTTTTCACACAAAAATGTTTTGAAAAATTAATGACATCTTCTATATTTTTTTTTGTTTGGTTCAATGTTTTTCTTGTATTTTAATTATATGTATGTTCCCTTAAGGTATCCGACTACGTTCGGAACCGTCATTTTGCAAAAGCGTAAAAATGGATAATATTTATGATATTTAGTGTCACTTAGATTAGAAAATGTATATAAAATTGTTTTAAGAATAGTATTACAATAAAAAATTATTTAAGTAGAATATTTTGACAAAAAATGAACATAGAATGACCCATATTCAAAGTGCTCTAATTTTTTGAAAAATGCTTCTATTGTAATAATATTTTGCCTGTATATAGCTCAGACCTCTATACAGAGGCTCAATTAGAATTTGTGAAATATATAACTTAGAAGTGGGTTTATGCATGTTTTACGACAACAGAGGGGAGAAATTTTAAGGGGACTTGGCACCCTTTGAGCAAACTTCTTTATTTACGTATTTAAAAATTATATTTTAACAATTTATACAATGTTTCTATTCAAGAAAATGTTACCAGATGAAAATTTTCATATATTATTCACACAATTTTAAAAATTTAAATTTTTTGAAGAAAATTGGGAAAATTTTAAAATCCTACTCCTTTTGTAAAAATTAATTTTTTGACCTGAAATTTTTTTATAATATTCTTATGGATGTTCTTAATAACTTTAGGGATCGATTTTAGAATAACTTCATTCGTTTTCGAGAAAAAAATAAAACGTTGATATACAGGCTAAAAATCAACGAAAAAGACAACATGTCTTACATTTTATTATTTTTTTAAAAAAGTATTCAGTTAATAGCAAAACGGATCCCTAATTTTATTACATGCTTTATTTTTAACACGCAGGAAAAAAATTGAAGTGATTGGTAAATAATTGTCGAAGGAGTAGCATTTTGAATGCACTAAGGTTTCGAAAAACACAAACTGAGAAAAAACCACTTTAAAGTTTATAATTCTGAAAAATTAATTATTATAAGCTTAATTAAACTTAAAATACCACTTTAAGATATTACTTATACGTTTTTCTTTAAAATAATTGCATTTTCATATGTTTTCAACCCACACATTTTTATAAATGATCAACTTTTAGAGAGTACTAATTGCACAAGAAAACTCAAGAAAAACTTAAAAAATTTTTTTTCAGTCACGACAGAAATTTTAGCTGTTTTTCTTCTTATAATATTAAAAGTATTACATTTGTATGAAAAATATATCAGAATAAGAACTGAAATTATAAAATTATTAATATAAAATGCCTTAATTTAAAAATTTTACATGCACACATTTCACAAGGAAGAAAAATTACATTATTGTATTGCCTCGGAAATATTCTGCTTTTAATACTACACATTCTTTTTTATAGTTATTATTTCTATTTATAAAATAGATTTTTTTTTTATCATAACGCATTTTTTAGCTTTTTTTCTAAAAAGGGGGTGTGGCTGAATTGCCTAATTTATTTTCAAATGAAGTTTTATTCAATATTTCCGACATGCACAAGTGATTTATGAATCGAAAGATAATAATGCAAAGTATAAGATTAAATAAAATAAAAAAAACGATAGGTTTGTGATTTTTACGGTACCAAGTCCCCTTAAGAAAAAAAAAACGCCGATAATTATTTCAAATGGTTGTAACTCTAAAAATAATGTGAATTTTTCAAAAATCATACTTGAGCCTCTGTACAAAGGTCTGAGCTATATACAAGCAGAATATTATTATAATAAAAGCATTTTTCACAAAAGGAGAACATTTTGAAAAAAGGTTATTCTAAGTTAATTTTTTGTCGAAATATTATATTTAAATAATTTTTTTAACAAAATGTTCTTAAAACAGTTTTATACGTGTATTCTAATCTAAGTGACACTAAATATGAAAATTATCCATGTATGCGCCTTTTTTAAAATCACGGTTCCGAACGTAGATACCTTAATGAAGCGAAAAAGTAAAAAAAAAAAAAAAAAAAAAGTGCCAAAAAAGTATGTATTTTAGCAAGAAACAACGCCAAAATTACCCGCTAAGCAAGTCTTTAATAAAATAAATTGCATTCACAATTAAAGCACTGGAAAGGGGAAAAAGTGAGAAATCTTTAAGAGACATCGAGTTTCCCTTCTTCACCTTCATACTCTGTGTAATTACCCTCTGAAAAGACACCTCATTGTTTAATGCACTTCACCTCAACCGATTGAACACGATACTCAACAGGGCGATTACAGTTGCAGTTACTGCTGGGGCATAGGAGGGGTGAAGAAAGAAAGAGAGAAGAAAAAACTCAAACAGAACCCATTAAAATGTTGTAGTGACGTAGGGGGAAGCAAAAGATAAATGTCTTCCCAGAAAACTTCTACTTTATACCTCTCACCATTAACACAGCATGAAGGGACGTCGGGAACTTGCTTGAATCTATAATAATAAGGTTCATGGCACAGAAAAGATACTAACGAAGTGGGTGAAACCAAAATTTGAAATAGAAAAAAAAAAGACAGAGGAAGAAGAGACTGAGAACAAAGAACTTGCTAAAGTTACCTTGGCGAGTGAGAGAAAGCATTCTTTTCTGAACACTATTTCTATTTTATTTTATTATTATTATTTTTTCCTTTCATTCTCTTTCAGCTGTCTGGCTTCCAGGATGAGTGTCACTTTCCACTGCGTTGACACGTGTTTCTACTTTCGCCGGATCAAGGATTTTGTCGGATCTCTGATTTCCAACAAGATTTTTTCTTTTCTTTTTTCCCCTCTTCCTTACTGTTTTCTTGCTAGCGTATTTTTTCTCTCTCATCAGGCCGCCCGGTGGTATTTCTTCTGAAATGGGAGTCGTAGGCCGTTTCGTGCCGGAGAATTCCAGTTCGGGGGATTATCCAAGTTTCGTATTCTAGCGTTCCTGTCCAAATTGTTCTTTATTTACTCCCCATCTCTTCTGAGGGTAAAGATAGCGACGACCGAGATTCACAGAGGCAATAGGACGAGGAGCAGAGGTGATTAACTGGGAACGTACGCTAGTTTCGGCGAAGTACAGGATTCGTTAAACCTCCCATCGAAGTAGTTTTCGTGTAAGACATTTTTATGGACTTCATTTTCTCAAGCGAAAGTGTATAGTTACTCCAGTTCATTGAATAAAGAAGTTTTTTGTATTATTTGTGTCTTTTTTTTTTAGCGGAACTAGTTTTGGAGACTAAGATTCTTGATTCGTGATCAAACTAGTCGAAATTTGAAACCTGGTAAACACGGAAGCAAAAACGTTATTGAAAATATTAGTAGGAATTGAAGTGTGGATTGAAAGCCCTATGGAAAGGTTGGAAGATATATAGAAAAATACGTCTCCTCATAAGTATGAGTAATGATCAAGTTACTAGACCAGTGATACTGAACCTGTGGGCCGCATGTGGCCCGCTAGACGTTTTTGAGTGACCCGGTCATGGCCCAATACACTAAGAACTTCAATAATTGGAGAACAATGTACAAAAAATTTAACAGGAAATTCTACCGTTCAAGCAGCAAATGTATCAATTTTGCTATGAATTGTTTTTTTTTAATAGTATGTGACGAATCTTTATGACACCTTTCCACTAATACTGTTAGGCGTCTTTGGGGATTATAAATTCGCGTATATTTCCAATCACCTCTAAAAGAAGAAAATGGGATATGCAAAGTAGAAGAGGTATTTAAGGAGAGCGTTGTAAGTTAGCAGAGAAGAAGGCTATTGAGCCAGCAGCAGTAATAACGAGATTTGGAGGATTCAATTGGATTACGATATGGAAGTATTGCTGTTATTATTCAACGAAGGAGCCTTAGAAGGATTAATCTACCTGGAGAGGTCATAAATACGGCCAGATGATATATTCTAGTTTAGTACCGCTTACCACAATCGTTAGTATAATAAAGTTAGTTCAATTTTATAATGAAAGATAATAATTCAAGTTGCGTGTATTTCTCAGAACTCCTATTCCGGTAAACCTTTTCGATATTGAGCTTAGTAATTGATTCATTTCATATTTTGTAATTTAATTTAATAGTAAAGGAAAATCCCTCTTTGACATAGACATATAGTTAAATATTTGTCATTAGAAATTTGATATTTGAACTAAGTGAATAAATATAATTTATTATTATACAAATGGCGTCTGGTCATTCTTTGCCTCAAGTTAATCTTAGTGTCCAGGGGGTGGGGTTCTCACGAGTAGAATATAAGCAAGATGCTTGGTCAAGGATGAAAGAAAATAGAAATTATTCCACAACTCAGTAAAAATTCATAAAAATAAATATTTGTGTGTGTGTGTGTGTGTGTATTCGATAGATAAGTTAATATAGTATTAAAATAAAAGCCAAAAATGAGTTTTAATTTTTTGATCAATTTTGTCAATGTTGCTTTGGTCTTATAGTCTGCTTTTTCCATTATCCACATATTGCGGACCGCATGAAACATCTTTCATGTGTATGCGGCCCGGGGGGGAAAGGTTGAGTACCCCTGTACTAGAATTAATTAGTGTTCAGAATTTGTTACTTGTGAGGGAGGAGGTAACACAACCGTTCTCTTTAGTGTTTTCCATGGAATTTCCCTCCACACCATTAGTCTTTAGATGGGGCGGTTTCTTTCTGACATCCTGGATTACACTTGGAGTTTCCAGTTCGCCGGTGTCCAGCCGTCGGATTTTCTCACAGTCATAGGTTGCTGGGGCGATGCCAGATAACAAGACCCCGTAACATTTAGGGTGCATGGGAACGGTGTTATCTTACTCACAAAAAGAAGCCGATTTTTCAGCTGTATAACACGAAAACGTCATACGGTCATCAGAACATAATGTCCAATAGTTGAGTATTTTTTGTACGATATAATTATTCGGCAGAGTGTTGTGTTGCACTCAGACTCTCATATATGTGGTTACAAAAGTTTGAAACGAAAAAGGTTTTGCCATAAAAACAAAGTACACGAATCTTAAAAAAATGATGAAAATTCTCAGAGAATGAACGTTTTATTTACGAATTGTCATTTTGAAACGAAGTATCAAAAGACCACGATAATAAAGGAGTGAGTGCTTATTAACACGAGAGCTACTGGTGACGGATCTTGAATCACCGTCAATTGACAAGGACCACTCCTGTGGGACGCCTCCTATCACCAAACAATCACACCGCATCAGTGGGAGCTACTTGAGGCTCGACAGATTTCATATGCTTCATCTCCTCTACAAGATGGGTCTTCAGTGGCATAGGGGGTCGAACTCATAACACGCCGGTAACGGATTCGTGACCATAACAATTTAGCTACACTTTTATTGACAAAACATTTTGACCGCAAATTACTACAAATCTATAATTGTTTAAATATTAAAACACGGAAAAACAATGTTTTTAATTGAGTGTATAAAACTGTTTTTAGAATATACAGTACAAATTTAAATTTAAAAATAAGAGTAAACAATAGAGAGACATTATATACAACAATCAATCTTTTTGGTTTTAAAGATTAATTAATATATGATCACCCGAACAATAGTTACGCTTAAGACTTTTTCAAATTTAGTTTATTTTGTACAATTTTTCTTGCACTATTATGTATAAATATTCTCCTGAAAAGGAAGTTTAGGATTCCATAAAGCAAGCTTAAACTTGATCACCTCCTTAAGTCGGTGACAGCATTAGAAAACATAGTTTATATATTTTTATTTTGAGCAACTTGTCGCGGCCCGAATGTCATAGGTATGAGAGGGTTCGAGGAAGAAGCAGACATGATCATAAAAATAACTACTTTTAATCTAGCTTGAAAAGTTCATGAAATACACTTTTATAACTTAACTCTGGGAGCAATAAGAAATTCTAACCCGTAATCGATAACTAAATGATCAAAAATACATATCTGTATTAAAGCTCCTCGTTATGATCCTTATTGAAGCCCGATAGCACGGTCAGCTTCAAGATTGGTTACTTAACCACTTCCTGATGGATTCTCTGTCGACTATTAATTTCAAGAAGCGCAACTACCAGTCGCGGTTTACGTGTTCTGACACTTGTGTCTCACGTTTAAAAACCAACGCTTAAGGTATCCGACTACGTCGGGCACCGTAATTTTGCAAAAATGTATAAATGGGTAATATTTATGATATTCAATGTCACAAAGATTAGAAAACGTATATAAAATGGTTTTAAGAATATTATTAAAGTAAAAAAATTTAATTATACAATATTTTGACAAAAAACGAATATAGAATGACCAATTTTCAAAACATTCTCCTCTTATGAAAAATGCTTCTAATATAATAATATTTTGTCAGTACATAGCTCAAACCCCTATACAGAGACTAAACTAGAATTTTTGAAATATATAACTTAGAAGTGGATTAATCCATATTTTACTACAACAGAGTGGAGAAATTTTAAGAAAAAAACGCCGATAATTATTTCAACTGGTGGTAACTCTGAAAATAATGTGAATTTTTCAAACATCCTAGTTGAGACTATCTGGAGAGATCTCTTTACTTTATGTAAGCAAAATATTATCATTATAGAAGCATTTTTTTTATAAAAGGAGAACGTTTTGAAAAAAGGTCTTTCCAAGTTAATTTTTTGCCAAAGTATTGTACTTGAGTAATTTTTTTTGTCATAATGTCCTTAAAACAACTTTATACATGTATTCTAATCTAAGTGACACTAATTATCATGAAAATGATCCACTTTTGCGCTTTTTTAAAATCACGATTCCGAACGTAATCGGATACTTTAACCATTAACTCGCACTCTCCACGATAGGCACTTAAATAGTAGTTACATTTTCATAAAATCAAATCATATCTACGGACAACGGTTTTTAAACTAAAATCACAGTTAAAGAACATTTTCCCCAAGAGCAATAGTAGAAGACCTGAATAGAACCCGTTACAAACTGACTTCATACATTTATATATAATGGGTTTTTTGTTTAGGTATAGAACTTTAAAAATTGCAATAAAACAACGATGTATTACTCGATTGACATGAATTTTTTTTATGCAAAAGATAATCTTGTGGCATTACATTTTAAATATGATTTCTGGCATAGGACTGCCCCGGCTGGCTCGGATGTAGTCCAATCTGGACGTCCAATTTTCGATGATTTTTTCCAACATTTGTGGCCGTATATCGGCAATAACACGGTGAATCTTGTCTTCCAAATGGTCAAGCGTTTGTGGCTTATCCGCATAGACCAATGACTTTACATAGCCCCACAGAAAATAGTCTAGCGGTGTTAAATCACAAGATCTTGGAGGCCAATTCACAGGTCCAAAACGTGAAATTAGGCGGTCACCAAACGTGTCTTTCAATAAATCGATTGTGGCACGAGCTGTGTGACATGTTGCGCCGTCTTGTTAGAACCACAGCTCCTGGACATCATGATTGTTTAATTCAGGAATGAAAAAGTTAGTAATCATGGCTCTATACCGATCACCATTGACTGTAACGTTGTGGTCTTCATCGTTTTTGAAGAAGGATTCCACCAGCCCATAAAGTGCACCAAACAGTCAGTTTTTTCTGGATGCAACGGTGTTTCGACATACACTTGTGGATTAGCTTCACTCCAAATGCGGCAGTTTTGTTTGTTGACGTAGCCATTCAACCAGAAGTGCGCTTCATCGCTAAACAAAATTCGCTTATGAAAATCGGGAACAACGGCAATCTCGTTTTGGGCCCATTCGACGAATCTACGTCTTGCTTGATGATCGTTTTGATGAATTGCCAAACGAAACTGAGAATAAATCACTTGACAGCTGTTAAATCGGTCGCCATCTTGGAAAGTAATGCCAACTTAAACTTCTATACCTGGAAAAAAAACACTCTTTATATTGGTTTGTTGTTCTTTGTTTCAGAGTTATTCCTTTCTTATATATTTATTGTATTGTTATTATATATATATATATATATATATATATATATATATATATAAACAACCATTCCTTTTGTATTTAGAAAAGATGTAAAACACAAAACTACTTATATATACGATCATTTGTTAAACCTAAAAATACCCCCTTAGCAAAGCCCCTTTCGAAAGATACCCTATCTTTAGCTCCAGTCTCCTACCTAAAATAGAGCCATAGATTTCTATTTTTCCTTTTTGGCCTCAACAACGTAACGGTCTCCACGAGTTGGCGCCGTTTCAGCTGTCCATTCGTAATAACCCTCAAGGTATCCAGGGAAATTACTGAGCTAATATAATTAAACTTATAACCCCCATTATTTCTCCTGTCACAGAAGTTACAGCGCTTGGAGAAGAACACGAACAATTAAAAGGAAGGAATGTACCGCGGCAGGGCAGCCCAACCACGGAGGATTCGTGGCATGGACGCCGACGATAATGTTATTAGTTTATGGAAGACGGAAGGGTTGGTTCGAATGGTATGCGGGAACGTCATTTTGTTGCTGTTTCGGACGTTCTGGTATTATCGGGGACGAGGACAGGGGGTTCATGTTAAAACTAAGAGATGGAAGGCTTGGTTTGGTTAGTTCATTCGAATGTCGTGGTAATTGTGTAATTTGTTCGTTACAATAAAATCACTTTGATAAATATTTGGTTGCGAAATTTGGAGATACTATTTAAAGGACTAAAGTGTTATTTTAGATGAGATTGAAGTTGATTTTTAGTTAGGAGATTCAGAATAGTTTTCCTGATGTATATAAATAAAGGATGGAAGCTATATTTATATATTTTAAAATTGATATTTCTATTTTAAAAACTCATTTTGGGGTCATTACATAAAATGTGTACAAAAACTGCTGTAAAAATAAAGTTGGTAATTGTTCATGTGTTTTCATTTTTAGAATATCTGGAACGTCGCATTTTCTTTATCCCCTACAGAATTAACAGGTTGCCAAGAGTAAATATTCTTATATAACTGTTTTTTAATTTGTTTAGACATTAAATAAGCAAGTCAAAAGAAAAAATACATAACAATGAGTAGCTTTTTAAAAATTAAAGCATCAATTCAATTGGGACCAATTAGTACTTCCATTTGGAAAAAACAGAGTAATATATTACTATACGACATTATACGCACACTGAAATAACTGATAAGAATACGCTTGCTTGCGTTCTTCATACGTTCTATTTTGGTATGCTAAGTAAAAAAAAATGGAAATAAGGTTGTAGTTAAATGTATAAAAATCATCCATTTTAAAATAAGGGAAAATGCTCCCTTTATAGTCGCGAAAGCGTTGAATTTTTATTTCAGGCTCATAAAAAAATTAACGCACAATGAGTCATAATTTTTTTCGGCAAAATCAAGGATAATCATAATAAATTATATTTATAATTATACCAGAAACAATTAATTCCTGTCAAAATAAAAAAGCAACCCCCTCTCCTCCCAAATAGATGAAATACTATTTATTTTTGATGGCTGTAGTACCCCAGCAGTCATGTTCAAGAACTTGTGAGCGACATTGTCGAATCGCGGGTTCAAGTCCTGATGCCATGGAAGGCCTATCGTGTTGAGGGGATGATTCTTGTTAAATATGTTACACCTCAAAATTCTCACATTGGCATGGCATGAAAGTTTGGTGAGTGGGGCCTCGCACAACTCAGGTATCGTCTTCGTCACTTCCTTGAGGTTAAAAAGTACGAGGTGCGTTACTAATAGCCTTCATGGTGCCTTAAGTGAGACGTTAATAAATATTCTCTCCCGCTATATCTGCTTCACAGAGAAGTTGAGATATTATTAGAATGAAATATTCGGATTATTTTCTGTTAAGAGTCATTGAGGGTGGAAGAGAGAGAAAGAGAGAAAAATTTACGTTGCTCTAAAAAGCTGTACGAAGGCAGTTAGTGATAAATCCCGCAATTTTGAGCCATGGTTAGGTGACGAGGACGACACTTGCTATGAAATCCCCTCCTACCTCTCCCAGCTTCCATACCACACCAACGGGAGGACGTTTGAGTTAGACATATTTAACGTGCATCGCCCCCCCCTCTGCACGGAGGGTATTCAGTGGTACAATGCTCTAACTCAGGGATCAGTAACCTATGGCACGCAGTACAATTTTCAGTGACACTCTGAATTTATCTAAAAATTTAACAATTTTTAAACGGATGAAATTTAATAAATTTGTATTGACCTTATTTGATAAAAAAAAAAATTTCAGAATTATGGACATAAACGGAATCACGAAAAAATTTGAAAGATAACTCTAAAAGATAAATCTATAGCTATTTTGTTAATTATGAAATGTCACGGCTGAGAGATTTAATTGTTTGAAGATAAAAAAAAATTGCGTATACTCTACTTTTGGCTTTTGGTTCTACATTTTAGATAAAAAAATCTTTCTCATATGAAAAATACTTCGAGTCTGCAAAGTAATTGTATATTGATTGATTGATTGATTGAATATTAACGTCGCACTGTTCAGCTGCACGAGGGCTGACGGACCACCTAATTTTGAACCATGGTCAAGTGACGTAGACGACACCTGAGCTGGAACCCCCTCCTAACTACCACACCAACGGGAGGACAAGTAATTGTTTAACAACTGAATACTCGGAATCGTTGTCAAATTGAAAGTCCTGCAATATACCCCTGATTTTGCGATAAGGAAGTAGAGCGGTGCAAACACTTGGTTCGCATTAATATTTTTACTTATCTCTTTATTTAACTATAATGATGGGAAATACTTATATTTTACGTTATCTATATTACATTGTCATAAATATATTTGAAAATGCATAATGTATGTGCAATTTTAATTTTCTTATTTTTGTGGAAGAAACAGTTATATTTTATGCTGTTTATTTTTATGTACAGAAACATCTCTTTAAATGATTCGAAATTAATGTACAATAAAACTGTAAATCTAAATTATTGACCTCTGCATGCATTATTATGGGAATCGAATTGTTTCCAAAATCTCCTGTTGCGTGGCACACTGAATCATATTGGTAGACTGCTTTGGCAGGCCACAGCTAAAACGTTGCAGACCCCTGCCCTAACTCGTGAAATGCTTGCCACAAGTCCGTGATCTTGACCACTAGGTTACCTTGGGCACTTGTGGGGTGGGATATATCACATCATTTTAAGTCAATATATAAAGGACGTTTATATACAAAATGTATTTGTTGCAAAAGTAACAGATGTGCCCATGCTGTCCAATTCCAATTCCTGCTATTAGCGCACACTCTCTATATTTATTTATTTATTTACCTTGGTGGAATTTTCAATCGTTAATAAAATACATTTTAAAGCGCTCAATTGAGCTGAAATTTTATATACATAACTTTGGATGACATTATAATTTTTAATTATAATTAATAAAAATTAATTGATTAAAACTAATTATTTAAATAATTACAATTCCGCCATGTTGGCATCATTTTTGGCGACTTGTATCAAAACTTGAAAAGGTTTTTTTTTCTCACGTTTTAAAGCATTCAGTTGAACTGAAATTTTATATACACGATTGTTTTGGATGACAATATGATACTTTAACGATTATTAATAAAAATTAATTACCACTTAATGTTCTGATCCTGTCATATGAATATACATATTTATATTAATTGTAACTATTTAATAAAAAGTAGCTAAAATAAAATGTTTCTTTGTTGATCTATATTTATAAGTAAGAATTGATTAAAATAATTTTTCATATTACTTTTTTCAACACTGACTGATACTGATGTTTTCTCAAAATAAACAAAATAACTCAATTCAATAATACTGTAAAAAGAATGCAAATGGTAAAAATTTTATAAGGCTTACTTTTTAAAAAATGAAAGAAGTATGAACATCAAAATATCGATTAAAGATAATATCAATGACAGAATATAACTTTTAAATTATGTAAATGTTTCCCATTTTCTGAATGAAAACTGATTCATGTTTCAATAAGTCCGAATGCCATTCAACAATATTCTCCACTACTCTTCGAAATTACAAAAGAATATCATAAATCGCGTGTCACATACCCTAAAAGAAATACATTCTGCATTCGAAGTTACCCTCACAAATTTCATTCGATGTAATCCAATAACATGAAATTCGATAATCCCGCGACAGGTTTCAGTTCCGCAATTTGGCTTGTCTCAACTGTCAATTCAAAAACGAAGAATGGAGGAAATCCAGGAAAAAATATTCCTTCATCTTCTTCTCGAAATGAAGTGGCATCACGCAATGAGTCATTGCAACAAACGACCTCTTCGAGTTGGCATTGATGTCACAAAGTTGTCATTACGGATATCTTTCGAGTGCCATTGGTGATAAGTGAGTCTTTTTCGGTCATCTTTAAATGGTAATCAGAGGACGGAAAGTGGAGACAACCCTAATTTAGAATTGTGCAACGAATACGTCGATCTGTATTATTAATGCCTTTACTCCTGCAGATGTCTACAAGAGCATGTTATTTATAAACTGAGATTAGAATGATCTGTTTTTCGATTAAATGTCATTCGTAGTGGGTGAGGAATGCGTGATTGGATGCCTCCTCAGAATTCGAATCTTTCTAATTCTAATTAGATAAATAAGTGCGTGAAACGTATTTGATGTGAACTATACTACTTTCTTTTCAAATATTTTACGAGGTATTAATTGCTTGAAGAGAGCGTTGAACTTGTGCTGGTAATGGGGGAATAAGTTATTGGTACTAATTACAAATGAAGTAACAGGGCATTTTACGAGTGGAATAGGAATCAATACAATGGTTTGTTAAAAGATAATGATCTGCAGTAAAATATATTATTTTATTATGGTTAAAGCTATAAATCTGCGTATATAAAATTATTATATTTATCTACATCAGCGTTTCTCAAAAACTGTGGGATGCAAGCCTAGGGGGCATGATAACCCTACGGAGGGGGCGTGAGCATAACGAAAAGTCGAAAAGAAAAGATTCAAAAAAATTATCAGTTTACTGAAAGGAGGCAAAACAAAATACGTTCTGACATAACAAAAAATAAATAACGTATTCACAATGCCATAAAATACTTATAAATGTTCACGGACCTAATTTGATATCACGGGGCCCGCTCCAAGTTGTTGTTTATGTTCGCCAAGATGAGCGATAACATTACAATATGGTTACCTTGATATTTTTGCAGTTTTTGGAATATTGCAAGTTTACAGTACTTTTTAATTGATATTCATTATTGTTAATGTATATTATTTAATTATTTTAATATTAACATAATATAAAAATACAATTATTATATGTAAATATGTATAACATTCGTTATTTATAATAATTGTTTTTATTATATTTATTTATAAATATTATTATATGTTATGTTATTTATTTATAATTATTACGTTCTTTATTTATAATTATTATTTTGTTATTCATTTATAATTATTATTTTGTTATTCATTTATAATTATTATGTTATTTATTTATAATTATTACGTTACATGAGTATTCTTATGAATAATTTTAATATCACAATACGATGATTTTATTTTTTTAATAATTAGTATTAAATTATATTATATTATTATTATTATATATAATAATAATTATTAAATCATACTATATGAATATTATATATAATTACTATTAAATTATATTATAAGATTATTATATTATATACTGCATAATATTAGTACATTAACTTTTTATTATATTATATTTTTATTCATTATTTATTGATTGATCTTGGTTATTCTCAATCTCTTCCTATATTCTTCTTTCAAAATATATTTCAACGTATTTCAAAACAATTTTTTAAAAATTATCTTCCTCACGGCTAGGCCGCCATCTTGAATTATATTCCAGCGACAAACAAGAGCTGCTTGGCGTCATGCCCCGTGATATCAAACTAGCACCTATTTCATGATTTATTTATCAATATAACTAAAAATAAGTTTAGTAATTAGAAGTGACTTCCATAGGCTTGTCATATACAAAATTATATGCAAAATATAATAGTTATCTTGAAAATTTGTGCAGTTTATAATTAAAGTCGCATTGTAGCTTTAGCGTCGAAGTACATTATTATTGCATTCGATGCATAGTTGGTGTATTAGGGGGGCACGATGAAAATTATGACTGAAAATTGGGTCACAAATATGGAAAGTTTGAGAAGTACTGATCTACATATAATATAGGTGAAAAGTGACTCACATTAATCTCGAGATCTCCGGAACTAATAGACCTTCATACTTGAAATTTTGCAGAAATGTTCCTTTTCATGAGTAGAGATATCTAAGAACAGGTTTTACACAGAAATCGACTTTCTAGAGGAGTTTCTGATGCGTTATAGAAAAAGTTCCCGTTTTTCAAGTATTAGACCTACAAACTTGGTTAATATGTTTCTTTTGTTAAACAAAGATTCACCAAGAACGGCATTTGCGAAAATCGATCATGTAGTTGATACTGATTAATTTTAATAAGAAAACATTTTTTTATTTTTTATAAGTCTCCTCCATGCTCTTATTCTTTCTGGAATAAATCCTGCATATTCCTAATAAAATACGAAAAATTGTGATAGTATTATACATATATATCTGTGTATGTGTTATTAGATAATTAAATGTTTTGGAAAAGTTATCTTACGATACGCTATAAAAAAACTTAATGTTTCTAGTAGTAAAATTTACTTTAATCACATAAATTAAACTTGTAAGATTCTACACACAATTGGATTAATTTTTTTACTTCAATCAGATTATATTTTGAAATCGGAGTAAAATATTGTACTATTAGAAATGTATATCTGTGTTGAAAACTAAGCTGTCACACACACACATAAAAAAATAGCAAAATTTTCAATAAAAAAAGTTCATGATTGATTGGTTGATTTTTTTATTTACGTCACTCATCAAAGAAAACACGAGGATTATTGGCAATGAATATCTAAATTTTGAATCATTGCCAAATGAAGAGATTGATACCTGAGCTGGCACCACATTCTACTAATTTCAATACCAGTAATATTACCACCTAATTTTCACATATTTAACATATATCAGCCCCACTACATGGGAGTTCGAGGCGTTATGGATAAATTAGAAAAATCATATATTTAGTAAGTTAACTTATGAGGCATGTTCAAATGAAAGTGATTCGAAGCTTCGCATGCGAACAATGTTCAATGTATTTTCGTAAAACAAACACGATAGTGAAGGGGTATGTACCACGCATACGCGTGCGCAAACAGATTTCTGATAACTGCATTCATAAGGGCATGGCATTCATTTAAAAATGGCTGATGTGGATGCAACTGCGTTCAAAAAGGATCAGCAAGCTGTAATAAAATTTTTAACACTGGAAGGATGTATGCCGGAATGGGCCTGAGTTTACAACGTTTGTTGCGCTACAGGGATGACGACGACGACTTTGTGCAGCACACAGTGATAGGGTATGAACCCTTGTATCACCACTAGCAACCGGAAGTTTGTCAGCATGCACAATTGAAACATACCGACTCGTAGAGGCTCTAAAAATTCAAAGCTCAGCTGCCAGCCGGAAAAGTGATGTTGGCGGTATTTTTCGACATACAGGGACCCCTATTAATGGAGTTAAGGAGCCGGGCGCTTCCATCAATGCTTAACGGTACACCCAAACACTTGATATGATGCATAAAGCTATTAAAAACAAACGTCCAGATACGCTGCTGTCAGGTGTCATCATTCTGCACCACAATGCAAGGCCGCATGTCGCCAAGTGAATGAGTGAGTGAATATTAACGTCGCCCTGTTCAGCTACACGAGGGCTTTTGGCGACGGACTACGTAATTTTGAACCATGGTCAAGTAACGTAGACGACACCTGAGCTGGCATTCCCCTCTCCTAACTACTCCACCACACCAACATGCACATGTCGCTAAGGTGTGTGTCGAGGTACTGGACGTAAAAAGTGGGAAGTACTGGAAAATCCAGCTTACAGTCCAGATCTGTCGCCTAGCGACTATCACATCTTTGGACTGCTGAAGAACCTAAAAACTGCTAATGGGTCCTCGATTTTACTCGGACGATGTCGTGAAGGCTGCAGTTCTGAACTGGTTTAAGATCAACCGACATTCTTCTTCGCGGATGAAATTCGTAACCTTTCTAAGTAATAGGACGCCTGTCTAAATGCCATAGGGGATTTTTTAAGGGACGTTGGAAAGCTAAAATCTTATTTTTTTTCACAATTTGAGATTTTTACATTTTCAAATTGTATAGATTTTAACCTTTCTAAAAATACCTTACTTTAACTTCTAGGGTAATTAGAAGCCCTTATAACCTATTTTTAAATAATCGTTGAAACAGGGCCACGTCTATTTGAATGGCGAAAAATGTAAAGAAAGTATACTTCGTTTTTGCTTAAAAGTTGAAAGTCTGATGTAAACAAAAACATGTAACTTTTATTGTAAATTAAGCCTTTTATTTTTTTTACTTACTAGCCGATTAGAAGCCTCAGTGTATACATTAAATTCTATTTATCTCAAAATGTAAATTTTTATGTTCGATGTACCTTTTTTGAGAAACTACTGTTCACAGGTATGTAAATTTTTTCTGATATATTTATAATGATGACTAATATATACTGAAATGAGCCTTTTGTAAAAAACTCAAAAATTTATTTTTTACAAATTTTTTGTGAAAAAGGGATCAGATTTCACAAAATGTTTGATAAAATATTTTATAAATTATTAAAAAATTCAAAATTTTTGCTAAAAGCTCCTTATAGTATATTGAGAAGGGTGTATTTTAATTGTATGAAAAATTTCAAGCATGTACATGTAACGGATTTAGAGAAAAGGTACATCGAAAACAGCCAATTTAACATTGTCAGTATATACATTCAGGAACATTGAAAATAGCGACCCAAGAAGAAATCATCGGATTGAAATGAAATTTAATACACATAATGACACAGATGAGAGATTCACTTGATCTCAAAAACAAGACAATTAAACGAATACAGAGTGTGCAACGACACAAATATTGGGTAACTTCAATAGCGCGTTGGACCACCTCCAGCTGCAATAAATGCCGCCCCACAGTCTGGCATTGAGTTGATTAGACACCTTAAGTTGTCCTGAGGCCGATGGGCCTACAAATCTTGAACAGCCAACTCTAAATCATGTACATAGTGACACGATGGCATCTGCCGTTTTAGTTGATCCCACACGTGCTCTACAGTGGACAACTCGGGGGAGCGGGCCGGCCATGGAAGAGTCTGAAAATGACGTAGGAAGTCTTGAGCAACTTTTGCTGTATGCGGACGAGCATTATCTTGCTGGAAAATTGCCCCTGGGAGACCACTTAGGAAAGGTCCTACATGGGGTCAAAGAATATCATCAACGTAACGTTGGCCCGTTAAGGTTCCACGCATCACAATTAAAGGGGATCGGCTATCATAGGCTATGGCCCCCCAAACCATTACACCAGCTGTGCGGGCAGTGTGAAGTAGAACAGTGTGGGGGAATTGTACCCCCTCACCAGGACGCCTCCACACTCGTACACGGTTATCATCTGTCTCTTAAACAAACCGGAATTCATCACTAAACACAACCTTTTGCATTCTGTGACATTACACATTGATCTGGCTTGGCACCACTGTAGACGCAGTTACCGATGTTTCGGTGTTAAAAGGAGTGCACGGAAAGGGCACTTGGATTTAAGATTTGCTTCTGCAAGGTGTCTGGAAATTCTTTGTGGAACAATTGCTACGCCTACGTCTGCTCGTAGCGTTGAACGAGTCACTGTGGGGTCGACAAGTGCTTGCCGCACGATCCTTCGATCCTCTCTCCTCGTGGTCTTTCTGGTCGCTCCAGACCCGGTTTTCCGCGCGTGGGTACATTCTCGTGTCCAATGCTCCCAACAATTTCTAACGGCACACTCCAAACGATCCACCTGACCAGCAACACGGCGCATCGACCAGCCTGCAAATTTCATCCCGATGATCAGGCCACTCTCAAACTCGCTTAACTATGAGAAATGTCTTCTAGCACGTTTACCTGGTATGTTTCGCTTTCCAAAGTCTTCCTACAATCGGCGGGTAATCGTCACGTTTATGAATCTTCGTCGAATTTGCGCTGGCTTATATAGCACCCTCTTCCTGATTGTAGCACCTCCTCGGCGTGTATGAGCATGCGTATTGTCACAAAACTTGGATCATTTGCATATCATATTATGCTGTACTTATTTGCAAAGTTTCACGTTTCTACTTAGCTTCCTTCTTGGGTCGCTATTTTCAATGTTCCTGAGTGTATATATAGAGAGAGAGAGGTTTTCAACTATCTCCCTTTAACAAAATGTGTGTGTGTTTGCATTTCATTCATTAAATAGTGTTGTTTCTATCAGTGTATATACCTCATTTCTGTCCCTACGATTCTCATGGATACACACAAGCCTCGAATTGCTTTCATTTAAACACCCCTTATATAATTTACTTTAATGTCTTATAGGTAATTCAGATTGAAATTAGAGCATAATTTTTACGTCTGCTGAAATGAATAAAATCATATTAAATATTAAATATTTTTAAACGAAATAGTGAAAAGTGAGTATTCATTTGAAAGTTAATATGATTCTTATATTAAGATTTAGCATTTAATTAATAATTAGAAGAGTAATGTAATCAGGATTTAGCATTTCAAAACAAAAATAGATTACATCTCCTACAACAATTCTCATTTTGCATTATTTGAATTCTCGAAAAGCTTAATTGCAGTTTCTTAATGGCCACTTATATATAAATAGGTTTTGCTTGAAAAGGAAAATCTAAGAAATTAATACGCTTATTCTGCAATATTGTTCATTGATAATTATATTTCCTACCATTATCTTAGAGTGCATAAGCATTAAAATGAATATAATAGCCAAAGTATAGACGGTAATATATATATATATAAATTACTTGAAATATAAAGAATTTTGCTAAATTGGTAATAGCTATTGTAAACAATGCAAGTATTTAACAAACAATTTTCCAATTTTATTTATTTTTAAATAATATCGAGTCGCATTCCTTTAAATACACTGCTGGCCACCGTAAATGCATGCAACAACCTGAAGCAAGCATGCAAACATGAAACTTACAGCATGCATTAGCGGAGGTGAGATATGCAAATGATTAGAATTTCAAAGCAGACACACGTCACGCGCGCCTGTGACGAAACCTCAAAGCGTTATGTAAGGCTTAGAGATTTCGACGATTTTAAGTTCGGCAATTGTGTATTTCTCGTGGGTTTTTCAAAAAACGATCAGTTATGTCTCGTAGAAAACAGCGATCAGCTTTTGATCAAGTATCCGTGTTCGACAGAGGAAGGATAGTGGCCTACCGAGATTGTGGATTATCTTTCAGGTAAATTGGTAGTCGTGTTGGACGAAACCAAATAACTGTAATGCTGATATGTGAACGTTGGATGCAGGAGGGTAAGACGGACCGACGTGGTCGATCGCATGAACCTCAGTGCACCACTTCACGTGAGGACAGACAAATTGTGCACATGGCAGTGACGGATCACTCAGTCACATCACGAACCGTAGCACAGCACATTGAGTCTGTAACACATCATTCAGTGTCTGCGCGTACCATTCGACGCCGTTTACAGCAGAGTGATCTGTTCGCAAGACGTCCTTTGCTTGGTCTACCTATGACGCAAAACCACAGACGTCTCCGCCGCTAATGGTGTGGTGAAAGAAGGATATGGGTGGCAGAATGGAAAGAAGTTGTCTTTACTGACGAGTCATGCATCTGTCTGCCACACCACGATGGTCTGATTCGAGTCTGGAGACACCGTGGAGATAGAATGCTGAACAGCTGCGTTATGCCCCGCCACATTGGTCCTGCAACGGGTATTATGTTATTGGGCAGTATTGGATATCACTCTCGCACTCCTCTAGTATGCATTGCCGATACTTTAAACAGCCAGCTCTACATCTCCGAGGTGTTGGAGCCAGTTGTCTTTCCTTACCTTCAGGGTTTGGCCACAACCATATTTCAACAGGATAATGCGCGACCACACGTGGCACGTATTGTCCAAAGATTCTTCGTCAATCACCAGATTGAATTACTTCCCTGGTCGGCTCGCTGTTCGCATCTCTCACCGATAGAAAACATGTGGTCCATGGTTGCTCAACTATTGACCCAGATTACACCCCCAGCTGCCACACCAGATCAACTTTGGCAACGTGTGGAAGCTGCTTGGTCTGCTGTACTCCAAGAACACATCCAAAGTCTCTTTGAATCAATGCCGAGGCGTGTGGGGCAGCGGGGGTCTCCAACAATGGTGACTACTCTGGCTACTGATTCTGGCAGGAACCACACTTCACGGAAGTCTATAAATTTAATCATTTGATACTTGGTCAACATGTTTTCTACAAAATAAATTTTGTTGTGATATATATCTCTTGTCTTTCTTGGTATTGCATTTACGGTGGCCAGCAGTGTAAATTCCTTCAACAAGAAATAGTTTAACAAGTTCTATATTTTATTGATACACATATTATTAAATAGTTAATATTAATAACAATTTTTTAAAAATAAAGTGAGTTATTAGCGTTGCATCATAAGGCAACACGAGAGATATTGGGACTGACTTGGTAATTTTGAAACTAGGCCACGTGATGAGGACGACACCTTATCTGGCACCCCTCATTTCGATCTTTCACATTACGTCAACGTGAAGACTTTCAGCCTCAACAGATTTAAATTGCATCAGCTTCTTTACACGGTGGGTCTTCAGAGACACTAGCGCTAAAACTGTAATTTTTATCGTTCCGGCTCAACTGAAAAAAATATATCGGTTCAGTTCCGGTTTTCGTTCCGTCAAAAATAAGGGTTTTCGGTGCAGTTCTGAATGAAAAATTTTATTTTATGTATATTCTTATTTTAAATTATCGTCTCTAGTTCATTCAATTGAATTTAATCTGTCTTTTACAAGTAATTTTGAGTGAAAATGAAACAGAAAAGTACTAGTAAACAACAAAACAGGAAACTAGAAGCAATGTACATGCAATGATTATAGAGTTTTATAATGGTTGACGTTAAATTAGAAAATATCGATCAGATGGTTACAGTAACAAAATGATTGAAAATATATCGAACCTAAATAAACCGATATTTTTTTCGGTTCAGTTCCGGTTCTCGTTCCGACCGAAATAACCGTGTTTTTTCCGGTTTTCCGTTCAGTTCCGGTTCGAAGCCAGACTGGACCGGCTTCGAACCGGTCTTTGGACCTAACCAAAAAGGATAGTCAGGAAAACATTCTAAACATACCCATCAGCATTCAAAATTTATTCTTTATTTCGAACGTTATAATGGAAAGCATGTTTTTTTAAAAAAATTTTAAAACAAAATGTGAAAAATTAAAAAAAAAATTCTAATTAAAAAAAAACAGAATTTTTGAAAAAAAAAATTCCGGTTTTCTTTTTATTTAAAGATGATCCTTTAGTCTATAAGTAACGGCTAAAATCCAGATTGTGTTACTAAAAAATTTATGCGTTTTTTATGCATTATTTCCACTTTTGAATTTCTAAGTTAAAAAAAAAACTTCTTTTTAACATTTGAATGTCTAAAAGTATTACTGTTAGACCAACCAAAAAAAATCTTCAAGATTTTTCAACAAAACGTTCCTTAAAAAAAATCTAGCATACAACAGTCATACAACCAATGTAATATTTAGTATCTCATTCAATCATTATCAGATTCCGAAGACTGATAGAATTACTAAGAATAATAATAAAAAAAAAAAACAGCATCGTACACCTAAAAAAACAGAGAGTGAGAGAGAAACAAAAAAAATATTTTTCGTTATTTATATTCTATAGAATCTTTTCTTACAAAGCTTTACATTCCATACCTATTCACTGGTAGAAGGTAAAAAAAAGGGCCAGAAAAATAACACTGACCTTTTGCCTCCTCTTCCACGTAATCCTTTTTCAAAAAGATGAAAAAAAAAGAATATTTTTTCGTCTTCTACAACGTTCTCCGAATAAAAATGTAATGATACTATAAATTTGTCCGCCATAAAAGGATTTAAAAACCTCTTTGGCAACATAATTTTTAAAGGTATGGCCATGGATGGTGCTTTTATTCTATGCATTTTTGTGAGCTCTTGCGAGATAAGTTTTATGTCTTCCATAGAACGGTGGAAAAAATACAGACGATTTCTTCTGGAGGTGTAATAACCCGAAATAATGCTTCAAATCCGAGGATAAATGTTAAATAAAGAAAAAGAATATGATTTTGAAATAGTTTTACATATAATGAGTGTGGCTGTAAAGGTCCAGGTGAGTTGTACCAAATTTGACTCATAAGTTTGTGACGCCAAATATTTGACTAACTTAAAGTTGAAGCTTTTATTGCATTTGATATAAAGAAGCTCGTGAAAGCCAAAATCTAATCTTTAATATGGATTTATTTTCGCTATGGAATAATATTTAAAATACAAAATGGCGAGGGCAAAATGTATCACCACAGTAGTATTTGTTGAAAGAAATAACCATGGAGTTGGTTTTTTTATAATCTTTAATCACAGCTTTTTTTAAAAATAGGTTTTATTCTGGATTCTTTTCTTTTTTTTTTACTCTGATATATTGTATCGCATGTAACAGAGGTTGGGAATCCTCCGCCTTGAGGCCGCATGCGATTCTGTGAGCTTCTTGTGTGGACTTCATAAAAGTAAGCGCTTGTATTTAATAATATTTAATTATAAAGATTACAACAGTTTTCAAATCAATGAAATTAAATAAAGAATTACATGAATGTATGAATTTTTTCGACTTCTTGTGGGAATAGCCAATCATTCATTTCAAATGTTAGAACGCCACCTAGTGCAGCATTGCAACACTACCAGACATGCTGATTTAGAGCAGGGGTGACAAACTCAGACTAACTAGGGCGAAGCAAACAAGGTTTAACTTTAGGTAGGCTGCAAAAAAATCCGTATTCGAAGATATTCGAAGAAATGTAGGTTTATTTTGAATAATACATTTTAATAAACAGAAATAAACGTTAAATCTGTCGAGAGCTCAAACGTCCTCCCGTTGGTGTGATGTGGTAGTTAGGAGAGGGGGGGTGCCAGCTCAGATGTCGTCCTCGTCACTTGAACATGGTTCAAAATTACAAGGTCCGTCGCCAAAAGCCCTCGTGTAGCTGAACATTGCGACGTTAATATTCACTCACTCACTCATTCCAATTTCGGGAGAATTTTTAATTATGTATTACTTTTTTAATTATGTATTACTTTTTTAATTATGTATTTTAGCAAGTTAAACCCTTATGTGAATACAAAAATATTTTATATCATAACTTTTTATGTCAATAATAATTTTTTTTAATAAGGATTTAATTTCTTTAATAATATTTCTGTATAATGCACAAAATTGTTAAATCTATAAAAAAAAACTATAATAATTTTATAAAAGTTGTAAGTAAGGGTACATTAACCTATTCCGGCCTCCTTTATTACTACTTATTTTTACATGTAGCCTATATTGGTAAAAAGGATCCCCACCTGTGGTATATAATGAAGTTAGCATTTTTAGCACCTTTTTTGAAGACTAAATACCTACAAAAAGTCGCCCATCCGGTATAATGGTTAGTAACGCTGACTGTGGTGCCGTAGGGTCTGGGTTCGAATCTCGGGTAAGGCATGGATGTTTGTGTTGTAATCCTTTTCTTCTTTGTGATGTGTGCTTCACGCTTCCTTCCATGTAAGCCCCGTGTAATATTTTGTGGTGCACGGGGCTATAAATGTTCTCAGTAAAAAAAAGTACTTATAAAAAAAGCATACTTAAAATCATCAGCGTGTTTGGATTCTATTTTTTTAAAAAGAAATGCCCTTCTCCCCTCAATACATTTAGTTTGAAATTTTGGATCAATTGTGTTAACCGAGAGGTCATAATCACGAATTTGAATTGTGAAAAACAAATCCTTTTGCCACTGAAGACCCCTTCGTGCCGAGCAACCGATATTCGTTTGATCTGTCGAGGCTCAAAATTCTCAGGTTGTTACTGTGAGGGAGTTCGGAGGGGGTGAGGTCTCTTCTCAGGCGGTATACTCGTCATTTGACCAAAGTTAAAAAGTACGTTGCTAACAATTCTCACATTGCTTCAGATTGGAACTTTAATAATCAATCGAATTAAAATCATTAAAAACACGTCGTGGAGAGAAACGGATACACGTTAAATTTGTCAAAATTGAAAATCCTCACGTTAGCGGGGAGCAAAAGTTTGGAGAGTTGGAACCAGCTCAAGAGTCGTCGTCGATAATTGACCATGTTTTTCGAAATCAGTTTTAAAATAATCGATGTGTTTCACCGCACTTTTACGAAATATCGCGGTATTTTTCCGTTATCTGGGTGCAAGCGAAAAATTGACAAATAATGTAAAATTTCGCCCAATTTCTTACATCCATAAAGGGAATGTTCGTTTGGGACCATGTGCCCCATTCTATGAATTCATTCAAAATAAAACCCGTTTTCCTTTCTTCTATCTTAATTTTTATTTTAAAAAATGATGGAAATTCGGGATTTAGCCAGAACTGAAGAAGATACAATTTCTTTTTTTCAAGAGGAAGGTATTTTGGCAAAAAATGCAACATGTGATCAGAATCATGAAATGAAACTGTCTTTTTGTGACGGAGCACGTTGGCGGTGCAATCTTGTTAATATTTAATATTAATATTTAATATATACCAGGGGTATCCAACCCAAATGACCTTGCGGGCCACTTCGGAAAAACATTATAATCTCACGACCCGCACATAAAAATATGTACCTTTATATCAGATTTGGAAACAAAAAACATTTATTGAGTGAAAATTTAAAACAGAATGAATTATTATTAATGTTTTCATTATTTTTCATGTATACAAACATAGGTAATATAATAATGTTTACATAATATAATAATACAATGACCAAATAATGTTTAAAATATTACAGTGTGTGTTACCATTTTCTTGAAAATTACGGTGTTCCTTTTGAATTGATCTTTCGTTATTCATTGTTGAAATTTTATAGTGCTGTCATTCGCAAACGATTAAGTATACATTGTCATTTATCTTTACCATCCTGAATATTTTTTTAATCTTTAAAAAACATTTCTGTGACTGCCTCTTTTTGGGCACTCTAAACAGAAAAGGAGGAGGATAAACGAAAGTCGCACACACAGAGAATCATGTACCAACCATAGTAAAGGATATGCACATAATGCAATTCGCGAATATTATTAAAAAAGTAATTTATTATAGAAAAATCAAATATAACTGTTTGATAAAATATAAATCTATTTTAATCTAAGAAGCATTTCTATTATCAAAAAGGATTTATTTTAAAACAAGAACAGGTGACAGGCAAACACTTTGTAGATAGATATATATACATAAATTTCGCCTCAAATAAATTTCAAAATGAAAAAACTTTAGAAATCTGATATTTAAAATTTTTTAAAAAGGAGTCGGCGGGCCGCGTGTTGGACACCCCTGATACATACCATTAAATAATATATTGAACGTTTTCGACTTTTTTTCCGTTGATTGTTTTGTTATTCGCTTCGCTTGGCCAATGTGGTTCGCGTTTGGTTCACAATTGGCGTTAGTAAGCACTCACTCCGTGAACGATATCCTACTTTTCAAGGAAATTAGTTTTCCAAACTTTTAAAAACAAACTCGAATAGAAAATAGTACAAGTAATAATAATAATTTAAAGATTAATTGCCTTTTGATCTCAAATTGCTTTGAAATTCAAATTGGGTAGCACGGATTTGTGTTATGTTCTTTTTTAAATTAGGAATACATACAAATACAAATATTTGTAATTATTGGGGATTAAATGAACTGATTAGATACTTCATATACAAACATTATCACTAAGAATAATTTTTATTTATATCATTTACATATTATGAAACCTTGGCTGAATATCGATTAGATTATCTTGTATACTGAGCACCAAAAATATATAACCCCATTTAAACTTCAGTGAAATTGTTGCATTGAACGTTTGCGACTGTTTATTCCTACCGGACACTAATATTCCCTAACCAAAGCCAATAAATGGTTAGCAATTTTGAACCACAGTTCAAATGATTAGATCGATATTTTAGCTAGTACCCCACACTTCACTTTAACGCCATGTTAACGTGAGGACTTATAGCTCCAATGGAATCTAGGTACTTCAACTCCTCTGCTTTAGTGGGTACTTAACAGACTGTCGGCCGTTTTTCTCAGACCAAAAGACGTCACAAAATGCCACGACATACAGCCAATAATAAAAACCTGTTTTCGGGTATGTTCAGACACAAAAATCTTTTTTGCGCATGTTCGCAAACTTAAGTATTGTTTATAAGTTGTAATACACAGTTGAATCTGTTTTTGTGCGGTAAATAGGGACCGCATAAAAATAAACGCACAAAAAAAATATTCAAAAATTTCATTAATTCTTATCAATAACAAGCTAATTCGTGGAAATACTGCAGAACGAATGCGAAGGAAAGGACCGCATAAAAAAAGTCGCATTTATAAAATATGCCAATTATTTACAAAATTTATGTAAAAGTAGTTCCATAACCAAATAAATAATTAAGTATTACACATGGAAACATTTTAAAAACATATAGTTTCTCATTGTATACACGAATAAGTTTTCAAAATGCACATACATAATTCATTGCCACTCATCGTAATCCGAAGTCCTGTAATGAATAAGTTCAAAATCGCTTTCGTCACTTGATGGTACAATGTATTTCTATTGATTTATTTTTTGGCAACATAAAGTAAGAGATAATTTTTTGTGACGAAAGTCGGGTGGTCAGTTGCTTGTAAATGTCACGATAACCAGACAGTGGCGCACACAAGGGGGGTCCTGGGGCCCTTGATTTTTTTCCCGATTGATTTAAATTTTAAGTACATAGTACGTAAATTTAATTATTTGTTATTAATGATTAATTTTATTAATTAATGCTAATTATTTAATCAATAATTAGTTTTTTACTGTGTTTTGTTCCCGAAAATCGACAAAATCAAAAGGAGCATGATACAAGAATGGTGAACTTTCGACCCCGGACCCCCCCTTGAAAAATTCCTGTGTGCGCCACTGTAACCAGATATACATGATTGTAGCTCTTTTTGGAATTTTATACTCCTTTCTTAAAATGGGTACCTATTTTAAGAAAATTCTTTTCCAATTTGGTGGAAAGCTGGATCCCTGCATATTTTTATCCGCTAAGTATCCGGTTCTTGTCCGTCTTCATAGTCTGTCAAATTATTGGTAATGTCACTTTCATTGAAAGTTTCGTCTTCAATCAAGCGCGAGCTGCTGGAGCGTTGAGAGAAAGTAATTGAATGCGCATTGTCGGGAGACTGTTTATAAAAAATGAATAGAACGTCTTGAAGTGTCTACATTTCAGTGGCGTACCGTACACTTCCGCATCACAGGGAAGGGGCAGGATTCTAGGGGCCCCAAGGCCTGACTTACGCTAAATACATATTTACCCAATTTATAAAATATTAAAAACAAAACCTGACTTTCAGGGGGGTATAAACATTCTCCTTTAAGCCAATGGTAAATAGAAAACATTACAGTGGAGCCAAATCCATATGTCCTGCTACGGGGGGCAGGACTCTAGGGGCCTAAGGCTTGACTAACGCTGAATACGTATTTACCCAATTTTTAAAATATTAAAGGCGAAACCTGACTTTCAGGAGGGAGGGAGTCCCAATATTTTCCGTTACGCCACTGGTAAATAGATAAAAAAAATTACAATGGCGCCAAAGCCATTGAATTTCATACATCGCATAAAAAAAGATCGCACAAAAAGAAAATTGCTTAAAAAAAGACTGCACAAAAACAGGTTCTACTGTAATTCTTCCTGAATTTTGTTATAAAAAATGATTAAAATTTCACATCTACCTCATATGGAAGAGAACTCAGGGGGTTATTACCAAAAACACAGGATCATTCCATTAAAAAAAGAAAGCGTTAACGGACATACAATATGTGCATCCATTTAAAAACGGGTAATTGGAATCAGATTTATCTTAATAATGTAATTGTTACTAGGTGTTGTGTTTAATTTAAATGTGTGTGACGTCTTTAATAAAGGAATTAATTTTCAATAAAAAATTTGGTTCTAATTTGGTATCCGAGTGCTACGCGTCAAGTTGTTGTTTATGTTCGCCAAGATGGGCGATAACATTACAATATAATTACCTTGATATTTTTATTGTATGATAGTGTGTTTGGGCCATAGGGATAACGTATATTAGATTTAATTTTTATTGGGTTTTCTTTCCCGCGGTAACCCTATTAATTTCAAAAAAATTTAATTCGATTTCATTCATAATTTAACTATTTTCATAACATTTGTTCTTCAAGCTACTATTTCAGTCTTCTGTTGTATCTTGGGTTATTTTCGAATATGGATATTTCTAATATCACTGGTGAGTATAGGGCATTTTAAAAAAGAATATGTGAGCTGTGTGTTAAATTATTACTGCAAATCGCGCAGTTTTACTTCATTTTACTTTTAAAAAAGGCATTTTTAAATGTCCCTTGTTTGATGAAATGTATTAAAGGAACTGGAAGTTTTTGGAATATATTGCAAATTATTAGCACAATTATTGATATTCATTACTGATTAATTTTAATAGATATTATATAATTATTTTATATACGTATAATTACGTAATACAATTATTATTATGTACAATTAAATTATTTTATATGTTTATTATTGTACATTACACGTAATAAACTTATTATTATGCATAATTATTATTGTAATATATTGATGTCAATTATTGATTGATATTGGTTACTTTCAATATATTCTTTATTTGAAATATATTTCAAAGCAGTTCTTTACAATTGTTTTCCGCACGATTTGTTACAGCTAGGCCGCCATCTTGGATTCCATATCACTCGACAAGAAGTGCTACTTGGCGCGTAGCATTCGGATATCAAATTAGTTCCAAAGATCTTCGTCAATTTATTCGCAGTAGGAGAGCTAATACGTAAAAGGCTTGCTCGGGTAAATATCTTTATTATTGTCTACATATAACGGAGACATCTTTTATGTATGGCGAAAATGGTCGATAGTCTAATATATCAGTACTCTTAAGTGAAATTAGGACATAAACACACACAGTTTAAGTATTAAACGTAGTAACTAACTTTATATTATGATGACTTGACAATTCTGGATTTCTTTGGCAAAGTTATTGCGGGAGTTATTTGGTAAGTTCATTACCAAAATATCACTAAATTTTTATTTTTGCTTACATGCAAAAGAAAAGCTCTATAAATCAATTGATAAATTGGAGGATACTATTTTGTCGTTGTTGTTGAATGCTTCCGGCTGCGTATTTCAAACGACTCAGCATTCAACTAATTGCAGCCAATATGCTTCGTAATTTTGAATAATGATCAAATGACAAGGTCAACATCTAAACTGGCCTTTCATTCTCCACATCCATGTCTAGTCAACTTGAATCCTGACAGATTTAAGCGTGTTTCTGCTTTTTTATATAAGTGGTCTCTAATGGAATTATATGAACATGCAGGTTGACCGAACTATCTCTCTCTCTCTCTCTCTCGTCGGTCGTCTAATTATCACTTTGTTACCAAAAACTGATGTGTTCTTAAAAATGATTGTATTGAAGGGTAAATAAAACAAACGTTATGCTAAATCATAAATTAGTGATTGGGCTAATTTAATTGATAAGAGTTTATAAACGTCACACTGAAAAGTTATTGGTTAAGGATCACGTAGTTTTGAACCATGGTCAAGTGACGAGGTCGACAACTGGGCTGGCACCATTCCCCCTCACCGAAAATCCCCATCTTGCCAACGGGAAGGCTTTGAACCTGGACAGATTTAACATGCATCAGGACCTCCATATGGGTGGTCTTCAGTGGCCCTAAGTTTGAACTCAACACTCCGGCCATGAGTCCTTGACCATAACATCGGTTATCTGACTGATGTGCTTTAAAATAAATGTATTGAAGTGTAAATAAAAGAACATAACATTTTATGATAAATTAGTGACTATGCTAACTTAAATAATGAGTTTATACTGCAATATTTAATGAAGTATAATGTTTATTGTTAACGACTGAGTGTATAGAGTTACACTTACAGTCATAGGTTTTGTGGGATATAGAGCAACAAAGGTTATCTATCCCTAGCGTTTATAGAGTTACGTTAAAACTTACTAACATACTTCAGAAATTATAAAATCAAGTTCGAACATGTGTATTTCTAGAATTTCACTGATCATGAGATCCTAACTATGACCAGTTCCCTTGTGCTAGGTAAAATAAACAACAAAGAAAGGTAATCATAAAATGATAATTATTAATATGTAAATAAACATTTATGAAAATGTCATAATAGATGAATTCTCTATAAGTATATGTGGATTGCATGTGTGGTATTTTTAAGTGAATGGAATATTGTGTATATTAAAAAATAAGACATCTTCTGAAAACGAGACTTTTAAAGGTAAAAATAAATTTAAAAATATCCGGTATTATACTCTCACGGTAATCAGAACAATATTTTTGATTTTGCTTCACATGCCAACAAAAACATATACCAAAGCGAATTTTCACTCTGATTTTTAATGCACAAGCAAGTCAACATACCTGTACCTTCTGAACGAACGGAAAATGCATAGATCAAATCAAATAAACGAAAAGAAAGAAGAAAAAAAGCATATAATTGGACAGATGGGCGGAAAGGAAATGACTCGCAAGATAAATATTGAAAGAGATGAAAGTTTTCAGAAAATTTTCCTTCCTGCGCTTTATTTACCAGGATAAGTAAAGTTGAAGCAATGAATATAATAAGAGAATAAATCTTTGGAAAACTAATAATACTTAGGACATGACATTGAGATCAAGAGTACCAATTTCAGAAGATAGTTGAGAGCAGATTAAATGCTCTGTAGGATCAAGCAATAAGAAAAGCATTTTTGAATAAGGTTACGGAATTATATTTGGAATCTTAAGGTAAGTTTCTATCTTCAGTGTTTACTGTTTTTAGCTCACGTATAGAGTTAAAAAAAGAAAATTATTTTTTTTAAAATTTTCTATCAAGCTTTTCACATAAAGCCATTTGTACAATACATACTTTGCGTTGACATTCTTTGCTCCTGAAGAAATTTTACAGAAAGTCTATTGCTCTTTTAACCAGTGATATCCCTAGGCTGCGGTAGCCGAGTGGTATAGGTATCTGTTACACTTATTGGCGAACTAATTTAAATTTTGCAAAGCTAGCAGTGAAATTTATGTGTCGAGGAGGCATGAAGACGAAAAACAGTTTCTTAAAATTGGCATTTAATAATCAATCATAAAGTCACTGTGCTCGTTACTGGAGCGATAAAAAAAATAAGTTCAAAAATCAACATTACCAGAGACATCCGATTCGAACCGTCTTCTAATATTGTAAAATGAATTTCTAATCTAAAATGGTGATGCAACCTGCAGTTGCATTGCCAACCAGCCGTTCTCTCCCTCTAAGAGTTAAACCACTCACACACTTCTTATATTTCCGTTTCTCCTTCCTTTTCGAAAAACTAACATGAGCCGAGTTTAAATACTCGCTCGATTTGCATTGCAGTTGCTGCCAACCTCAAATCACGAAACTCAAAAAGATCGGGTTCGAATCGGTGTGCTTACTTTCATTGAGATCATGGAACGGGATTGGAAAAACAACACAAGGAGATCATAAAAATTTGGATCCGACTTTTTAAATGTCTAACAGGAGTCCGACTTTTTAAATGTCTAATCGGATCGTGGCTTGCCTTGTCACGAGTTCGAGCCCAGTACCACTAAAGACCCGTCGTGTAGAGCAGTGATGCACGCTAAATCTGTCGAGAGCTAAAACGTCCTCCCGTTGGTGTGGTGGGGTAGTTAGGTTAATTTATTCACTGCCGAGTCCCGCTCTCTTGCAGGACAGGACATCAACACAAGAGCCCAATCCCGTGAGTGTGTGGGATGATGCTTCTGTAGCCCAACGGGTGTTATTGCGGGTAGAGCTATCATCAACATTTATTATGCCCTTCTGTTAAAGTGTGGGAAATAATTCATTTTTCGGCTTGCACAGCAGTGATCATTTTTTTCTCCTACTGCGGCAGTGAGCGTGTTAAGCGTCATCATGCGCTTTCAACGAAGGTACGTGCGTCGTTTACACATTTATCGCATCATTTGCTTAAGAAAACACAGTCGCATCGATTGTGAAAGACCGATTCTCCAGTCAATCTGGCGTATGAGCTCCAAAAATATGTTCCTTTTAGTATGCGCTCCAAAAATATGTTCCTTTTAGTATGCGCTCCAAAAATATGTTCCTTTTAGTATACGCTCCAAAAATATGTTCCTTTTAGTATGCGCGTCTTAGGTGCGTGTAAAGGTGGTCATCCCAAAATATCTAGGCGGTTCACCGGTCGATCGAGATCGACTTAATGCCCATCCCCGGTATATGTTGTACAATACTTATTCAAACTTATTAATATGCGTGACTCACTATCTCACAAACCTAGGTGTGACGGGTCTATCCACGTTCTTTCAACTAATAATCCTCTTGGGGAATATTTTTTTAAAATTTCTAATGGCAAATTATGAACAGCTATCCTCTTGGGGAATATTGGGTCTTCAAAAATTATATTCTATTATAAACCTTCCCCCGAAGAAGATGTGAGTATGTAAATTAAGACTTGTATATAAAGATTAAACTTTCAAGTTGGAAGGAGAAAGAGGTGAGACTATTAACGGATAGCAGTGATTAATTAAACGTGAAGTGAAGCATGAGTAAAGAGGGTTTTTTCCAGGTATAGAAGTTTAAGTTGGCATTACTTTCCAAGATGGCGACCGATTTAACAGATGGCAAGTGATTTATTCTCAGTTTGGTTTGGCAATTCATCAAAACGATCATCAAGCAAGGCGTAGATTCGTCGAATGCGTCCAAAACGAGATTGCCGTTGTTCCCGATTTTCATAAGCGAATTTTGTTTAGCGATGAAGCGCACTTCTGGTTGAATGGCTACGTCAGCAAACAAAACTGCCGCATTTGGAGTGAAGCTAATCCACAAGTGTATGTCGAAACACCGTTACATCCAGAAAAACTGACTGTTTGGTGCGCTTTATGGGCTGGTGGAATCCTTCTTCAAAAACGATGAAGGCCACAACGTTACAGTCAATGGTGATCGGTATAGAGCCATGATTACTAACTTTTTCATTCCTGAATTGAACAATCATGATGTCCAGGAGCTATGGTTCCAACAAGACGGCGCAACATGTCACACAGCTCGTGCCACAATCGATTTATTGAAAGACACGTTTGGTGTCCGCCTAATTTCACGTTTTGGACCTGTGAATTGGCCTCCGAGATCTTGTGATTTAACACCGCTAGACTATTTTTTGTGGGGCTATGTAAAGTCATTGGTCTATGCGGATAAGCCACAAACGCTTGGCCATTTGGAAGACAATATCCGCCGTGTTATTGCCGATATACGGCCACAAATGTTGGAAAAAGTCATCGAAAATTGGACGTCCAGATTGGACTACATCCGAGCCAGCCGTGGCAGTCCTATACCAGAAATCATATTTAAAATGTAATGCCACAAGATTATCTTTTGAATAAAAAAAATTCGTGTCAATCGAGTAATAAATACATTGTTGTTTTATTGCAATTTAAAGTTCTATACCTCTAAAAAAACACCCTTTAGGTAGTGGCTTATTTGCGTAATATTAAAGTTGACGATTGATTCAATTAAAGATTAAATTGGATTAGGTCGCTTGGAATTATAGAAGGTGTATTTATATTGCCTGGACGTAAGTGATCTGATTTATTAAGACTTCTCGTATGTCGTCTACCTTGCTGATGCTTTTCATACTTAGTAATTGGTGCATTTCTTAACCTGGTTAAAAGAATTTGTGTTGTTCATTATAGTAAATAAATAGAATTGGTTTTGAATATGGCTAATCTTCCTTTCGACTCTCCCACACTAATGGACGTCGCGGGGCGACCATTACATAAGTACAAACCGACTCGATCTACCACCGCCTTCCGACTAAATGAGTAATGATGGTGTATTGTGGTAACCCTAAGCCTAGACACGAACATGACATAATAATGAAGTATTTCCATTGTTGCCAGTTGACATATGGCTCAAAATTCCTAGTTTTAATATATGGTGGAATAACATTTGAAGATTAAATTAATTCCGATCATGAACTTATCGATGCCAAGTAAATAACGAGACGAGACCTTCTCGAGGCTAAGGCCCTAGGCACAATCCCAGTTGTTCAATGCCGTAAAACGTCCCTGTTTTTAACCAATGTAATGGATGACTCCGGGGGGGATTGACAGCATAGACCATTCTGTATCTATTTTGGTATGATTTCATTAAAACCTTTCAACATTAAAGTAGAGTAATACGATAAGAATAAGTCAGTGCTTCTCAAAGTTTCAATATTCGCGACCCAATATTCAATCATAAGTTTCATCGCGGCCCCCTCATACAATAACAATGTATTGAACGCAATAATACTATATTTTGATGCTAAAACTACGATACGACTTTAACCTCTTAAATAGCACCTGTGTATATAAACGTCTCACTCAGCCAAAGCATTAATTTCTCCGCACGTATATATACGTCTTTCCGAAGTACGGTGTTTTCTGTGCACTGATATCCATAAAATTATTCCGAAGGCTTTGGAATGCAATAAAAAGACATTGGCAATGTTTGCGAAGGATTTACTTATTTCAGACTATTTGTTTCCTTATTCCTTCCTCCACCCCAATACAATCGCGTAACTTTTAATTGGCAATTAAGAATTTAATTCTAAACCGTAAAAATTATCAAGATAAGTGATAATTTTTCTATATACTTTATGTATGAGAATACCATGGGGGTCACTGATAATTATCAATTTGTTCTTAACTTGGTATTGTTAAATTAATTATAAAATACATTGTACAATACTCATACAATTATAAGTGTAATGTATTAGTGTAAATGTGTGTTTTATTTTTTTATTGTATCAGAACGTATTTTGTTCGTTTACTTTCCATAAATTAATAATTTTTTCAAATAGTCTTTTGTTTTTGACTTTTCAATATGATCGCATCCTCCTTGTAGAGTTGTCACGCCCGCCGAGGGGGCGCACCCTATAGTTTGAGAAACGCTGGAATAAGCGATTGATATGTTCGCGTATTTGGAATTATTGTCAAGCGAATAAAAGGCACCTGAGCTAGAACCTCACCCTCCCTGTGAGGCTAGTTCAGTGCTATTGTATGTTTCTTCTTTGGGGAAACACTTATCAAATTACTAATTTTCAGTTTGGGCAAGATTTTCGGTGTAAATTATTTTTAAAAAACACCACTAAAATGCAGAGAGATTTTCAAAATGTTTCTAAAGGCAAACATTCCGTTAAAAAGAATTAATATCCGTCATCTACATCAGTATTCGACTCACTTTGATTAAGATGATACACCTTTTTTGTTCGTTTTATTTTACTAAAGCAATTTCGAGTCGTAAAATAACACAAAAACCAGTTTTATTCATTTTTCAATTCCTACTATTAACTCACACTCTCTATATATGTATTTATTTATTTGTTTTATTTATTTATCTTGGTAGAATTTTCAATCGTTAATAAAATACATTTTAAAGCGCTCAATTGAGCTGAAATTTAATATGCATGATTATTTTGGAAGATAATACAATAATTTAGTTATAATTAATAAAAATTAATTGATTAAAACTAATTATTTAAAGAATTACAAATACCGCCACGTTGGCATCATTTTTTGCGACTTGTGTCAAAACTTGAAAAGGTTTTTTTTCTCACGTGTTAAAGCATTCAGTTGAAAGGAAATTTTACATACACGATATTGTTTTGGATGACAATACGATACTTTAATGATAATGAATAAAAATTAATTACCACTTAATGTTGTGATTCTGTCATATGTATATACATATTTATATTAGTTGTAACTATTTAATCAAAAAATAGCTAAAATAAAATTTTTCTTTGTTGATCTAAGAAGGAATTGACTAAAATTTTTTTATATTACTTGTTTATATTACTCTTACCATAAAATGTGGCCTTCCTGAGTTCAAATACCTTCATCTAAGTTGAAACATATCAAATATCTGTTAAAGATGTCTTTTCGATTAATGTTGTAACGTAGTGGTTTTGGTCATGATTTCCAGACCCAGTTCCAATAAAGACCATCCGTGTGTGCGCGCGCGCTAAATCTGTTCCGAGACACAACGTCTTCCCATTGGTATGGTGTGGTTGTTAGGAGAGTGGGTCAGCTCAGGTGTCGCTCTTGTTCCTTGACCTAGGTGCAAAATTATGAGTCCCATTTCCAAGAGTCCTCATGTTGCTTTATAATGCGACGCTAATAAACAGTCACTCACTTAATATTAAGGTATCCGACTACTTACGTTAACATTTTTTTAAAAAAATGGAGGTATGGAGATTTTTTTGTAGTTTTTAGATTTTTTTTAGTACATTTTAAGAAAAAAAGGGCTAAAGTTAAGAAGAGAAAAATAAATTATTACTACTAAAATGGTAAAAAAATGGGTAAAAATTGACAAAAAATTAGATAAACGGCGCCCCATTCTGTATAAATAGTAAGTGAACAAATTCTGAATTTTTCAATTTTGATGTGTACTCCTTTGTTATTCCTTTATGAGATGACTTTTAAGATAAGAGATATTCCAATTTTTACAAAAATTAGAGCCCTTTATCTTAGCTATTATATGAAATTGTTTAAAAAACAGTGATTACATTCACATAAAGAACTGTAAATTTTGTAATAAAACAGTGATTGATAAATCTGAAGGTTAATGCACTTCTACTGTTATACATAACATACACAAAATTTCAGGAAATTATTTTTTAAAAAATTTGAGCAATCGCAGTCCCTGATTGAACTTTTTGAAGAAAACACATTTCGAGTAAAACGTATTTTAAAGTTTGACATCGTATGTAAAGTTATGGCATCTGCTTTGACTAAAGTACTTGTAGCTTTTGTTCTAGGGAATAGAAAAATAAAAAATATTTTTATAAAGCTAATAAGATGATCTATAAAATAAAACTATAAAAAAAATTATCATTTTTTTAAAAAAAAATAACATGACTTTAGGGTAGTCGGATACGTTGAAGAACAGAAACCGATTTTGGAATATTTTTCAGATATAAATGTACTCCAACATTAATATAAGGCTTGTGTGCTCCGCTATTCTATAGAGAGAAGCCTATTTTAATATACTACATATTTCAATCCGAGAGTTGTGTGTGTGTGCCCCGTTTTTTTTTTCCCTGTTTTGTATTTTTTTCTCCTATACGCAATGCTAAATGAGCTAAGCCTTTACATGTTTAAAAAAACTAATTATCAGTGGAATAATTTGAAAATTTAAAAACACTATTTTTTGAATAGAGATAGATGTATGAAATGTAACATTGTAAACTTTTTATTAAAATTAAAACATTCTTCCCTCTAAAAAATGAGCTCCACGTTTAGTACAGGCTTTCGTACCTTCGTTTAAGAGCTAGCCGTAAATATTAGTACATTAAATTTTATAAATATACTGTATTTATTTAGAACTTATACTGTATCTTTCACAGAAAATCAACTAAAATTTAAAAATTTAGTTCTTTATTTGGAATTTTCAAAAAGAAAAACATCTTGGAGCTTCCTAGAAGTAAACATACGCTGAGATATTTATATATATATATATGAAAAGATATTCCACACGAATATATATTCATATATTTGAATTGGTCTAAAAAAACGGAAGAAAGCGAAAGCTGGTTGAGATAGGTTTCGTTTTTATCCAAAATAAAGAATTCGTTGAATTCAAAAGTAAAAATGAATACAGAAAGGAGTGAGATTTCTTCAGAGAGAATCTGAGTTCAAGCATATATATAACCTCTCCTATAACATTTGTTTTCATTTATTAATGTAAATCTTAGACTAAAAGTATTAGATCTAGTTTTGTAGTTCTGTTTCATAAATTTTGAATTTGAAAAAGCATAAACTGAGGCTTCCAATTCGGATTGTGTTAAAGGGTGTGGTAGCCCATTAGTCAAGGTATCGAATCATGACAGGCATGCCATAAGTTCGAGCCCAGTACCACTAAAGATCCGCCTTGTAGGGCAGTGATGCACGTTAGATCTGTCGAGAGCTGAAACGTCCTCCCGTTGGTGTGATAGTTAGGAGAGGGGGGTGCCAGCTCAGGTGTCGCCCATGTCACTTGACCGTGGTTCAAAATTACGTGGTCCGTCGCCAAAAGCCCTAGTGTAGCTGAACAGTGTGCCGTTAATATTCACTCACTCACTCGGATTGTGTTAAAAAATTGGATTCTAAGAGATGAATATTTATTGCATACAAAATTCAGCTAAAAAAAGAGCCTTAGTGTTCATTTTTAATAAAAGTAAAAAAAAAAGAGAAGAATGTTTTGAAAGTTACTTTTATTTATCTTACCACCATTCATATCGAATGCACATTTCTTTCATATTTCATTTATATCTCATATAAATAATTCTAAGAAATACAGTTATCAAGCAAATCAAGTTAAAATCTTCACTATTTATCATAATATATATATATATATATATATATATATATATATATATAGACATTATTATTTAAATATTCTTTGAGATAAATTTTAAGAACAAAAAATAATTTCATTAATAATAACTAACTTTTCATAACTTTAAATAACTGTTCAGTTATTTATTAAAAATTTTAATGGGTAATTTTCGTATGAAATGTTTTTACATCATTGAATAAATCGAATCGGATCGAATAAAAAAGCTACAACAAAACCGAGAGATCTCTTTTCATTCTGGGTGCTGTCTACAAAAATCGACGTGTGGCCGCGGTAGCCGAGTGGTATAGGTATCGGACTGTGGCTTGCTTTGTCACAGGTTCGAGCCCAGTACCACTAAAGACCCGCCGTGTAGGGCAGCGATGCACGTTAAATCTGTCGAGAGCTGAAACGTCCTCCCGTTGGTGTGGTGTGGTAGTTAGGAGAGGGGGTGCCAGCTCAGGTGTCGTCCACGTCACTTGACCATGGTTCAAAATTACGTGGTCCGTCGCCAAAAGCCCTCGTGTAGCTGAACAGTGCGACGTTAATATTCAATTAATCAATCAATCAACTAAAATCGACGTAAGGAAAATTGAGAATTTATAAAAGACGGCTTTAAAACTTTTAAGCTATAAATATATTTCAAAAAACTTAGTTTCAATGGACATAGAAAGCCTTAAGATTTTAAACTAATAACAAACAGAGAAAATATACCTCTAAAATAGGGATACTTAACCTTTATTTCTGTTGTGCCGCATACATATGTCAGTTATTTCACGCGGGCCGCATACATATGTTAGTTATTCCACGTGGGGCGCGACATAAGGATGAATGGGGGAGGGGGATAAATACTTTAAGACCAAGACAACATTAAAAATTTAAAAAGCGGAAAATTGATCAAAATATTGTAACTCCTGTTTTGCTTTTTTTAATTATTATTTTTTATATTTTTAATTTTTGTCACTTATACTAAATTAGAAGCATTTAAGAAACACCTCTTCACAATTTCTGCATCAGTAAATGGCTTCATATGATTACTAATAAAATAACAAACCTCATAGAATGTCTTTGTTACAGGTGTGATATTACCACTGGCAAAGCACTTTTCTGCTGTTGCAAAGATTATTCAAGAAAGCCTATTCATCAACTCTTGAAAGAGATCTTCGAGGAAAAGTGTCATTGAATGATTCCTGTTTGTTGGTATTTTTTAAATACAACACTTTCCTGGCAAACAAACAATTACTGATCTATGTTTATTTTTCACGACAAAATAGTCCCAATAGAATGAAACGATATATTTTCTAAAAATATACTTCACTTGCAAGATATGAAAGATAGTTAAAAATTAGTTTTACTCATAAAATTGTCGCTACTCCACTGTTGTCTGTTATCACTAACCGTAACCGTTCCAAATAGAAAAAGAATATCAATCGTACCCGTACCACACCGACAGCAACAGCAAAATTGATGAATTTGATTTCTTGGGGTAAAAATGACCCTCCAAATTTTTGATACAATGTTCTTAAATAAGTAAATTTCTCAGCAGAGCCAATGGGCCATGACCGGGCCACTTAAAAAAAATTGGTGGGCAGCAGGTAGAGTATCGCTGCTCTAAAATATAAAGTTCAATCATTTTTTTTCCTTCTTGAAAACTGGATGTTGTATTAAATTATTTAAAATGTATAACGCGCAACCTAAATTATTTATGTTCGGTTATTCGGTCAGAAATAACAGCAAACACGGTTTTTAATACAGTTATCATGATTGATGACGTCACAAGATGAAACAAAATGGCGTCTACGAATTGTGATACGCAACTATTTAACTGTTCTCACAAAGGGAGAATTATCCACACACACACACACACATATATATATATATATATATTGGAAATAATAACTGCAACCGTTACGATAGGTTTTTTAATAGTTTTTTTTTAAAAAAACTTTTTTTTTCTATATTTAAAACAAAGCCAAGAAATGCAAACAACACATAAACCAAGAAAATTAATCTGTTCCAAACAAAAATACTTATATATTGTCTTCATTTTCAATACAGTTATTTTACACACAAATAATATTTTCCCATACGCAGTTAGTTTGTTAAACAAAAATATATTTACAATGCAATTCACGAAAAAGGGAAGAAAAATCATTTTAAAAGCGCATAATCACCTTTCCCCAAATCCTTCAAAACCACTAAAATAAATAATAGAAAATCCAGAAGTATTTTAGAACTAGAATGAGAATTTCAGTGCGATCCTAGTCACTGCGCAATAATCTATAACGTAAAGCAGGACCAGAAAATCGAAAAATGCATATATAGTTTTCGCGAAAAATAAACAAAAATAAACAAAAGTTGGCAAAGCAATCTATCAAAATGTCAGGACTTTTACCGAAAGTAAACATGGCTTTCCCCCTTACTTCCAGCAAAATATGTATCTTGGACGATGATATGTATAAGCAAACTCGAAAAATTTAAATTTTAAAAGCAATATCGAAAACTTCTATTCTTTTTTACCTTTGAGTACATATCGTATCATCATCTTGATATGTACTGTCATTGAAAACGTGAGCAGCATATATGTTGGAAATATTGTAAATTTATATACCTGAAATGGATGTCTATTTCTGGTAACATTGTTATAAAAGTTTCCATTCTTTAAAAAAAATCTTTAAAGCAGTTTCTTTAAAAATAAAATTTGCACAATAATTTTTTAAAGAGAGAGAGAGAAAAGGTTTAAAATGTAACTAGAGTTCTTAACATGATAATCGGTGTGGCAATTCCCGCCACAAATTCTTGGTAATCCCTATGAAATGGAATTTTAAGCACATCTTCCCTATCCGAAGGGAAATACAAACAGTTGCAAGAGATGTCATTAATTATTTCGTTTGGCACTGTGGCAACAATAATTCTAGCACCGATTTATTTTTATTCAATCGATTGCTGAATGTAACGTCAATTTATATTTATCATACAATCAACAGCAAAAGTTCAAATAATTTTAAGTAAGAGATGCGCCCAATCGAAACAATATGTGGATAAATAACGAGATACGCGAAGTATGAGAAGATTTTAAATACTTATAAACTTACTTGAAGTGTGTGTTCGAAACTCTCTCTCCTTTCTTAGCTATCTAAGCTTTAGTTAATCTTTAGTGATCAATCGTCACTTTAACAATTGCAATTAGCAAATATATATCAATTTGATTAATATCTGATCCGCTAGTAATATATCCTATCTCTCTCGCTTTCTCTCTTTTCTAGCTTGAGAGCCTAGACTAGGGGTTGAGAACCTTTATGGATGGTGCCATTTTTTTCTAAAGAAATGTTTAATGAGGTATAGACGTGCTAACAATTTGAATTTGATTATTGGGAAAATAATAAAACTTAATACTAAAAACTCAAAACTCTTTATTTACTACAAAAAATACATTTTGCACTGGCTGATTGACTCTGACTATAATGTCACATTAATGTAGCCAATTGAACAAAACGGACCGTAAAATAAGGAAATATATTACAATCGCAATGTTCTTCTCGTGTCGGAAGAATTACACAAAGTATTCTGCGAAATTTATTTACAATTTTATTCATTAAAATATCTCAAAATCACGAACTTTTATTAATTTCAAATGCATTTATAAAAACAATTTTAGTAATTAGAATTAATTTACTGGCACGAGAGATCGAAACACACACATTTGCAACTTTTCCCCCCCTCTTTTTACAAGTATTAATGAAAAAAAACTATGATAAAAATGTAAAAATAATTAGTTTAAAAATTTCGAATCAGTGAAAGTAGATCGTAAAAATGTAAAGAGTTTCAAACTCACTGGAAAAATATGTTTTTAAACATTGAGGTACTTTTTTTATTTTTCTGTGTGAATGAATCATAAGTTTACAAAGAAAATAAATTTCACAGAATCAGATATGCATCTGTTTGTGGACTGTATATTTTCCTTTGCTTTTATTGCAAGGAAAACTTCATTTTTTCCAACTAGTATCTTCTCCCACGTAAATATTAAATGAGGTGTTTCGTCAGACCCAATTTAAAATATTTAAAAGGTATTTGAATATAGTGGAACGTTGTATTGTGTGTCAGAAAAATAAATTTCTTAGAACCATATATGTATGCTTTTTTCCCCTCTCTTTCACTTCTGGTTAATATGGCTCAATGTTTTCTGAGAAAAACCTCAACTTCGATTTATTCTAAAGCATTTATTCATTTATATTTCTGCTAACACCAAAAAATTTCTATAACGATCAAAGGAGTGTTGTTTGAAGAATATTTACCAACTAATTTTACATAATTGAAAGTAAATAAATGATTTTAAAATCAAAGGGAGAGATTATAAAGAAAAATAATTCTTTCATTAATTTCGAAGAAAAGTGAAGAAAAAATGCGATGATAGTTGAGTTAATTATCTCTTTACAAATCTTTATATGTATAATTAAAAATTCATACACTTATTTTTCATTTAAATTATATTCTGTTTAAAAACATATTTAAAAAAAATTGAAATGCAGTATGAATAATATTTAATCATTATGTTTCTTATGAGTATATAATAAGAGGAGTTTATGCGATGAAATAATTTTAACACTTGTGATTTTATTATAGATATTTTTTCCCCTTAAGCTGTGAAATTTACGATAACATATAGAAAATATGCTTTTCCTCTAGCAATTATAGAAAGCCTGTTGTAGCATCGGCTCATTAGTCGAACACTTCCCAACAATACTTGTCATGTTTGATGCACAGGGTGACCGGAGTGCCCAGCTGGGGCACTGTAAACTTCCAAAGGAGACCATGCGTTTTTCCCTCATGCCTGGGGGCAAATAGGTGTATCACTGATTCTAAAGGCGGTTATGTTGGAAGCACACCACTTCCCTGTCCGGCTCTCAAATAACGTTCGGGCACCACGATCTATAGAAAAGACACTCCTGTGAGCAATATCCATTGTCGAGTTGCTTCTCGCATGTGGATCGCGAACTATTTGAATGAAAAGGAAAGTCAGCCTGTTGTGATAAAGACATAGTGTAAAAGTGACAGGGCCATTTATTGACCCTCTAGATGGTATACGTGGTTCGGCGACGGGGTTGGTTTCAGTCACGCCAGCCTATTATCTCAAAGAACCAATGGAGTTGGGACAAAGACGAGGACAGCCGTGTACTGATCCACTATGCTCGCTAATCGGAGATCATCGTGGGCGTGAAAGAGGCCCAACCAAGGGGGGTTCAGAGGTCGGCTCGCAAGTTGTGATGAGGATCTTCTAGATCTCCTTCAATCTTTTGCATTATCTTACGCATAAGTTTTTTTCTTCTTCGAAGACGCTCGATAGAGGTTGCAGGGGCAGCCACACCTCAAGGACCAAGGGAGAGGAACTGCGATAAACTTTGAAAGACGGAGTGTCGAAGTCTGCGGAGCAACTGCTGGAGTGAAGAGACTTTGAACGATAGCAGCGAAAGGAGTTGCGGGGACAGCCACACCCAGAGCCGATCCTTTCAAGATCTTTAAACCTTAAATAGAACAAGAACTTTTTCCAGGGAAAGCTCTCAAGTACAAAAATTTACTACTGAATAAAATGTTTTGTTCAATTAATTTGGAATAAAATGCCCTTATGGCAAAAAGCTGTGTGAGCTCTCACACTACCCAGTAAGGAAGTAATCTTATTGGCTCGCGTCCTTACACTGCTATATTTAGGATGCAATTTAAAATAGTGATAACAAAGAGCAAATTTATTTTCTAAACTTCTACTTAAAATCACAAAATTACCTCCCCGAAAGTGAAATTAAATGTTTTTAAACTGAAACTTAACGAGCACTAATCCGATCACTCGGCTACAGTGGGCATTTTAAAATTGTTTTTTTTAATCATTTAATTAATGTACAATTACATTATAATGTTAAAAAAAGTAAAGATGAGAGAGTGAATGTTTATTTCTTCCTTCCTCAGTGGCTTGACAGCCCAGAGTGGACCTTGGCCTACTCAATAAGTCTTTTCCAGGCCAGCCTTCTTCCTGCTGGTGTTCTCCAATTCTTAGTTCTCAAAACTAGGAGATCTTTTTCTAGGCCATCAATCCATCTAAGATTTGGCCTGCTCATTCTTCGTTTACCAATTGGTTGAGCATTGAAGACTTTTTCGAATGTTTGTTAACGTCTCGAAATAAAGCAACACCTGGGCTATTGGCGACGGACCTCATAATATTGAACCACAATCAAGTGATGGAAATAATTTGAGCTTGGAAAGATTTAGCGTGCGTTTTCCCCTCTACACGACGTTTTTTCGGTGGCACTAGGTCTTGTGACGTTTAGGGAAATTGATGCTTAAAGTGAGGGTAAAGAAATTAAATAATTGATTTATTATGTCCACAGCTATTAATTACAATATGTACATTTGGTTACAAGTTATCCAAACTATTGACTATTTCTATTTTTTATAGAATGTTATTTGTGAAGGAGGACGCAACGCAACCTTTCTTTCGAGAGTTTCAAAACGGATTGTCTCTCCCCTCTCTTGGGGTGGGGGTGATCGCTTCTTACACCTCAAACTACACTCAGGATTCCGGCTCGCAGGTATGGAATCCAGTCGTTGGGTTTCTTACGGCCATCGGTTGCCGGGATGATGTCAGATGAAAAGACCCTGTCCTATTTTAGGGGTGAATGAGTGGGTGTGAACTGCGTAATTCAAACGACAAGGAAGTCGACCTTGCAGCTATGTGGCGGGAAAACGGTACAGTCTCTAACTCATGACACTCCTGTCACGAGTTTATAACCATGAACTCTAGGCTAACACTGCCACAGTATTACAAAGGAAACATTAATAAAAAAAATTCAAGCACTTTAAATTTTATTTCATGATCAACATCGAATTTGAATTTCCTGCGTATTGATTGGTGATTACAAAATAAAGAAAGAAATATCAGTAAAACGAATTGGAACAATTCAAATATCATCCATAAAAATAACCACTAAGTTCATTAAAAAAAATTAAAAAAATTATTATCCAAAACTTTAAAGGATAGTTTTAAGCACATCTGGATGTACCACATCATTTCACCTCTATTTTTTTATATAGAGAGCTATGTTAAAACAATATTATGGGGATTTTGTTCGAAGAATACAACGCCGCAGGTAACCTTATCAGCAAACACCTGCATGGCATACATACATTTATTTTAAAAAAACCACTTAGATATGTATTTAAGTAACTGTTGAACATTTTCTTTTTTGATATAACTACGAAATATTTAACATCCATTCACAAATGAGTATAAAAATTAAGATAACATGTATCCAAGCGAAATAAAATCAACGAGAAAATATATTCCACAACATTTAAGATCCATCCATTTTAGCCTTAAGCAAAAATAACCCGCATTGCCGATCTTCGGAATCAAAAAATTACTGCTACACCCATCCCAAACAATTATCCGAATTAAATTTCGATGTTACTTTGTACATCCAGAAGCAACATAGTATTTTTTTTCTACTTACGTAACTGAAAAATGGCGTCTTATACGAGTACAAAGCGCGAAATAATGGGACAGAGAAATTCAATGACCTTATAAATCATCTTCACAAGAGATCCAGTTCCTGCTTTTGTAATTTATATTATTGGAGTACCAATGCGTTGAGTTGAAATAAATAAAACGATAAAAAGATTTTTTTTTCTGGCTTGTGTTGTTTACTTCCTTGTAGATGATGGGAGAGTCTACATCTACAATTGAAATGGTCATGTAAAGGGAGAAAAAAAGACTTGTCAATTTATTCAACATAAAACATTTTGGAACAATGTTTAGTGATTTTTTTCCCTCGCATGGTTATTTTAAAAACTACCAGATGTTAAGTTTCTGAATTCATATTTAGACCTTGATACTTGTTTTGTGGGCAGGACTCTCCTTCGCGTATTTTTTTAAGTGAATATTCGTAATTATAGGTGTTTGTTATATTTGTAATTTGGTGATTATGCTTTCTCCATATGTAGACAGATTTTTGAATGGGATTTATATGATCATGAGGTATATAAGTAACACTGGCGTAGCTAGTTCTGAGTGGTCCCGGTATCAAAATTTCTCGGGGGCTCTTTTTTAAAGCTCTTTAGGATATTTTGCTTACACATATTGGGGCCCCCGTATCGTTGATACGGTGGTAGCTACTCCCCTGATACTTAATCTGTACGAAGCAAAGACACGCACGAAAAACCAATTCATTTCTTAGGAAAAGGAAAAATATTATTTATTATTTTTTTTCTAATAAAATTTAGCAAAAAAAATTAGGATTCAAATTTTTATCTACAATTTTGAATCACTACATCGAAATTATAACTACCTAAAATTTAACCAACCATAGTTCATTGTAAGATTAGCTTAAAAAAAAGTAAGATAAAAAAATCTAAGTCAATTCCTTCTTAGGTCAACAAAGACAATTTTATTTTAGTTAATTAAATTTAATTAATGAATAAATATTTGTGTCAAGTGTCATCCACTACAAGCTTAAAAAAGTATATTTGAAACCGAGAAAAAATTCGCTAGAAAAACTTACCGGTGTCATTTGTTGGTACTAGTTCTAACATCGGCAGAATTAACGCAGAATAAATTTACAATTAAAAATAAAATAAAATAAATTAATTAATATTTGAAAAAAACTGTATTGCTATCAAATGACGTCCACTACAAGTTTTAAAAAATGTATTTGAACTTGAGAGGATAAATAAAAAGTATTTTATTAACGATTGAAAATTTGAACAATATATATATATATATATATATATATATGTGTATATATATATGCGTGTGTGTGTGTGTGTGTGCGTGTGTGTGTGTGCGTGTGTGCGCGTGTGTGTGTGTGTGTGTGTAATAATTCCCTCTAGTATGTTTTTTATTAACTCTTTGTACTAATATTTAAAATAACTTTTAACTCTTTGGTTTAAAATTAACATTGTAATCTTAATCGTAATCGACTAGTTTGAAATCCCTGTTCCACCTATTCTATCTAATCAGAACTACTATTACGTAATAATCACGTGCCTGCGCTGCTGCTATAAAAACAAAAATCTTTTGTAATCACCCTCTTTTGTCTGCCTGCCTTCTTCATGTAATCAGCCGCCTGCAGCGCGTTCTGTGTTTGTGCCATGTTTGCTTCTTGTTATATGTAATGCCGTCCCTACTTGATCTTTATGTGTTTCCAGATGTGAATAAACTGGATTATTGAAGTATATGACTGTCTAGTCAATCCCATCATAGAAAATGCTTCAACATACAGTATCATGCACACACCACCGGCCACGCCCTACCTTTGGTTCGCCATTGTTTAAATCAACCACTCGCTACGACATAGTATGCACCTGCTAAAGTTTTATCATTACATATATATATATATATATATCACTCTCCCTATATATATATTATATATATATATATATCACTCTCCCTATATATATATATATATATATATATATATATATATATATATATATATATATATAGGGAGAGTGTGTGAACTAATAGTAGAGGAATTGAAAAAAAGCTCAAACAAATTCGAAATTAAAATTTTTACTGTTTGATTTCTTCGATTTGGCTTATTTTTAGTCCATAGAAGGATTCCTTATGCCTATTCTGTCTGTTTCTATATAAATTTCGTTTTACTAAATTTTTTAGGGTTCATGTAAATAAATGTGTTATAAGATTGCGTTCTTAAGGTATCCGACTACGTTCAGAACCGTTATTTTGAAGAAGTGTATAAATGAATAATTTTTCTTTTAAACATGCATCTAACGTTATGTAGTGTCAACTAAATTAGAATATACATGCGTTTTTTTACAATTTTTTTTTATTGGAAGGATCAATCCAAACATATAAAACAACTCAAGTATCAGACAAGAACAATGATAAACAGGGACAAGCATTTGAAGTAAGACCAAGGACTAATTAACATAGGAACAAAAGTAAAAAGTTTAAAATTTTAACAAGAAAACAAACACAAGAAATGTAGTCTTTACAAGGAGTTTATGAAAGTGCTGGTGTTCCTGCATATAGTTTGCTTATATCACCACGTTTCTGTGAGACTCTTTATCTAGTTCTGGGTATATAAAGATGCTTTGCATTTATGATGTCCGAGCTTCAAATTTGACATATACTAGGAGGGTGAGTCGGAAAATAAGTTTCCTCAGTCGATTGGGGTCAGAGTTGTGTATGAAAGTCAAAACATAGAATGAGATACTAACGATAAGAGATTATTTTTCCACATAAGTACCAAGTATATTGAGATATTTGTCATACCGCTTGATAAACTTAAAAAAACCCACCAGGTAAAGCTCAGAGTTTTGCATACGGAAGAAGCGTTTAACGACTTGTTTGACTTCAGCATTGCTTCCCTAGCGCCTTCAGGCGAGATTCTTTTTCAAAGCCAGAAACAGATGAAAGTCACTTGGTGCGAGATCAGAACTGTATATCAGATGGTGTAGGCGCTCCCAATCAAGAGTTGCAATACGTTTCTGTGTTGCCGTCGCCGAGTATGGTCTCGCATTGTCATCCAGCAACACAACGCCAGATCTGAGAAACCCATGCCGCTTTTTCTGAGTCACCTCTTTCAATTTCGACATTGTGTCACAGTACCTACGCGGTACTGTGATACCCTGGTTCCAACCTCTAAAAAGTCCACGCAAAAGTAAACTCTTCTTCCGTATGCAAAATCATGAGTTTTTACCTGGAGGATTTTTTGAAGCTTATCAAGAGGTATGACAAATGTCTCAATGTATTTGGTACCTTTGTGGAAAAATAAAGTTAAGTCTTCCTCTTTAATGTCCCATTCTATGCTTTGACATTCATACTCAACTCTGACCACAGTCGACAGGGGAAACTTATTTTCCGGCTCACCCTCGTAGATGGAAGGATACCTATTTTATTAAGATAATGTTCCATGTAATCAAGACCTGTTTGCTGTCTGAAGTTTGCCACAGCCTCTTTACGGGGCTTTTTCCATGTGTCTTGGATGTTAGCCCAGAATTTGCCTGTTCATTTTGCTGCCTGGGTCAGAGATTCAAGAGTATCCAATAATTTCTCAAAAATATGTTTTTTTAAGTGACTCTGGAGGAAAAGGTTTGTTGTCATGTAGCTCAAGTGTTGCCTTGTGGCCACTCATGGCTAATAAGTCTGCCTTTAAAAACGATTTTTTCTTAAAGAAATATACACATAAAATTGTATAAAGAATGTTATTACAATAAAAATTATTTAAATGCAATTATTTAGCAAAAAAAGCAAAAAGAATGACATATTTTCAAAACCCTTTACAAAAAATGCTTCTGTAATATTTTTTCAAAATATAGCTAAGACTTTTGTGTACAGAGATCAAACCCGGATTTTTAAAATATATAATTTAGAAGTGGATTAATTCGTATTTTAATACATCAGAAATTTTAACAATCAACATCAATTATTACTTTAAGGTTCCCGACTACGTTCGGAACCGTGATTTTGCAAAAGCGTATAAATGGATAATATTTATGATTTTTAGTGTCACTTAGTATATCAAATTGTTTTAAGAATAGTATTACAATAAAAAATTATTTAAGTACAATATTTTGACAAGAAATGAACATAGAGTGATTAAATTTCAAAATATTCTCCTTTTGTGAAAAATGCTTCTATTATAAAAATATTTTGCCTGTATGTAGCTCAGACCTCTGTACAGAGGTTCAACTAGAATTTTTGAAATATATCACTTAGAAGTAGGTTTATCCATGTTTTACGACAAAGAGGGGAGAAATTTTAAGAAAAAAAACGCCGACAATTATTTCAATGGGTGGTAACTCTGAAAGTATTGTGAATGCTTCAAAAATCATAGTAGATCCTCTGTACAGAGGTCTGAGCTATATACAGGCAAAATATTATAATAGAAGCATTTTTCAGAAAAGAAAAACATTTTGAAAAAAGGGTATTCTAAGTTAATTCTTTGCCAAAATATTGTATTTAAATAATTTTTCTTTTGTCAAAATGTCGTTAAAACAATTTTATACATGTATTCTAATCTAAGTGACACTAAATATCATGAAAAATATCCATTTATGTGCCTTTTTAAAATCACGGTTCCGAACGTAGTCGGATACCTTAATTGATTAAATCTCTGAAAATAAAGCGAATTTTTTAAAGAAATCTTATTTCAGACTCTTAAGAGAAGTCTTACATATATGTAGGCCAAATATCATTATCATAGAAGCATTTTTTCACAAAAGGCGAATGTTTTGAAAATATGTCATTCTTTTTTCATTTTTAGCCAAAAATTGCACTTAAATAATTTTGTGTTGTAATAATCTTAAAGCAAATACAAAAAAAAAAAAATTTCATTCACACACTTTTTCAAAATCGTGGTTCCGAACGTAGTTGGATACTTTAAATTTACTGTACTTACCAGTAGCGCACTCAAGGGGGGTCCTGGGTGTCCGGACCCCCCAAAGCACTTGATATTTTTTCCGATTGATTATTATTCTAAGTATATAGTACGTAAAATTGAATTAAGTATTTGTTATTAATGATTAATTTTATTAATTAATGCTAATTATTTATTCAATAATTAGTTTTTTACTGTGTTTTGTCACACAAAATCGACAAAATCAAAAGGAGCATGATACAAGAATGGGGAACTTTCGACCTCGCCCCTCCCTTGAGAAATTCCTGTGTGCACTACTGGTACTTACCATACTGTTACGTGATTATGAATAAATTTTAAACCTTTTCTAGCGAAATAAACAAAAATCATATCACTATTTCTAAATGAATTATGTGAACTCATATAATGGATTCAGTTCTTTTACTTTTCAATAAAGATACAATTCCTTGAAAAATGTTATCAGTCAAATCAAATATTTATAAAGCTTCACTTGGTAAGTCTATCCCTTAACTTTCAATGAATAAATTGTAAAATATTCGTATCAAAAAATACGTAAGAATCTTTAACAAATAATTCTTCAAAATAAGAAAGTGGATGCAAAAGTTATTTTCCTTTAGTTTAATATTTACTCAAAGAGGGACTAATAATTTTAAAATTAATTAAATTTACAAACTAAATGTAACAGCAACCACCATTCCGGTTTCAAACGATACGTTAAAACTGGATGCACAATACTGTGAACTTCAAAGCTTGAACATATTACAAACATACTTTCCGCTGTATCTAAATGAAAGAAACGGAAAAGCTACGCAGGATATCAAAACTAAAACAAAGTCCTGTAATCATTACTACTTCTATTGCATTGTTTACTAATTACCAGTTCGTTCGGAATAAAAATACATCATATCCAGGAAGCCCTGCTCCATAACTTTTGCCTCCAACGTTATTCTACAACAAAAGGTTTCTAGTCGACATAGTATACATTTCCAAAAGAATCAAGGTTACACTTCACTTAACGGCATATTTTAAATGTGATCAACCATGCGTATTTCCCCCCGTATTAAAATAAAAAAAATAAATAAATAAAAAGATTTATTTGGCAATAAAGTGGCTCGAATAGATTCAAAGTATGAGATGAGTATGTCGCGGTTTTAAGTATGAAAGGTCAATAAACAAATCAATTCTTCTGTCATTGTGTCATCGGGCAGAATTTATTACTGGAAGAGCTTATGTGGTTGAAAAAATGGCGACACACTCATGAAATCTATGGTAGGATTGGAATAAACAGGAGTGAATGCTATTATATACATGAAAAATTCCCGTCTTTTCTGTGATACTTTTCTTCTGAAGCTATTGTTTATTCAAGAAACGCAAACTGAATTTCTAATTTTCTCTTTCATAAATTAATGTTTATTTATGATCTTTCTGAGATATTGCGTCTGAATTTCGAATGTTATAAATTTCATGTTTTGAAATTATGAATATTCTGGAAGCGAATGTTAAAAAGGTCGAGAAATTTAGAGAATTGTATTGCAATCACTTCCTCGGATCGTAAATGTATTTTTAAGGCAAAGACGTTATTGTTAAATTCTTAATATTTTTTTTGTTTGCCTACATTTAAAGTGTTTATGGTTGATACTGTACTGTCACGAAATTGAAGGGACTGAAATATTTTTTCGTGTTAACCCTGTATGTACCGCATTATGAATCAATGCAGTTTTTTTCGTGCAATATTTTTTTTTCCCATCACTACTTTGAAAATTAAGGGAAAAACATAAGCAAAATACTCAAGTTTGGGAAATTTAATCCGTTAGAGCTAATTAATTGATTAAAGATATTCAACTGTAAAATTAATTATACACACTGTTAACTTAAAATAAATAGTCAAATCGTTTTCTAAGGTCTTTATTGACATACAAAATATAAATAAATAAGACACTTGCCTTTTGACATTAACAACTTTTTCGGAACAAAAATGACTATCTTCGCAATCCGATCAAAATGTCACCTAAAAACGTAATTTCTGCAATAAAACTATTCGCCTTCCTCGCTAAAGTGCTGCCACATATCTTGGAAGAGTGGATTTAAAAGAATATTCCTGCTAAGTATCGTCAGAGTATTCGTAAAAATGGTTATTATATATAATAATAAAGTGAGAGAACTTATAAGTACCGTCGATAGATAAAGGGTTAAAGGATAATTATAAAAAAACCCCACCTATTCATCAAAATTAAATTTATTAGAGTACATTTTTATTATATATAGATATGTATGCATGCATGTATTTAATAAAAATCAATGAAACACAAAAACTGAATGAAAATTTTAATTCAAAATTATCTAGTTTGTTGAAAAACAAATCATTTATTGAGTTTTTAGAAAAAAATCTGATATTTTTCTTTGTATACTCTTTTTTAGCATCAAATAATCAACAAATTGTTAGATGTCACCCATTTTGTTATTCATTTTACCATTTGAATATGCGTCTAAATAACTGCGCATACTTTTTCTTCTTTTCGGATGACGTGGGACGTATCATTTCGTCGTCTGAATCTGCATTTGAGCTTTGAACAAGCTCCATAATGTCTTTGTCTGCCATAATTGGGGCTGTACACACATTATCATCATCTACTGCAAAGATTTCTTCCAATGATTCCATATAGAGCAGGGGTCGGTAGACTTTTCCAGGGTATGGGCTACTTCTAATCATTTCAAGGTGTTGCGATCCATCCAGTGGCGTGATGTGGTGAGGTAATAATATAAATACGAAGAAAAAAACTACGGCAGTATACGGTAATAAATACGGAAAAATACTGAATATGTTCCTTCTTACATAACTAAAATAAAAATAACTCACTTTTAAAACAGAGTTTAAAGCTAAACGCAAGATGCAAACATAATAATAGCCCCAAATACAATAATATTAAATTATGTATTTATATTATCAAACAATTCAAAAAACAATAAGAAATAAAACATTTTCATCTAAAGTTAGTACTCATAGTTATAGTCAGTAGAAAACTTAATCTGCATACTGCTAGCCAATCTTGAATATTTCGGTGTATAGTTACTAACTGTTTACCTTCAGGCGGTCATCCCAAAATGTCTTAGTGGTCCACCGGTCGATCGCGATCGACTTAATACCCACGCTTGGTATTGACTAAACCAAATAATACAGAAAGTTTCTCATGCATTTCATTATGTGTCGGTTCGGTTTCAATATCCTCCTCAATTTTTTCGTCTTAAGAGAAAAAAATGCATGAAAATACATAATAGTTTGTCGAGACCGTTGTATTATTTCGTGTTAATCGATATTTTGTCTTCAGCGTTTTCGCGATAAACGTAAATAATATTTTATATAATATAAAATTATATTATATATATATATAACTATCCAGATGGCACCACGGTTTTTTCCTTCTTGTGTTGGCGTTTCAATCTTTTACGCCATTTCTCTTAGGATCTCATCGCAGTAGGTTGTTTTTCTGAGTTCAGGATTTTTGTTTTAAAGTAAGTTTTTCCTAATACTTTCTATAAAAATTTTTTTTACTATTCCTCTCCTTGAGAGATTCATTATTGTTCTCTATTCTCAATTTCTTTTTACGATTTTATATTAGGTTCTTCATCCACGTGTTGTATTAGGCTTAACTTTTCAACTTGGCTTTTTTTCTCTATTATGTCGAAAATTTCTGCTGTACGGGAAAGGTTGGATCCACAAAGCTCTGCTTAACCCTAATTCGCTGTCCTAATTCAGCGACAGCTTCCAATTTCTTACTTCTTTAGCACTGTAGGTTCTAGTATTTCTTCACTTTTATTATACTATATAAATATAAAATAGGTGTACAACTTTGCTTCCGCCGTTTTGAATAGATGGCTGTAGCGGTAAGTGGAAGTCGAAATAAATAGATCGTAGATGTCATACAATAAGCTTAGGTATTTGTAAACATAATGCCATCGAAATATCAGTCGATTTGTGTCTGCATCATAAAGTTATTCTCGATTAAACATGTCAGCTTACGAGCCAAATTCTCGTCATTTGCTGGAGGTTTTAATTTTCTGCTTTAATATGAAGAAATCTGCGGCTGAGGCTCATCGAATGCTCTCAAATAACTATGGTGGGGCCGCTATTAGTGAAAGCACGTGCCGAGAGTGGTTTCATCGCTTCAAGAACGGTGATTTTGACGTCGAAGACCAGCATGGCGGTGGAAGAGAGAAGGTTTTCGAAGGTGCAGAATTGGAGGCATTACTTGATCAAGACTCGTGTCAAACGCAACAAGAATTGGCAGGATCATTGGGAGTGACGCAACAAGCCATTTCAAAACGCCTGAAAGTCATGGGAATGATTCAGAAACAAGGAAACTGGGTGCCGTACGAGTTGAAGCCGAGAGATGTTGAACGGCGTTTGTTTGCTTGTGAACAGCTGCTTTCAAGGCAAAGACGGAAGGGATTTCTGTATCGCATTGTGACTGGGGACGAAACATGGGTTCGTTACGATAATCTCAAGCGCAGAAAATCATGGGGATATCCCGGCCATGCTTCCACGTCGACGGCCAAACCGAACATTCACGGTTCCAAGGTCATGCTCAGTATTTGGTGGGACCAGCTCGGTGTAGTGTATTATGAGTTGTTAAAACCGACTGAAACAATCACAGGCGATCGTTATCGAACGCAATTAATGCGTTTGAGCCGAGCATTGAAAGACAAACGGCCGCAATACAACGAGTGACATGATAAAGTGACTTTACAGCATGACAATGCTCGACCCCATGTTGCGAAAGTGGTCAAGACATACTTGGAAACGTTGAAATGGGAAGTCCTACCCCACCCGCTGTATTCTCCAGACCTTGCTCCCTCGGATTATCACATGTTTCGATCAATGGCACACGGCCTGGCTGACCAGCACTTCCGGTCTTATGTAAAAAATTGGATCAATTCGTAGATCACTTCAAAAGATGACCAGTTTTTTCAACGCGGGACTCGTACGCTGCCCGAAAGATGGGAGAAAGTAGTGGCCAGTGATAGGCAATACTTTGAATCATAAATGTATAATCAGTTTTCTACAATAAAGCCTCGAATTTCGGAAAAAACGGCGGAAGCAAAGTTGTACACCTATTATATATATATATATATATATATATATATATTATATATATAGAGAGAGAGAGAGAAAGAGGGAGAATTAAGAAAATTAGTTTAACTTTAATAACAAAATTCATTTTAATTGAAATAAATAATTAAAATAATTAAAGAAACTGCATGATACGTATAATTATTATTTCTTTTAAATATTATATCTATATTTAAAAAAACATTTAATTTTTTAAGCATAAAATAAACAAATTAAAAAACTAATTCATATTCACAAACAATGCTTCCATGAAATTTTTAAAAAGTCCTCTAAATGCCAACCTTGAAAATGTGTGTGTGTGTGTTTTTCTGTTCTTTTTTAATTATAAATGAAAACATTTCACACCCAGTACTGTTATCAACAAATCTTATTCTGAGAGAAATACTGTTTTATTTTTGTTTACAATGAAACGCACCTTTATTATTAAATTTTCCTCTTGGAAATTTCATATCGAACTTTCCTAAAACTATTTGTACAAAGAAACTTTAAATAGTTTCGCTTAGAATATTCTTCTCCTAAGCTTGATATAAAAGTAACGCATTTTTGTTCTTACACTTTTTCACCTGAATGATTTTTCACGCCTGGAGCAAATATCAGATCTTTTAACATTACTGAAAATAATATTAGAAATTTGTTCAGCACATTTGACTTTAAGCAATAAGAAATATTCATAGCAAAATTGAAACACACTCAATAAAGATTTTATTTCCTAAAGGAATAAATACGCTCTTGTATCGTATAAAAGAAATCAAAGAGAATTTCACATAAGCAAAGCATCGAAAATTTGAAGTAGTTCGTAGAAGTAGAGCGGAGAGATGCAATTTCTCTGATATAAAAACCGTTACTGCAGGTTTTCTTATAAAAATATAGAACAAACTTTGTATCAATGTAAAATATAAAAATGTATGGATAAATATCTTTTTTATATATGTAAGTATCTGCAAAGTTAAATGTCTGTGTTTGCGCACGTATATGTGTTTTGCATATCTAAACATATTTATTCGAAGGGAAATATAATTCTTAAAAAATAAATAAAAGATGTATTTGTAAATATAATGTTCTATTACGAAATATGTAAACAGGAAAATTTTTTTTTCACAGATTGAACTCCTATTTCTCGATAATTTATATAAAAAATCTATTCATTTTTAGTCTATAAGTAGCAAAATTTTCTAATAAATAGAAAAGATAACTATATCCTATGCAAATACTTTGAATAAGGTGGGGCTATATTTTCATACAAAGACAGATAACACACAAAAATAGACTATTTATAATACATAAGAATTGGTATTCTTATCTTCTAGATCTAAAATTAAAATCCTTATCTAGGCCTACAAAAAAACCTATAATATACATTTTAAAAACTTATTTCTTTATTTACTGAAGAGTATTTTAAAATCATTAATGCAAGTTGCCATTTAAAAGCCTATGGCGGTGTGATATCTATATGATCTAGTACCAACATCACGCGAAGACGATTGTTTTGGCGTGATCGGTAAAGTACTCTCGTTCCGAACGGAAGGTACCCAGAACGAACCTTTCTTCCTTCCTTCAAGCTTAAATAAAAAAAACTAACCAATTCCCGAATTAGTGAGATCCAGTCGAAATTTAGAAGTTGAATTGAAAATTTATTAACGTAGCCCGTAATTATAAAGCAACAGAGGGCTATTGGCGACGGACCTCGTCATTTTGAACCTCTTTCATGTGTCAAGGACAACAAACTTCATCGAAAAAACTTTTGTATCAGCCACCATTGAACATTAATATAAGCTCTTTCTAGATATTGTTCCCAAGCTTCTGTCGGTGAAACAGAAAGAATTCCGTCTTGCAGTTGCACAGGACCTACTGGACACTATCTACGTTGAACCTAGTTCCTTGCAACTTGAGGCTGTTCTCGAAAATGAAAATGCCATTGAAAGGATCTCATTTTCAAAGAAGAGATGAGATAATGCAAAACGCGAGGGCAGAGTTGAACAGAATTCCAAAAGAGGTATTTAAAAAGTGTGTTCTACATTGGAAACAGTGGCGCAATGTACACTGTGATACTTTTGAGTATATAGTGTATAGCATACGTTGCCAAATACTTATACAAACGATAATCCAGAACAATAAATGTGAATGACTCAAGATCTCACAAACCTCAGTACAAACCGGCTGGACCATATGCCTGTTTTCACTTCTATTATGTGTAAGGTTCTAGGTCTGCATATAGACACGGACATGACATATTAATACACTGCTGGATAATTGCTAAGGACAGATAACACTATCATCCATAGCAACCACAAAATGAAAGGAAGCAAAATGTGGAAAATTAGAATAAGTGCGGGATATTAGTAAGAAGAAGTATGAGTATGCAAATTTTTTTCCACGTCTGTTCATCACGTGATAGCGTTCATAAGAACTTTAAAGGTTTTGACGCGTGAGGACAGTTGTTGTTTCAAGTCAAAGTTTTACAGGAAATATTTAATAGACGAAATTAAAATTTTTGGCATGTCTTCCCGACATCACATAGATGATTTTATGCGTGGCCGAATTATTGGAAAGATCGAAGAAGGGCGAAAAATAACAGATGTTGCCAGGGAGTTCGACATCGCTCACAGTGTTGTTTCACGGCTGTGGAAGTCATTTAAAACTACTGGAATGTGTAGTAGACGGCACGGGGGAGGTCGTGTTAGAAGTACGACACCTGAAGAAGACTGATATATCTTCCTATCAGCAAAAAGGAACAGGCGCACCACAGCTCAGCAGGTGGCAAATCAGTTTCTTGCTGCCTCAGGGAATCAGATCTCCGGAAAAACTGTTGCCAGACGTTTGAGGGGAGGAGGACTATACGCACGCCGACCTGTTGTGTGTGTCCCATTGACCAGACAGCACCGTACTGCCCGTTTGCAATGGTGTTGTGAACATCACAATTGGACTGAACGGGACTGGGCATGCGTACTATTCTCAGATGAGAGTAGGTTCAGTCTGTCATCGGATTGTAGACGCCAACTGATCTGGCGCGAGAGTGGTACTGCTTATCGTCCAGAAAATATCCAGGAAAAGGACCGACATTCGACATGCAGTATCATGGTGTGGGCCGGCATCATGATCAATGGCCGCACGCGCCTACATGTGGTTGCGAATGGGACTATGACGGCCCAACGATACATTGATGAAGTTCTACTTCCTCATGTTCGTCTTTTCCGTGGTGCTGTCGCTGATAAATTTGTTTTTATGGACGACAACGCAACATGTCATCGAGCACTCGCTGTTCAGGATTGTCTAGACAGCGAGGGTATTCAACGTCTCGTATGGCCATCGCGTTCTCCAGATCTAATCCACATTGAAAATGTATGGGATGCTTTGGGGAGGCAAGTTGCTGGTCGAAACTATCCTCCGACAAACAAGAACACCCTCATCCGTGCACTCACAGAGGAATGGGATAAATTGCCTGGATAATGTTGTGCAAAGTATGGTACGACGTGTGGAATGTTGCATCACACTCCACGGTGGACATATCCCGTACTGATACCTTTCTTTAAGGTGCCTTCTGACTTTTAGATGCATTGTTCCATTTCTCCGTACGCAGATCAAATGAACATTTTTTTCTTTCAGATGTTTTACAGCTTTTGTACTTTCCAGAAAAATAAATATTCTTTATTCTAATGTCTGAACAGTGTGGCAACTATATTTTATCCTACTAGGCCTCATGTCTCGCTTAATGTTATGCTACATAGCAATTTGTGATCCGTCCTTAGAAATTGTTTAGCAGTGTATATATATATATATATACAACTAAAAATATTTCAAGTTAGACTTTTTGTAAATTAACATATAGTTTAAACTAGTGTTAGCCAAGAAAACATGATCGTGAGACAGTAAATGTTTGAAAACGCAAATTCGAATTCGACCGTCGTGTAACGAGATTTACGTTCATTAAATTTGTCAGAACACGCGAAATCTATGCACTGAAACGATGAGGTTATTAGGTGAGAGAGACCTAAGCTCAGGGGTCTCGTCTTTGTCTCTTGACATATGGTTCAAAATCTCGAGATACGTCGCAAGTGTTCCTCAAGTTATTTCAAAGTGTGATATTAAAAAGCAATACATCAATCAAAAACCTAAATGTTTTTTTACCGTAAAATCTGGCGTATAACGCGCACTTTGAACACAAAAAATAAGGACGAAATTTAAGGGTACGCGTTATACGCCGGGAATAAAAGTGAGAGATTTAAAAATAAAAATAAAGATAAACATAGAAAAAGTTAGGCATCAACATAGATTTAAATACTGTTTATTTTTTTTTAGAAGAAATGACGTTCCTTACGAACTTAAAGGGTTGTATTTCTTGAAATATCTATTTTGTTCTATGGTTTTGAATAATACCTTGAATAAAGGACTTCAAAACAACAACTTTGCGCACGTACACAATTCAGGTTTGTATAAAAAAGGGGTGCGCGCTATACAGCGAATATACCTAAAAATTACAAATTACAGCTGGAAAGTATAGGTGCGCGTTATACGCCGGATTTTACGGTAATAAACTTTTAAAAGCAATACATGTTATTAATACACGATAATATTGATTTTCTTCAGAATTCAATGCACAAGTTTTTATTAGAAGAAAAAAAAAGGCACAGCTCTCTCTCTCTCTAATAATGCATATTATTAAAATATCAAATACAAAAATTAATATAATTCAAGTAAATACATCATTAAAAAATCTTAAAGATTATTATGAAAACACATTTCTAATATTCAATGCCCATTCATTTATATATTTCATTACTAAATTTCACAACGACTACACAAAAAATATAATAATGATAATTACTGTAGAATCTAATTTGTACTTTTTTGTACTACTTAAATTCACGATTACAAACAAGATGCTGAAGATTTTTCTTTAAGAAAAATCTTGGCTATGTCTCTACAATATTGCACTTATTTTTTAAAAAAAATTTTCTTTTTGGTTTTTGTTTGTAATTTATAAAAATAGAGCCTTGACAAATCCAGATATCCGTCGTTCTCAGCTGTCATATTTCAAAATGTAAAATCGAATTTGATTTTCGGGGTAAATTTAAAATAGAAGATGTGTGTGTGTGTCACACACAGTTTCGGAATACTTTACTTGTATAAGCTCACTTTATTTACTTTTATACTTCACTTTATTTGAAAGAGATAAGAACAAAAATAACTTATGTGTGGTAAAAATATGTGAAAGGTTATCTTAAAAACTTTTTCGCGAAAAATGTATGTACTTATAACGTCATCGTAGTGGTTATAGCAAATTGTAAGAGTGCTTTTTATTTCCTAAGTATTTAATTAGAAAAAAACGGCTATTGCACAGAAGCCATGTTTTTAACACATCAGCATACTTTGTCCATCAAAATAATGTCTTTAATAAATCGATTTTACTTGCAAATTCTTCAAAGTTCTTTTACTTGAGAAATTTTTTTTTCTATTGTAAGTATCATTATTAGGAGAAAACATTTTAAAAGATGAGACTCTTAATTTACCTATTAAAGAACACAGATTCTCGTAAAATATTTTTTTTCTATAACCTAAAGGTACAAAGATTTTATAAGCTATTATTATATTTATTAAATAGAATTATTTTCCATGTATTAGTCTATTGTAAAAAGAAAAAATATTTTTTATTTAGAAAAAAAAGGCAAGATTGATGATTAAAATTATTAATTCATGATTATAAATTTCGTTCTAAATTGAAAGAAATATTTTTAGTTAGTAGAATGAAAAATAGAACAGTAATATCAAAAAATTTAGGCACTAAACAAAGTTTGTAATACAAATTAATATACTAACATTATAAGATTTTCAAATTACATACTTCTAAATGTCATGCTGTAAAGGGGAAAAAAATTGCAATATTTACATTATTTTTACTGGTAAATAAAGTCTAAAGAGGTTTTTTTTATGTTGCGCTTAATGATATTTAATGTTGTTTTAAGATACTCTTCAACTTTTCTTTAAGACTAGTTCTCGAAGTTATTACTTGAGAATATATATATATATATATATAAATAAAAAAGCAATTATATGAGAAAAAAATCTTACGTCATCGTTAAATTTTTTTTTTCTTTTTACAATTGCCTTTTTTAAAAAATCAGCATCAAGCAAAAACTTTGAAAAATGACTAAAAAATCTAGTTTTTTTTTACATATTTATTAAATTAAATTTTTTTCCCGTGCAAATTAATGCAGAGATATGAATATTACTACACATTATATATCTAAATACATTTAAAAAATTTACATAAATAATTTTTTACATTAAAAATAAATAATTTTTGACCTATTATAAATAATTTGTTTAAACTCCATTTTTTAACGTTTTATAAATAAATTGTATCTTAAGCATCTACAAATGTATTAATACAGTGGTAAGTATTGAATTTACATCTGTTTCAGAATTATTTTATTGACAATTTTTATGGAAGAAAAATCAATGCCCTGGGTGAGGTTTTCGAAATTTATGTGAATGTTATTAAACTGTAAGAAAAACTTTGAAAGACTTCACATATATTAGTTTCATTTTTCATAGTTTATAATCAATCTTTTTTAATTTTTATCCAGTACATATATGAGTTTCCCCCTAAAAATCGATTTAAAACTCTTCAATTTGTTTAAAAATGAAACGATTTGAATAATTCCTCTTCAAAGAAATCTACTCTTGCCGATACTCAAAATCATAAAATATTCAACACCGGAAACCGTAACTGATTTTATTTAAGCATAAACAAAAAAGAAAACTCCGAAAACTAATTACAAATACTTTTTAATCACTTAATTGTAACCGAATTCATTTCCTCGAAAACAGGTGAAAAAATATCTAAAAATCGAATTTTTCTTAGTGAGAAAGATCGTCTGTCCGATATCCGATGATTCAATAGAACCAACCTTCTTGCGACTAGTTCCATAACGTTCTTTGTTAAATTTTATCCATTCTAAAAATATTTTCTTTAGAGATATTTTAAGAACATTAATCATTGAGATGTTAAACTGAAATAGTTTAAGGAAGTTGAAAGTTACTTATGTTAATCTGCAAACGATGAATCTGGCAACAAGCAAAAGGAATTTAAGTCGCAAGAAAAGTTGTTTTTCCACTTTTTTTTTTGATAATGCTCAAGGATATTTTTTCTCCTTTTCCATTGGGCAAAATATACAGTTCTAGAAATGATTCATGAAATATTAAAATATTTATCTTCAATTGATACATTTCAAAAGAATAATATACTTAACTATTAAAAAAATATGTAGGATATTTCTTTCCGGCAGGAAGAATACTTTAAATCTAGACTTGATTCTTCAAACGATCGCTACAAGAAAAATTGAAAATTCGGAAGAATTTATTCGAATCTTCCTATGTTTTTTTATATGTTATTAGTAACTCAACGCCGAAATTTAGAAAGTAAAACAAAAAGACTTAATTCTAGCGCCTAAAATTTTATTCTTTTTTAATAAATGAAGATTTTTAAAGTAAGATTTCGATATTGATCGAATTTGTATAAAATATAGTTAGATAAATATAAATTAGTAGTTCATGAATATTTTTCTAATAAATTTGAAACTGTAATTTAGCTTCTGAGACTAATTTCATCGGAGGAGAATTTTAATTCTGCTTGATTTTTTGCTTTTTTTTCCCTTACATTTCCATTTCTATAATTCATCAAATTTCAATTCGACAGTTTATTTGCATAATTAAATTGATTTTATTTTTTGAAAAATTCGAATAATTTTAGTTGGAGATTTCATTCCAAATAATGCAGACAAATACAATCGGGGGGTGAAATTACAGTGTCTTTTCGAAATATTTTTCGCTTCGTTTTTTCTCAAAATTGTAATTTTTAGATTTTTAAAATGAATTACTGGGAAAATGTTCTTAATTTTTTCGAAATAAATTTTTAAAAACCCGAGATGAAATGTCGTCAAATGTGCAAAACCTACAAGATTTGTAACGTAGCATTTTTCATTTTATGAAAAACTATGAAATTGAATATTTTTGAAATCGTCATCTCATTAAATGAGTGTTGTAATTATTCATATAACTCTTCTTATTCTATTTTTCTACTTTTGTTTCATGCAACTTCTGAATCCTTTCGTCGATCTATGTACCTAAGTACTTGTTTAGGAACTTACAAAGTGTATGTATGCACCTTTCTCGTAGTTATTCTGCTCTACTTTAGTATAAACAACGAGATGCATTCCGACTTACCGCCAGAACAGCTTGAAGTTCGAAACGTCAATTGATAGCTCCATTGGGTCTTATGGAACAGTTTCGATAAAAAGCGAGAAAATGTTCTACATCGTGTCCTGATTTCGTTCCACGCACGAAATCCAAACGCACAGTATATCCTGCACACACTGTAAAGCGTTCTCAGGAACACAACACAGGTTTATGGAAAGTGCATTTGTCGCGATTTGATGCTTACATGGGAGAATGAGGAATTGTTGACTGTTCTATGTGGGTGCAGTTCGCTGACTGGACGAAGGATCACATCCCGATTTCTGAAAGACCGCTGCTCGCAACGCCGCCGCCGCAACAGTCGGAGATAGGCAGGCCCCCCACGTGATGGGAGTATATTTTTTCCTTCTCGTATCGGACGTTTGCAGATTTCGGGGCATTGGGCGCCATCTGTTGAGGATGCGGAGAAGTACAAACAAATATATGTTCCATTATTAAAGACAAGAATATTATTTTGTAAATTATGTCGAGATTATGTCATACTCTTTAGATCAGATGAATAATGACTACTTGTATGGCATATTCATTTTTTAAGAAGAAATTGGGTATTTATTTATTTTTTGCCAAGTTTTTGTAACCAAAATAATATACTGCTAGCTAATTTATTTTTTGTCTATCTATTGCGAAAATTTCAAGAGAAAAAAAATGGGCAAAACTCCAGTATTCACTTTAGTAGCAGTATTTATACTGTGGAAGAATTTATATTTGGTGTTTATTTATGTTTCATTAAGCGATTTACTCATACTTTTAGCGATATTCATTCATCTAACATTCTTTTTACCCCTTCTTTTTTTCATCATAGATATGTTAAAAATTTCAAAAGATTGCACAGAACTGTTAATTCACTTATCCAAAAGCTGTTTACAATAAGTAAACAGTAGATTTGCCTGGCAAGATAGGCAACTTCTTCAATCACATTACCTATTTCACCAGGCTATGGCACTGATTATGTCTTAATGTCAGTGATTGAAGAAAAAAATATACGAATCGACGAAATTTCAAAAGCGCGGAACTCGGTGTTCGCGTAAATCGGGGTAGTCTAAGTTGAGGTATTGCTGTATATATTATTATTACTATTAATGTCACATTTAGAAGTAATACGAGGATTATAGGCTGAATACCTTAAAACAGGGATGACCAACATGCGGGCCGCATGTGGCCCGCCAGTACGTAAGTTAAGGCCCCCTGACTCTTCAAAAAAAATTTATTGAATATCACGTTTTTAAAGTTTTTTCATTTTGAAATTTATTTAAGGGAATATATATATATACAATTTATTTGCCTGCTAACTGTTCTTGTTTTAAACTAAATCCTTTTTGATAATAGAAACGTCTTTTAGATTAAAATAGATTTATATTTAATCAAACAGTTACATTTAATTTTACTATAATAAATTACTTTTTTAATAAATTCCTTATTGCATTATGCATATCCTTTGTATGGTACATGATTCTCTGTGTATGCGATTTTCATTTCTCCTCCACCTTTTCTGTTTGGAGTGCGCAAAACGCAAGAGGCAGTAAGAGATGTTTTTTAAAGTTTAAAAAATTATTCAGAATGGTCAAGATAAAAAGCAATGTATACTTAATCGTTTGAAAATGACAGCACAATCAAATGTCAACAATAAGTAACGAAAGATCAACTCGAAAGGAACTCCGTAATTGTCAAGAAAATGGCAACACTGCAATATTTCAAACATTATTTGATCATTGCATTATTATATTATATATAAACATTATTATATTATATATGTCTGTATACATGAAAAATAATGAAAACAATAATAATAATTCCTTCTGTTTTAAATTTTCACTCCAATAAATGTTTTTTTGTTTCCAAATCTGATATAAAGGTACATATTTTTATGTGCGACCCGCGAGATTATAATGTTTTTCCGAAGTGGCCCGCAAGGTCATTTGGGTTGGACACCCCTGCCTTAAAAGTTTGGGATCATCCTAAGAGGTTTACAACTACAAACAGGCCCCCTAGGGATCAAACACCCCGCATACAATATTTATTGAGCAAAATATTTTTTTATGTATCTTTTTTTTACAAAAATCTACATACAAGTTTAAACAGAATTTATTTTACAGAAATTATATAGTTTCTTTGTATTGCAGGATTTACAGTATATACATATTAAACACAAAGCTATTTAAAAGAGAAAGGAACAAAAAATATATTAATCATTTACAGAGAAAAAAATGCAAATGATGGCCGAACCAGCGTACCAAGGAATAGGAGCAAGATAAAAAAAAAAAAGATAAACTTTTTAAAACGGTATAAATGTAATAAATCAAAAATTAAATCTTCACTTAATTATACAATTAAACCCTAATCAGAAAAGAGAATTCTATGCATTGAGAAAAAAAATAATAAAACATACTCAGAGCCTCAGGTTTTAAAAAAGACAAGGGAAAGTGTGAAGGAAAAACAAAACCAACTGAATTTCTTCGGAGATATCTTATCTTTTGCTATTTTAAAATGAGAAATTAAATTAACATGAATATTTGAATTGTTAATCAAGAGCTGAACGTTAATGTATACGGAAAATATCGTTGGGCTTAGTAAGTAGATATTTTTTTTACGAAAGTACAGTGAAACACATAGTGATTCGTGTCCTTGACATATCCACAAGGGCAATTGGAGTTTGTTTTTAAATTAAGTTTATGTAAATTGCATGGAAACGTGCCAGGGCTAGTTAAAAATTCATAAATGTGCCTATGAAGAAGCTAAATATTAACATTAGGTGTCGGTAAATAATTTTGACCCAAGTCCAAATAGTTAGAATTTGTCAAAAAATCTCTCGCAGCCTTCATTAAGTTCACATTTAAACGTTTTCAAAATGTAGGAGCGAGGAACAGGCACCACTTTCAAAAAAGCCAACCATCTTAAACCCCTTCAGAATTAAAAATTTTGCAGAAATATTATTGCATAAATATGACGCACAAGATAATTACAGTAAGAGCATTAATAGGGTTTGGACTTTTTAAATTATAAGGTAAAACTAAGAGCTAGAAATAACATTAAAAAATGGAATGGCTAATATTTACAGGCATTTACTCGCATTTATTTTGATATATCCCATTCTTCAAATTCTCGTAGACTCTTCCTTTTCTTTTAGAGCATCCTTTTGTTCTCAATTTTTGGAGAAATACATCATTACTTAAGAGCACATCTTTAATTGAAATTTAATTTTCTTTTTAAAATTTTTCATCTCTTGAACCATTAGGGAAAGTGCAGCTCATGTTAAGAGACCCTTCCTTTAGATCAGGGGTACTCAACCTTTTTTTCTGTTGGACCGCGTACATATGTTAGTTATTTTACGCGGGCCGCAACATGAGGAGAAATGGGGGAGGGGAGGGAAGAATGCTTTAACTAAGATAACAATGGAAATTTAAAATTTGGAAAAGTGATCAAAATATTACAACTCCTGTTTTATTTTTTTAATTAGTTTTTATTTTTGTCTCTAACACTAAATTAGAAGCATTTAAGAAACACTCCTTCACAATTTCAGTTATCAGTAAACAGTTTCATATGATTACCAATAATATAATAAACTTCGTAGGATGTCTTTGTTACCCCCCGTTGCGATATTACCATTGACAAAACACTGTTGTTGTTGCAAAGATTATTCAAGTAAACCTATTTATCGCCTCTTGAAAGAAATCTTCGAGGAAAAGTGCCACTGAATGATTCCTGTTTATTTGTAAAGGGTGTTTTTTTTTAGAGTTATAGAAATTTAAATTGCAATAAAACAACGATGTATTATTCGATTGACATGAATTTTTTTTATTCGAAAGATAATCTTGTGGCATTACATTTTAAATATGATTTCTGGCATAGGACTGCCACGGCTGGCTTGGATGTTGTCCAATCTGGACGTCCAATTTTCGATGACTTTTTCCAACATTTGTGGCCGTATATCGGCAATAACACGGCGAACGTTGTCTTCCAAATGGTCAAGCGTTTGTGGCTTATCGGCATAGACCAATGACTTTACATAAACCCACAGAAAATAGTCTACCGGTGTTAAATCACAAGATCTTGGAGGCCAATTCACAGGTCCAAAACGTGAAATTAGACGGTCACCAAACGTGTCTTTCAATAAATCGATTGTGGCACGAGCTGTGTGACATGTTGCGCCGTCTTGTTGGAACCACAGCTCCTGGACATCATGATTGTTCAATTCAGGAATGAAAAGTTAGTAATCATGGCTCTATACCGATCACCATTGACTGTAACGTTGTGGCCTTCATCGTTTTTGAAAAAGGATTCCACCAGCCCATAAAGCGCACCGAACAGTCAGTTTTTCTGGATGTAACGGTGTTTCGACATACACTTGTGGATTAGCTTCACTCCAAATGCGGCAGTTTTGTTTGTTGACGTAGCCATTCAACCAGAAGTGCGCTTCATCGCTAAACAAAATTCGCTTATGAAAATCGGGAACAACGGCAATCTCGTTTTGGGCCCATTCGACGAATCTACGCCTTGCTTGATGAATTGATGATCGTTTTGATGAATTGCCAAACCAAACTGAGAATAAATCACTTGACAGCTGTTAAATCGATCGCCATCTTGGAAAGTAATGCCAACTTAAACTTCTATACCTGGAAAAAAAACACTCTTTATTTTTTAAATACATCACTTTCGTGACAATTCAAGTACTTACTGATCTCTATGTTTGTTTTTTACTACAAAATAGTCAACCTCCCAATCGTCTTGAAACGATATATTTTCTTCAAATATTTTTCGCTTGCAAGATATGAAACATAGTTCAAAATTAGTTCCACCCATAAAATTGTCGCTAATCCACTGTTTTTTATCAATAACCGTAACCGTTCCAAATAGAAAAAAATATATCAATTCGTACCGTATGACACCGACAGCAAAAAGCAAAATTGATATATTTTATTTTTTGACAATGGATTTCCCACCAAATTTTTAATGCAATGTTCTTAAGTAAGCGAATTTTTCAGAACCATGAGCCATAATCGGGCCACTTAAAAAGGCTCAGTGGACCGCAGGTTGAGTATCGCTGCTTTAGAGCATCGTTTCATGTGTTAGTTTGTACTGATCTTAGAACACATTTTCAAAATAAAAATGATACCTCTGTTTTAATTTACGTCGCGCTATAAAGCAACAATAGGGCTATTGACGACGGATCTCGTAATTTTGAACTATGGTCAAGTGACGAGATCAAGAACTGAGCTCGCACATCTCTCACTTTTCTACCCCACCACGCCAACGAGGAGACTTAAGTCCATGACGTATTTAACCTGCATCAGCCCCTCTACATGGATCAGGGCTCAAACTTGATATCGCCAGTCACGAGTTCGTGACCATGACCACTAGGCTACCGCGGTCAGACATCAAATTTAATATAAATTATCGAAGCAGTAATACCAGGTGACCCAAAAGTCCGTTGACATTTGAAACTTCAATAATTAACGGAATAGTGTTGGTAGATAGGTAAACATTGACACATATGCTTAAAATGACATAAGGCTTTATTGAAACCAAAAAAAGAAGAAAAATGGCCAACATAGATGGACGAAAGAAAAACATTGTGATGGGGCTTCATCGCGCATCTCACTAAAATCCTCTTGGGGAATATTTGGGGCCAGAATGGCCTTTCTTTCCAACCAACTCAAGAAGAAAACGCGATATGCAGATTAGGAATGATTATATTTTTTGGAACTTTAGCATTCGCGAAATAGGCTAGAAGAGTCTTAGAAGTCTGAGGAGGTCTTAGGAAGTATTATAAGAACCATATAGAAGTTGGCTTCGAAGCCAGAAGATTGTCTAGTTGCCGAAACAAGTTGGATTACAGTAATACATAGAAGGTATAAAGTTTGGTAGCTGTTCGACGTGGAATATCGTTAAGCGATATAACATTAAACTAAAATGATGGAGCGGACTCTAGTGAGCCACTTCTGATCATTATCTTCTTTGAGTTGCATTGCTTAATATAAATTGAGATAATAATAAACTAAATTTATTATGGAAGTTTTGAGTGGTCAATCTTTTATCACTACAGACTTCGGTCGCGTGGATGAGGAACAGATGATACCTCCAGCCCGAGGGGTATCACAACGTCAGTGACGCCGCATGCAAATCGTATATAAAATGAGCGGTAGTCAGCACTTGTGGCATGTTGACTTTACCATAAAAGGCATTGTTACTCGAGCTGTACTATCAGAATGGAGAATCTGTCACTGCAGATTTACGATCCTTTAGCCATGAGAAGGGTGTGAAGGATCTCTTGCGCCCATCGTTCGGTGAAGATCACGTGTTGAGTCGGCCCCTTCCGTCATGCTTGTCCTCCCAGGTCCCCAAACCTCAATCCATGGGATTATTGTTTGTGGGGTTACCTGAAATCACAAGTCTACCACGACCGTCCGACATCATCAGGGATGTTAAGAGATAACATATCACGGCAATTTCTTACTGTACCTACAGATATACTGTTCAGTGCTGTTCTCAACATAATCCTCTCGACTACAGGTACTGCTCATGAATGGCGGCCTACATGTTGAATATTTGTAATGAAGAACCTCCTTTATTGCCAGAAATCAACAGTTATTATTGATGTAAATTAAATGTTAAATAAATAGATGGCGCTACACGTCATCTGAGAGAGATATTTTGTTTTGTTTGTAGAGTCAGAGTTATGTTATGTTCTTTGTGCTGTACACATGTCTAATAAATCCAATGTCTAAAAGATGGACTGAATTACTGGAATGAGACATAAAAATGTCATGGATATGAACGCTTAACTGACCAAAGGAATTAAGGATTTAGGAAATGTAACAATGATAATTATTTCTTTTGTTATATTTATTTTCTGTCAGTCATATTTTGAACTTTTTTGGTTTCAATAAAACCCCATGCCATTTCAAGCCTGTTTGTCAATATTTACCTCACTACCCACATTATTCCGTGAATTATTGAAGTTTCAAACGTGTTAACGGGTGTTTGGGTCTCCTAGTATGTACCGCATTTACTCGAATCTAAGCCATCAATCGATTCTAAACCGCACCCCTAATTCTCTACATGTTTTTAAGAAAACTAAAAAGTTGAGCAAAAGGCTCATCAATATCCGATACTTAAGAATTTTTTTTAAAAATTTTAATGAGAAATAATAAGTTAATAATTAATTTATTTGACCAGTATTAAAAACTTTCAAATACATACATGGACCTATAATTACTCTTCTCGTCAGTGTCATGTTTCAAAAATGATTCCTCATTCCCATTGTTACAGCTGACTTCGGAATAGGTGCCGGTGTCGCCATTTTCCTCACGGTGTCGTCCTCCATGCCATCCAATGTATTATGTAACATAAAGTCTTATGTAACATATTTTCAAAAGAATGTTATTGAAGAATTATTAAAAACTGTTAAGGTATCCGACTACGTACGGAACCGTGATTTTAAAAAAGCGCATAAATGGATAATTTTCATCATATTTAGTGTCACTTAGATTAGAATATATGCATACAATTGTTTTAAGGACATTTTGACAAAAAAATTTATTTAAATACAATATTTTGGCAAAAAATTAACTTAGAATAATCTTTTTTCCAAATGTTCTCCTTTTGTGAAAAATGCTTCTATTATAATAATATTTTGCCTGTATATAGCTCAGACCTCTGTTCAGAGGCTCAACTAGAATTTTTGAAATATATAACTTAGAAGTGGGTTTATTCATATTTTACGACAACAGAGGGGAGCAATTTTAAGAAAAAAAAACGCGAATAGTTATTTCAATTGGTGGTAACTCTGAAAATAATGTGAATTTTTTAAAAATTCTAGTTGAGCCTCTGTAGAGAGGTCTGAGCTATATACAGGCAAAATATTGTTATAATAGAACCATTTTTCCCAAAAGGAGAACATTTTGAAAAAAGATTATTCTAAGTTACTTTTTGCCAAAATATTACATTTAAATAAATTTTTTTTGTCAAAATGTCCTTAAAACAATTTCATGCATGTATTCCAATCTGAATGACACTAAATATCATGAAAATTATCCATTTATGCGCTTTTTTTTAAAATCGCGGTTCCGAACGTAGTCGGATACCTTAAACATGTATAAGCAAAAATTATTATAATTTTGTGTACGCCATCGACGTACATTTGTTTCATCTGTGTCAAATTTTCAGTGGCCTCTGCTCTGTTTCCGTTTTTTTCTGCGTGTAAAATTGCCTCCCTTTTTATTCTTGCGTCATAGTGAACTCGTCTAGATGCTATTACCGATATCTTTGATGTTAAAGGGATTAAAAGAAAGCGTATACAAAAAAAAAAATCCTAAATACGAACATGCAACGATGTTTATGGTATACTGAATACCAGAGTTAAACTGCGGAATGAGATAAGTCATCGATGCAAGTGGCCAGAATGGATGGTTAATTTTTTTCTTTTGAAAGGAGTCGAAACCAACAAATCCCTATCCAACAAATGTTTTACTTTCAGTTCTAAGCCGCACTCTATTCTCATTAGCCTTAACAACGGAAAAAATGTGTAGTTTAGATTCGACTAAATACGGTATATCTCTTTTTGTTACATTGTACCCTTACAATTTAAAATCATTATACAAAAATATCAATTTCTTCCAAATAAGATATAAAACTCATTTAGCATTACGGTATAGAAGATATATGAAACTCATTTATCGGAAAAAATTTTCTGATTTAGGCAGAAATAAGTAGAATAATAATAATAAAAAAATAATCTACTCCTTATATCAGATAGTAACCAAATACATATATACCATTTTTCTAGAGCACTTTTCCATTTAAATGGGTATTCCAATTTAAGTATCTATCCTTTAATGTTAAAGAACCATTCTTAATATTCGAACCACTTCTATGGTAAAAAAATATCTTGAAAGTTATGGTACATTTGTTCCAAATGTAAGAATGTTTGTTTCATTTTGGATCTAACATTTTGTTACTATTAGGGTTGTAATACATGGCGTAAAAGGATAAAAGGGTTGTTTACAAAAACTCTAGTGAGTTAATGTGATTTGTGTGTGTGTGTGTTTTATATTACAGAATAAATTAACCATAGCATAGAAAACCATAAAGGATGCAAAAATTAGAATGAAAATAAGAATATTACTATTTAGTGGTTCTACTATACCAAAGAGAAAAGTTAGAATGAGAGAAGCAATTGATAATAAACTGCTTCTCTTAAATATATGTCAATGAAAACAGCCAAATGACTGGAAAATGTACGACTAGATAAAAAATGAATAATGAATGAGAATTCTATAAAATACAGAGACAGAGCTTTTTGTTTAGAATACTAAAGCACTTCAATAAAATTATCTGAGGAAAATATATTAGCACCCAATATTTAGTAAAAATATATATAATTAGTGACGATGTGTGTGTGGGGGGGAAGAAATGTACAGAGTTGTAACACCATTCATAAGCAATTATATGTGTTGAAATTTTAAATAGATCACTTCTAATACAATAAAATTTTTATTCTTATACCTTTTTTTTCAAAGAGAGAAAGAGTCTTTTATTAACTTATCTTTATATATACTATATATATACCTTATTTATTCGAATTTAAGCCGCCATTGATTCTAAGCCAATCCCCAAATTCTCAACAAGATTTTGTGGAAAAGGAAAAATAATGAAAAATTGTTTATCGACATGCAATTTATGAAACTAAAATAAATTTAAAATGAGAAATAATAAGGAGTGAATAAAAAAATTAGTTATTTTATCAGTATTATAAACTTTTAAATACATACATGAACCTTTAATTGCTCTAAATACCCCATCCAATAATCCCCCTTAAATTCTAAGCCTCACCTGATTTTCAGTAGCATTAACATTTGAAAACAAGTGGTGTAATATAAAAGAAAAAATTTTAAGTCAATTCCTACTTAGATCAACAAAGAAAAATTTTATTTTAGCTACTTTTTATTAAATAGTTACAATTAATATAAATACGTATATACGTAGGACAGAATCGCAACATTAAGTGGTAATTAATTTTTATTAATTATCATTAAAGTATCGTATTGTCATCCAACACAATCGTGTATATATAAAATTTCAGTTTAACTGAATGCTTTAAAACGCGAGAAAAAAAATCTTTTAAAGTTTTGACCCAAGTCGCTAAAAATGAAACCAACGTGGCTGTATCTGTAATTCTTTATTATGAGTTTCAGTCAATTAATTTTAATTAATTATAATTAAATGATCGTATTTTTACTAAAAACAGTAGCGTATAGAAAATTGCAGCACAAACGAACGCTTTAAAATGTGAGAAAAAAACCATTTCATGTTTTGACACAAGTCGCCAAAATGGTCACTCAGTGGCCAAATGTGATGCCAACGGGGCTGTATTTGTAATTCTTTGAATAATAAGTTTTAATCAATTAATTTTTATTAATTATAATTAAAAATTACTGTATTGTCATCCAAAATAATCATGTATATAAAATTAAAATTTCAGCTCAATTGGACGCTTTAAAATGTATTTTATTAACGAATAAAAATTCCACCAAGATAAATAAATATATAGAGAGTGTGAGGTAATAGTAGAAATTGAAAAAGTGCGGCTTAGATTTGAGTAAATACGGTATATAAAGGAGAAAAGCGTGACACACTCACTCATCGAGATATCTCCGGAACTATTACACCTACAGTCTTGAAATTTGGTATAGGTAGTATGCTCTTATCATATATTGAGTAGAGATCCGTTAAGAACAGGTTTTGCGAAAATCAATCTCCAAGGGAAATTGCAAGGGATTAAAGGGAGTTATAGATAAAATTATTCCTCTTTTAATCTTTTTGAATCATTTACTTCAAGTTTGGCAAGTATGTTTCATTTGTTGCATATAGATCCGCTAAGAATGAATTTTGCGACAATTGACTCTTATGGGGGAAGCGGGAAGTTACTAAGGCGTATTGATAAAAGAAGATTCCCGTTTTTGAACTACAAGACCTACAATAATGAAATTTGGTATGCATATTCCGTTTGTTAAATTGAAGTTCATTAAGAACGGGTTTTACGGAAATCAACTCACAACGAGTTATTATATTTAGACACTAAATTTGGTAAGCATGTTTATTTTGTTGAGTGGAGATCCACTAAAAATGCGTTTTGCGGAAATACACTTTAGGGGAAATGTGTTACAGGAGCGTATAAGTTAAATCTACCTTAATTTTCGAAATCATTAATCATACGTCTTGTCCTTTTTAAATTAAGTGGTGGAAGTTATAAGGATGCTTTTCAATTCAATATAATATTTAATGCTCGGACTTCGATATCAATAATTTATATATAGTATAAACAGAATGTATTCAAACAACATCATGAAATACGTTGCGAAGCCGTTGGGTAATGGCTAGTATATATATAAAGCAACACGAGGACTATTGGCAACGGTTTTAAAACATGGTTAACCCGGCACTTCACACGCACGGTATGTCACACCTACCGCCTAACATTTTTCAAGACTCCATCTAAAACTTTTTTTGGAAAATGGAATAATTTCTCATGTAGCTGACTTTAAAGTCATATTCTTTGAGAGGCCTTAGCTTATGGGCGAATTATAAATGTATATTTTTGGATACCACCTCTTCGGGTATGTCATACCCTGCGTGTGAATCGCCGTTGCAGTTCTAAATGCATGATCACGTTTTAAAATCTTATGCAATGGCGTATTATTATACTTATGATGAAGAAATGTGATATTTAAGTGATTTAATAGATAAAGTATTTAATATATATATATATATATATATATATATATATATATATATATATATATATATATATATATATATATATATATATATATATGTGGCATGCAGCCAAAGCCAAGCAGTCTTTGCGCGCAGGCGCAACAAACCAAAACTAAAACTTTTGGACATTAGAGCAGAGAGAGCAGAGAGAAAGGAGAACGCGAGAGGTGCGCGAGCAGGCGTTACCTTCTGAATATCATCGTCAAACTTATCTGTAAAAGCTTATCTACCTTCTTAATTAATTTTTGTTTAATGTTAAAATAAAATAGAAGAAAGACCAACGTCTTGGACCCCTTGTTGTCTCCCACAAATTATGGGGGCTCGGCCGCGATCGACAAAATTTCGATTTTGAACCAAAGTCTGGACAATGAACAACAGCGTCCGTGAAGGGAGACGCTCCGCCATTTTCGGAAACTTCGTTCAACCTGTGTAGAGGTTAAATTTTTCAACTTCATTCCGCCTGTGTAGAGGTCGGAACAAATAACAAAATAACCTGTGTAGAGGTATATTTTGCAACGAACCATCGACAAATATTCCGCCTGTGTAGAAGTTGGAAAACCCATCGACGAAAATCCCGCCTGTGTAGAGGTTGGAACTAATTCAGTGTGAATAATCCGCCTGTGTAGAGGCCGGAACTACAATTTCAAGATATTACCTGCGAAGAGGTGACATCAGTGGAATCAACGTTTTTATTGGATACATCGTACGTGCGAGCAACAAGGGAGCCAGAAAAAAAAAAAGGTAGGATCTTTCCATTTCTAAAATGTATAAAAACGCTCTTAAAGAGGATTTCATAAGAGTTGTTGAGAAGCTAAACGGTACTGTGGAGAATACTGACACTATAGTTAAACTAAAGACTAAAATTGAGAACAGTAGTACATTTGAAAGTGATCCAGATTTCGTTAAAACTTTAATTCAAAACTGTATAGATGAGAGGGTATCGCGAAACAAAAGAGAAGTAACTTCAGGAAAACAGAAAATTGAGCTCGCGAAACTACAGTTAGCACAGTTAGAAAAAGAAGTCGAACTTCAAAGGGTTAAAAATAAAGCATTAAGTTTAAATCCTGCAGCTAAATTCGAAGAGAAACAGTTCAAAACTTTAAATAAGGAAACTGCAACTCATATTGGCATTCGAGAAGCAGAAGATTGGTTTAGGCCTATTGATTTAGCTAAAGAGTGTGATACTTATATTTCATCTAGAAGCGGATCACATAAAGAAATTCCTATTACTTATGGATATACCCAAGACCCCTTTAAAAACAGATCACAAAACTTTAAACCAAAGATTAAAGAGAACTATCCCCAATATCTTGAAAGAGAAAATAAAAATTGCTTTATATGCGGTGATTCATCTCATTGCGCAAGAGACTGTGAGAAGCGTTTTAAACCTAAAGAATCTAATGATCGCATCCATAATAAAATAAACGTGAATACTTTGAAAATCGAGAGCGAAAAACAAAATAGCGGTGAATGCGCAAATCTTCAATACGTAAACATTTTTGTGGAAAATCAGCCCGTAACAGCATTGATTGATTCAGGTTGCCAGATCCCAGTTTTAAATTCCTCACTAATTAGAGTGCAAACACCTTCCGAAGAAATCATAACATTAAGTTCATGTTTTGGCGAACAGCGTATGGTAGAAGTTAAACCCATAAATATTTCTCTTAATCAACACTCTCCTAGCTTAAGTGTTGGAACGGCAATATCACCGACCTTGACCGAAGAATTTATTATACATCCCAGTGTATATTCTGAAATAGAGAAACTAGGCCACGCAAAGAGCGATGTTTTATTGAGTGAAAGTGGATCCTCTTTGAGTGCAGATTGTGGTGTTTCTTTTCCAAATGTTTCTGTTTCAAGTGTGATAGAAAACTCTAGTTATGATTTGCCACATGTTATAAACTTTAATACTAGAAATGATTTGAGTTCTCTAATTAAGGATTATAAATGTAATAAAATTAAGAGTACTAAGTTAAAATTGAGTATTGTAAGAGAAAAATGTTCTGATATAGTATTGTGTAAGAAAGCCAATGGTGCCATGAAAACGAGTTCCGTGGAATTTATCTCCCGCTCACCTAACCCTTTACCTATGAAGAGTAAACATCATCGGTTTGTGTTGCTCCGAAGGATCTTCCAGCCCTGGCAGTGGAAACGAAGGAAAAAGAGAAATCGTTTTGAACAGACGTCCAGAACTCTACAGAGGAAAATATCGATGCGTTCAACCAAAGATCAACTTGTTAAAAAAGTCATTCTTATGCCTGTGAAACACAATGTTTTCCTGTGGAACCTTCCGGATGTCGAAGAGGTGCCTTCACATGATGGAGAAACTGTCTAGTTCAGAAAAATTATGATATGTTTAATCTCTATATATTTGTCGTATAGTCCTTGTCTGTTCCGTTTTTTTTGTATGTTTCAGATTCTCCTCTGGTCTCCATGGAAATACCGCTGCGGACAGCGTACGGTCAGAATGGCCGTTGTGGCATGCAGCCAAAGCCAAGCAGTCTTTGCGCGCAGGCGCAACAAACCAAAACTAAAACTTTTGGACATTAGAGCAGAGAGAGCAGAGAGAAAGGAGAACGCGAGAGGTGCGCGAGCAGGCGTTACCTTCTGAATATCATCGTCAAACTTATCTGTAAAAGCTTATCTACCTTCTTAATTAATTTTTGTTTAATGTTAAAATAAAATAGAAGAAAGACCAACGTCTTGGACCCCTTGTTGTCTCCCACATATATATAGTGCAACAGTATTTTCGGATGAAGAAAAACTCTTTGCGGGATGATGAGGAAGAATCGAATGATGAAGAGTATAATAACAAGTATGATTCCTCTAATGTAATCTATCCAGATAATTTAACTGAGGGAGCAATTATCGTCCTTGATAAAAAGACGACATCATATTCAATGGCTAGAAAATGTAATCGCTAGCCTAGGACAATATTTTTTGTGTTGTTGAACGTTGCGACAGTAAATGCGCAAAATATTTTGTTAAGCAGTCAAAAACCACCTACTAAACATCGAACCATATGTTGATTTCTGAAGTGTTTAGTATTTTGATTTACAGAAGAATGTAAAGAATGTAGAAACCAGCAAGCAATGCTTCTACGGAAATTAAAAAAAAATTAAGATCCAGTGAAAACATCATACTCACTCGCGACGAAGTCTAAAGGAGTGTATAAACCATGTGCTGAATACCCTTATAAAAAGGACAGAAAAACTAAATTTACGAGTGAAAAGTGTAATAAACATATCTTATTCCCTACTTATCTTTCCTTTTCACCTTTGTATGCAAATTTTACTGTAAAAAAATTAAACACTCTTATGTATGTCGAAGATTAGAACTCGGTACCCTCTGATTCGTAAGCACGTAGCATACCACTAGACAAAAGTGATCACCCCCTTCCGGAGGCTGTTACTGGCTTATTTAAATACCGCCACAGTACTCTCCCACCAGTGAGTCGATGGATAGGTGAACGAACGAGATATTTGTTGTTATGGCGAGCGCGTGTGAGTTGTTACTGCTGCGTCAAGTAAGTCTGAAGACTTTGGTTGCTGCGTCAAGTGAGTCTGACGACTTTGCTGCGTCAAGTGGGTCTGATGACTTTTGATTGCTCTTTTTGAGGGTAGATGGCGCCACGACAGATCAGAAGGTTTGAGTTTTTCTTTTCAGCCAAGGTCACCAATGTCCAAGATTAGAACTCGGTACCCTCTGATTCGTAAGGACGTAGCATACCACTAGACAAAAGTGATCACCCCCCTCCGGAGGCTGTTACTGGCTTATTTAGATACCGTCACAGGTATAAGATACCTTGCGCGTGAAGTGCCGGGTAAAAAGTGATGAGGATAACATTTGAGCTCTGGCCCCTTCCAAAAGACCACAAATGCCAACTTTGACCTGTATATATTTAAAGTACATCAGCCGTTTTATACGGAGTGTTTTCTTGGCCCTAAAGCTCGAACTCACGACACAACGGCTTCTCTCTCTCGAACACTTAACCATAACCACTAGGTTACCATGACCATCTTTTCATTTTGAAAATAAACAATGAAGTTTAAAATTAATTTTTAAAGATCAACTGAAGAGGGAAAACCTCTCCTTCCCTGTGAAAGGTTACTCACTACACCCATGATGAAAACGAATCTTTAACTACTACTGAATAGACTACCAATCGGGATAAAAAATTAATTAGTTTAAAAAAATTAAAAAATACCCTTTTTTATAGTTAATCGAACTAAGTTGCAACTTAATCTTTTAGTCACCAGATGTGGGATGGGATATGAAAATGTGGGAAATCGTTATTCCTGATGATCCTAATCAGGACAATGGAACACAATTATGAAATTATTGTATTGTCATCGGTCCTGGACAAGCGAGCAAAATTTCTAATTAATTTGACCTTTTAAAGTGGGTAAAAATTGTTCAAAGGTTCCCCGTTACATAGTACGTTCAAGTGAAGCTTATAAAAGGGGGGTATTTCTTGCAATGGCGTAGCTAGCCTGAGTGGGCCCTTAATCTAAATGCCTTGGAGATAGTCTTTTGCGGAGTCTTAACGTAAAATCCGGTGTATAACGCGCTTTTTTGAACTCAAAAAATTTGATCAAAATTTACAGGTGCGCGTTTTACGCCAGGTATAAAAATGATAGCTTCAAAAATATAAAAAAAATGAGCATGAAAATAATTAGAATTATATATGAATTGTAATACTGTTTATTTAAAAAAAAGGACGTCCCTAATGAACTTAAAGGGTTGTTCTAGAAGTATACTAAATTTTTTTCAAAAGTCTGAGATAATACATGGAATAACTGACTTCAAAACATAAGAGCATTGCAGACGTACACTTCAGGGTCCATCGTAAAAAAGGAGTGCGCGCTATGCAGCGAATATACTTAAAAGTTAAAAAAATGTAGCCTGAAAATATGAGTACACATTATTCACCGATGTGCGTATAAGCCGGATTTTACAGTAACAATTTTTGCTCACACATTTCGGGGCCCCTAATGATTTGGGGCCCTGTATCGTTGATACGGCGATAGCTTCTCTCTCTCTCTCTCGACCCTGTGTGTGTGATTACTTTAACTTCTTAATAAACAAATAAGACGGATAACTGATACTTAGGAGATATAAATTTTTAGTTTAGCTTTATTATGTTTTAATTTCGGTCAGACGCCATTTTCACATGTTAAAAACAATCTTTAAAAAAATTATTTCCTTGGAACTAATTTTCATTCCTAATTTATTTCCATTGCAACTTATTCCACGAATTCAGCCATCTTTTATTTTTGGTATCATACCACAAATGTTAACATACTTTCCTACATCTAAAATATCTCTTTTACTAATATAAGTATCAATACAAAATCTTTAAGCATATTAAGCAATGCTTAGTTTATAATTGATTTACATAAGCTTACACTTTGAGTTCTCTCTCTAGCTGAAACTGCTTAATTTGTGATGGTGTTTGTTACAGTAGCTGAAAAAAGGTTGTTTTTAAAATAATTGTAAGCTTACAAACGTAAATGTACTCAAATATTTATTATTATGCTGAGTTAGCTAGATTTCAAAAGTCAATAACTTTAATGATACATGTCAGTTTTCTTTTTCCAAAACATTTGTTGGAAACTTTTCTTCACCAATTATTCTAATGGTTTCACCGATTGCATTTAAATTCTTATTAAGTCAAATAATTAATTTTTTTAAATCTAAAAACATTTCATGTATTTTTCGAATTTTTACCTTAAAAACGAAGTTTCTGGAAACATAGTTATCGTAAAATCCGGCTTATAAAGGACACCAATACTTTCAAGCTGTTTTTTTTAGTTTTTAGTCATATTCTTCGTATAGCATGCACCTCCTTTTTTACGAAGGAACCTGAATTGTATATGTACAATGCTCTTACATTTTGAAGGTATTATCCCATACTTTTGAAAAAACAGTATATTCTAGAAGTACAACACTTTAAGTTCATTAGAGGTACGTCATTTCTTTTAAAGAAATAGTATTCCGATCCAAATAGCAGTCTAATATTTTTATATTCTCTCTTATCCTTTTGTTCATTTTTGAAGCTAACATTTTTATACCCAGCGTATAACGTGCATCCGTAAACTTCGATCTTATTTTTTGAGTTAAAAGGGCGGGTTATACGCCGGATTTTACGGTAAATAATATTGGTTAATTACAAAATCCATTATTAACATGAATAATTTGTAGTAGTATTAAATTACAAATGGATGTAATGTAAATAAAAAAGAAAGTGTTATCTATATTCACTTCGAAAGTTTTATATCATGTGATATACGGAAGAAATTAAAATTATTAAATCAAAACCATCGTTTTGTGTTACATAAAAATATATTTATTTAAGTGATTTTGTGTTCTAACGACTTATCTTGAAAAGTAGGCTTTTTTCTAAGCGATTCTTATGCAAATTATGATTAATACTGCATTAGATTGTTTATATATTACGTAGGCTCACTAAATTACCCTGTGAGAGTTACATTAACGTCAAACCATAAAGCAACCATTGGGTTATTACGACATGGACGGCACTTAAGCTAGTACCCCTTCTCCAAACTGTCACAGTATACCAACAGGAGGACTTTGATCTTGACAGATTTAACGTGCACTAACCCCTCTACACGGCGGGCATGAGTTCGTGACCATAATCACTAGGCACTAGTGTAGCTACCTCTGACGGGGCACTGTATCAAAATTCCGCCGGGGCCCTTTTTTCGGGAACCCTGTTAGTGTGACTGTATTTACACATGTTGGGCCCCTCTTATCATTGATACGGTGGTAGGTACGCCCCTGTTATTAGGCCACCTTGGTCTAGTTCAGAGGGAGGGGGGCAACCCGAGGCAGGCGTGCCAGAGTGTGGCATGGTTGAGTTGTAGGAGTAGCACGCGAAGACTTATTGAAAAATTAAAAAATTTGAAAAGGTAATAATTACAAATTTTTTTACAGTTTTATTGAAAGGTGGTTGTCTCAGACAAAACAAAACTTCAAAATTTATTTTAAATGCACTTAATTAAATTACAGTTGTAAATTATAATGTAGACAACGCTCCTTCATTGTTGTGTGCTTTGGTTTTCCAAAGGAAGTGCATTCGTGAGATTCTGGAATCTGAGGGAGTGTGTTGTAAAATATCTGGAAGCAAACGATGAACTGCCCAGTGAGTGCTTGCTTCTCAAGAATGAAGATAGGCCTTGAGATGTAGCCTTTCTTACCCCGATACTCTATATAAGACATTTAAATAATTTAAATTTAAGATTACAGGGAAAAGATTGTTCTTTTTCAATCTGATTGATCATATATTTTTTGTAAACACTTATTTTTTATATTTCTTATGTTATTTATAAATATTATAAATTAAATATTTCTTATTTAAATTTCCATTACTTATACATAGATTTGTATAAAATATGGGCTATTTGCGTAAAAAATTCGTAATAAGCGTATAAATAACATTTTTTCATCTTTTCATATTTTGTTTGTTGAAAAAGTTTGAAGTTGCACGCATTTTTTTATTAGACAGTGTCACTCTTCTTAAAAAGGTTGGCCACCCCTGGTGTAGTCGAAGTAACCGAGTATTTTTGTACAGTTATCGAAACAAACTAATACAGTGCTTCTCAAACTTTCTATACCAGCGACCCAATATTCAACCATCATTTTCATCACGCCCCCATACAATAGCATTGTATTGAATTCAATAATATACTTTACTTTTACACTAAAGCTACAGTGTGTGTGTGTTGTGTGTGTATAGTGTGTATGTGTGTGTGTATGACTTTAACCTCTTATGTGCCACCGACGTATATAAACGTCTCGTTCAGTCAAAGCATTAATCTTCTGGACGTATATAAACGTCCTTTCGAAGTAAGATCTTTTCTCTTCACTGCTATCCATAAAATTATTCCTAAGGCTTTGGAATACAATAAAAGGATCTTGACAGTCTTTGAAAAGGACTTATTTATTTCAGAGGATTTTGCTTATTTTTTTATTCCTCCCCCAAAAAAAACATCTAAATACTCGCGTCTACGTGGAAAATGGGGGCATTGAGGACCGAATCGTGTAACTTTTAATCGGCAGTTAAGGAATTAATTATAAACCGTACAAATCATCAAGATAAGTGTTAATACAAGCCCATGTGTGTGGTTACTGGTAATTATCAAACCTGTTCCTAACTTAGTATTGTTAAATTAATAATAAAATACATTGTTCGGTAAAGATACTTTTATAAGTGTATTATATCAGTGTAAATGTGTATTTTATATTTTATTATGTGAGAAAATATTTTGTTAGCTTACTTTTTCAGTAAATTAATAATGTTTTGAATAATCTTTATTTTTTTCGATTTTTCAATATGCTCGCGCCTCCCTTGTAGAATTATCACGCCCCTCAAGGGGGCGCCCCACAGTTTGAGAAACGCTGAACTAATAAGAATGTAGAAAACGATCCACCATTTTATTCATTTAGAAATATAGTTTTCCAATTGCCATGAAATCACGCTCAAGTAAAAATTCAGTTTAGTTGAATCATTTAATAAAAATGTCAAATGACCTTATATCCTTAATGAATAATAATATTAATAAACATTTATGTAAAAAAAAGCAAAAATTTTCCTTTGGAATCCTCTACATATATGTTTAACTCTCTTCAAATATATTCTACCCCTCTCCTAGTTGGTGTGGTAGTTAGGAGAGGGGATGCCTGCTCAGATGTCGTCCTCGTCACTTCACAGAGGCTCAAAATTACGAAGTCCATCGCCAATAACCCTCGTGTTGCTTTATAGTGTGACGTAAATGTAAGTCTCACTTGCACATTCTGAGTGGTCGTGGTAGCCTAGTAATTATGGTCACGAACTCGTGGCTAGCGTGTTGCGGGCTCGAGTCCTGGCCCCTCTGTGTAGAGGGGACTGTTACACGTTAAATCTGTCGAGGCTCAATGTCTCCCCGTTGGGTGAGTGAATATTAACGTCGCACTTTTCAGCTACACGAGGGCTTTTGGCGACGGACCACGTAATTTTGAACCATGGTCAAGTGACGTGGACGACACCTGAGCTGGCACCCCCCTCTCCTAACTACCACACCACACCAACGGGAGGACGTTTCAGCTCTCGACAAATTTAACGTGCATCGCTGCCCTACACGGCGGGTCTTTAGTGGTACTGGGCTCGAACTCATGACACCTGCCATGATCCGATACCTTGACCACTGGGGTCTCCTCGTTGGTGCGGAGTGGTAGTTAACTGCTCTGGCAGGTGGTGTCCTCGTCACTTGACCGTGGTTCAGAATTAAGAGGTGTGTCGACTGTAACCCTTGTGTTACTTCACAGGGCAACGTATATTAAAATCATATCAAATCAACAACATTTTTTAAAACAAAAAAGTGTGTGCTGAAAATTTTTTTTAAATTGCATAAATGCTGCAAATTTTATGCAATATGAGATTCTTTTTGGAATAAATATTTAAAATTTATTTATGAGGTACATAATACTAATGATTCCCATTGAACAAAGTATTTAATAAAACTTGAATTTGGAATTAAGAAATACAATTCTCTGATTAATCCAACTTTGGAGAACAGATTTTGAGTTATATACGAAACTGCGAGACACTTCACTATGCTTACGCTGCAAGCTAAAGAAAATTTTTTAATTTAGTAATTTTTCATGCACGAAGACAAACACACCTTCAATTCAATACGTTTATCTACTTCAAGCATTGATATATTACATCTCACACAGTTATAGGTTCTAGAAAATAAATTTAAACGTCTCAAACCACAAAGTAGAAATTCTTATCATACCATAGTCTTCTGATCCTGAAATACTAGAATGTAGGACGTAATTGATGATGTTCTATCACTTCGTGATTTATGTCTCACTTTTAAAACGTCATTCACCACAATTTTTTACTTTTATTTGCCTTATGGGTACAAAAAGTAAATTTTATGGGCTGCTAACCAGGTTATATTAGTTATTTCTCTCAACTACATCTTTGTCAAAATTGACCACAATGGCCGAGTGGTCAAAGTCGTGAACTCGTGGCCGGTATTATTTCTTCCGAATCGTGGAATGCTATCGAGGCTCATAATCCTCACTTAGGTGTGTTGTAGAAATTTAGAGAGGGGGATGCTTGTTCAGGTGTCGCCCTTTTCATTGGGCCATGATTTCAAAATTACGAGACCCGTCACCAACAGCCCCCCCGCATGGCTTCGTGGTGCCACGCTAATATACAATCAACCAAAACTATTAAAATAGCATAAATAATTGCACATGTGCCTTATGCAATATAATAGTGTGCTGTGATTAATTTTAAAATAAAACTGTAGTTTTATGAGTGAGGTTTTTTTTGGGGGCGATATATTTGTAATTTTACTAACAAGGGGAGGGCACGACTAAGAAAATTAATTTTGGGTCGAGACTTTGTGTAATAGTAGTACTCCTTTAGGGAGCTCAACCTTCAATGAAATTCCGTCGAATGGCCAGTCAATTCGGAGGAAATAGCCTTCGAAATTCATGCATAGCTTTTATACAATTAAGTTTCAATTTCCTGCAACGATTTCGTAGCCTGAATGATGTATCGTCTGCGTACTATGCGCGAGGTCAGGGTTCGATTCATCGATCAACTTTTTGTTTTCATTTCATTTAATTGTTTTTAAAGTAATTGTTTTTAAAATTAAATAAATTTATTTATGAAAGGTTTATTTGATATTAAGTGATATTTTATGTAATTATTTTGTATTTTATAAAGTAAAAAAACACTGAAATTATATAAATATTTATATTAAATTTTATGTTAATATATTTTTATATTAATAAATAATAATTATAATAAAATATATAAAATGAATATCAAATAATATTATACATAAAATTAGTTACAAATAGTTCAATAATGTGAAATACAATATATTATAAATAAAATATTATATATAATATAAAATATTTTATATAAAGCATATTATTATTAAATTAATTATTTATAATTAATATAATAAAATATGTCTTTTTTATATATTATTAATTTAATTATTTTATCATTTTATAAAACATTTAAAAAGTCCTTTTTAAATAAATTTAAATAATTAAAATATTTACTTAAATAGTTTTAATAATAAATTAATAATTTCAATAATAAATGATAAATTAAATAATAAATTAATAATAGTTTCAGTAATAAATGATAAATTTATTAATAAATTAATAATTTTAATAACTCATATTAATAATAATTAATTAATTGATTAATTAAGTGTAATTATCAATAATTTTAATTAATAATTATTTAAAAGAATGTAATTAATAATTATTTAAAAAATTTAATGAATAATTATTTAAAAAATCTAAATTATTAATAAATTTAATTAATAATTATTTTAAATAATTTTAATTAATAGTTATTTTAAATAATTTTATTTAAGAGTTATTTTTAATAATTTAATTAATAAATATTTTAAATATTTTTAATTAGTAATAACTTTGAATAATTTTAATAGCAAATGATTTAAATAATAAATAAATATTTTTTTTCACTTTATAAAATAGAAAATAATTACTTTAAATATCATTTCATATTTAATAAACCTTTCATAAATAAATTTATTTAATTTTAAAAATAATTTCGATCGATGAATCGAATCCTGACCTGGCGCATAGTATGCGGACGATACATCAACCAGGCTACGAAATCGTTGGAGGAAATTGAAACTTAAATTGTATAAAAGCTAAGCATGAATTTCGAACGCTATTTTCTCCGAATTGACTGACCATTCGGCGGAATTACATTGAGGGTTGAACACCCTAAAGGAGTACTACTATTGCACCAAGCCTCGATCCCAAACGAATTTCCTCCCCTTGTAAGTAGAATGAGATGGACAGGGCATATAGTAAGAATAAGCCCAGAACGAGCAGTACTGAAAATTTTTAATACAACCCTCTCTAATAAAAGACCAACGAGAAGGCCTAAAAGGAGATGGAAAGATCGTGTGGATGAGGACTTAGTCATTCTAAAAGTGAAGAACTGGAGATCAATTACTGGGAAAAGGGCAGAATGGAAAAAACTTCTGGGGAATGCTCAACCCCACAAAAGGCTGTCAAGCCAATGATGATATTTGTAATTTTAGTTAAGAAAATATTTTTAAAACGGCAGTTTTGAATCTTTGTGCGCAGTGAAATTTTTAATATATTGTGCTAAGTAGTGTGTAGTTATAAATTCCGCTAAAACAAAACACAGAATTAGCGTTAACAAGACAAAAAAATATCCCTTTTAATATGGCCATTATAATATATTCTAGAGTTGTTCGACGTTTTTACATTCTTTAAAATCAATGAGTATATCCTTTCCTCGAGTCACCGAATTTGCTTTTGTGTGAAATAAGTCAATCATTATCACGAGTTTGACATTTGTTTTTCAAAACTGCAAAATAATGTTTATTTCTATACTACAAAGATATATGTGCTAAATTTTTACATTCTAAAGATCTGCAATATTTAAATTTTGGCACTGATTTTATGTCCGTCCATCTTTCTTTCTCTGACTGTAGATACATGTGGGATTCCATTTTCGAAAAAGTTCAGAAATAAAACATTTTTCATTTATAAAGAGTGTTTTTTTCCAGGTATAGAAGTTTAAGTTGGCATTACTTTCCAAGATGGCGATCAATTTAACAGCTGTCAAGTGATTTATTCTCAGTTTGGTTTGGCAATTCATCAAAAGGATCATCAAGCAAGGCGTAGATTCGTCGAATGGGCCCAAAACGAGATTGCCGTTGTTCCCGATTTTCATAAGCGAATTTTTTTAAGCGCACTTCTGGTTGAATGACTACGTCAGCAAACAAAACTGCCGCATTTGGAGTGAAGCTAATCCACAAGTGTATGTCGAAACACCGTTACATCCAGAAAAACTGACTGTTTGGTGCGCTTTATGGGCTGGTGGAATCATTGGTCCATACTTCTTCAAAAACGATGAAGACCACAACGTTACAGTCAATGGTGATCGGTATAGAGCCATGATTACTAACTTTTTCATTCCTGAATTGAACAATCATGATGTCCAGGAGCTGTGGTTCCAACAAGATGCCGCAACATGTCACACAGCTCGTGCCACAATCGATTTATTGAAAGACACGTTTGGTGTCCGCCTAATTTCACGTTTTGGACCTGTGAATTGGCCTCCGAGATCTTGTGATTTAACACCGCTAGACTATTTTCTGTGGGGCTATGTAAAGTCATTGGTCTATGCGGATAAGCCACAAACGCTTGACCATTTGGAAGACAACATTCGCCGTGTTATTGCCGATATACGGCCACAAATGTTGGAAAAGTCATTGAAAATTGGACGTCCAGATTGGACTACATCCGAGCCAGCCGTGACAGTCCTATTGCAGAAATCATATTTAAAATGTAATGCCACAATATTATCTTTCGAATAAAAAAATTCATGTCAATCGAATAATACATTGTTGTTTTATTGCAATTTAAAGTTCTATACCTCTAAAAAAACACCCTTTACCTCTAATCATGGACAATGTAATAGCTGTTTTTGTGTATGTAAATAGCGAAACAGTGACGTATACATTGTTGTTGTTGTTGCATATCCCCGGAGATCAGCAGAGCTACATCCGATTCATTAATTCATGTATCTTGAGGAAATCCGAGAACAGCTTTGGATTGGTCACAAAATCCTGTCTAGCGAACCCCGGACACTCTTGAATATGTTCCGGTGAAGCAAGTCCAGTGATGCATAACTCTTGGCATCATTAATAGAGTACATATGCAGAGTTATGTTATCAGTTAAGTAACACTATGTCGAATAACAACAATCAAAATGGGATGAACGACAGACGTATCCGGGAGACAATGCAGCAAAATTGATATTGATGTGGAATGACAGCAGAAAATCGCCTCCAGTGCCTTTAGTAACAACATGCCATCGGTTTCAGCACCTTTTCTAGTCTCGTGAACCTATTGGTTGTACCCTAGGTAACGGGAAAAACGTTGCCTGTACAGATGGTTTGTGATTCCATTTGGTAAGAGCTGATGGTAGGGCTCGAGTCGAGTCAGATTCTACTTGGATCAAAGGTATTAACAAAATATATTGAAAGTTGCTGATGGTTCCATAATGCTTGGGGTAGGCTAATGTTATTGTGCAATGACTATAATAGTGTAGACCAGGGGTGACCAATTGCTTTGGCTCGAGGGCCACAATGCAAATCATTGACTGGAAATTGTTATATTGAGGCTATCGCAGCCATTAATAGACTTTAAGTACCCAAACGACGATGACATCGTCTAGGATAGCAATGATTCATATTACCAGATAAAATTCATTCTCAATTGGCTCAAGGTAAGTTCTGGATATTTCCGCTAGATACCTAATTCATTTGGCTAACTAAACCACCAGCCATCACTCTCTTTGAACATATGCAAGATATGATCGAAAAGGCAATTTTGGGCACAAAATTCTACGACGGCATCACTTCCGTAATTATGGCTGGCTGTGTAGATGTGAATATGACTGACTGAATATTTTTTTCAGATGACTTCCGACAACTTGGTTATTCAATGCCAGATCTACTTGTTGCACTTAAGATATCCGACTACCCTAAAATCATGATTTTTTTAAAAAAAATTGACGATTTGTTTTTATGATTTTATTTTATAGGCTATCTTATTAACTTTATAAAAATACGAAGGTTTTTATTTTCCATTCACTAGAACAAAAACTACGAGTGTTTTAGTAAAATAGCAGATGCTATAACTTTACATAAGATGTCAAACTTTAAAATGCTTTTTACTCGAAATGAGTTTTTTTTCCGGAAAGCTCAAACGGGGACAGCGATTGCTCAAAAAGTTATTAAAAGAATTTGCTGACATTTTTTGTGTACGTTCTGTACAATAGAAAAACTGTTTTGACCTTCAGACTTATTAATCACTGTTTTATTACAAAATTTATAGCTCCTTATGTGAATATAATCACTGTTTTTTTAGGCAATTTCATATAATTACTAAGATAAAGTGCTGTAATTTTTATAAAAATTAAAATATCTGTTATCTTGAAGATCAGCAAAAGGAATAGCAAAGTAATACATCAGATTTGAAAAGTTGAGAACTTGTTCATTTACTATTTGTACAGAATGAGCCCGTTTATGTAATTTTTTGTAAATTTTTACCCATTTTAGTAGTAATAATTTATTTTTCTATTCTTAATTTTAGCCTCGTTTTCTTAAAAATGTACTAAATGAATCTAAAAAACCACAAAAAATCTCCATATCTCCAGTTTCTTTTTTTTAAAAAAAAGTTGCCGCAAGTAGTCGGATATCTTAACAGAGCAAAATATAGTCCACACGATATTAGATGATATCCCATTCCTTGACTTTTGGAAATTCAGTGTGTGTATATGAAATATATTTTACCGAGAAGACTTTTTCTTGATTATTAAATATTATATTTATGATGTCATAGCATACTTGAGGAGGCTTTGTACTTTTGAATACACATTTATTTGGTGTAGAAGAACATTTTATTTAAACAGCAATTATACACTCACAACACAGATTGAAAGGTGATGACAAAAACTAAAAGTTGCAGGCTACATGACGAAGGACGAGAAGCAGGCAAATCTTTCCTTGAAACAGAGCTTTTACACAAAGCGGCAACTGGAAGTTCCAAAATTCACATGACTTCCGTGGACGGAGCTTGCAATAGATGGATAAATTTCGTACGAGGAAATCTTATGTGAGCTTACTTTGAATTCGCTGAAGTTTTAATTTTTAAGAGATATTGTCACGATTAAATTCCGTTAGGCTGACAAGCTAGTTAATTATTTACGCATGAGTCCTGAAGGGTCAGGACCATTACATATTAAAAAAAATGTTTTGATGAAATTAAAGGGAATTGTAACATTTATGCATATGTATATACGTTTTAATTATTTCAATTTTGGGGATTCATAACTATCATTTATAAAATAAGAAGATAAAAAATTAATACCGAGATGAATTTGTGGATAATATATTCAAAGGTAAAATTTAAGAATATTTACTGTGATGAATGATTTGATTGAAAAATATTTTATTTGGACATTATAATTATGAAGGGAAAAAGTATTAGGATAAGACCATGTCATATACTAGAATTAATTTGCATTTAGATACAGATGTAATGAAGAATAACATGATTTTTCTTTATTCATAATGAGAAGTTCCAAAATAAACAGATTGCTTAATTATATGCTGAAACATTTTTCAACAACATCTTCCTTTTTTTATTGAAGAAGGATTATAAATTCTATATAATTGTAAACTTTGTTTTAAGTAATTTTCTCTCATGATTTTTCATTTCTTGGCTGCTTAGGAAATTAAGCATTATTGGCTAGACTTTGTTTACTGTTAGAGGAAAGAATTATGTTGTCTCTGAATATTTGATTCTGAAACAGCGTTTTCTTCTCTTTCCTTAATTAGAGAAAAGGAAGATTCTTTAAAAAAATGATAATCTTATCTTTGCAAGTGTTTCTGAACACGTCACGAACGAATGTTGAGGGGCCTTAATTTATAACGATATATTTTTCAATTTATTTTTAATTTGTACGTGCTATTTCATATATTGGCGTATGAAAATATGAATTTACAAAGCAAAGAAAAATTGAGTAATAAGCAGGATAATTTAATGCAATCTTTTGAGAAAGATAGTAGCATTACAGTGTAAAAGATTGTACAAGAAATCATGTAAAAACTACATAATTAATTCGAAAAATTATTAATGCAATAACTATATAATTAATTCGAATGACTTTTTCCTAAATATGAACAAAACTCAGTAGCATAATTAAATAATTTTTTTCAAATAAATTCATTTAATGAAATTACAGAAGTTTGAAATAAGTTTTGGATCTTTCGTTTTGAAAAGTGAACTCAAATTTCAGAAATCTCAAATTTTGGTTGCAAGCAAGGTTAACTCAAACTCAGACTTTCATCCCTTCAATGGGTGGATAAAATGAGTACCAAACTTGCTTGGGAACTTAACACTGGGGGTATTCGCGTCAGACCGACATCCGGACAGGAACATCTGCTCATGCACCTCAGAGCCCAAGGTCGCGTATACTGAGCTGGCCACAGTAGGCCTTGTCCCTCATTGGATTTCGTGGCACTGAGTTAACTTAATACATTTTATATATCTTCAACGAAATTATAATACAATAATACCCCGAACTTACGTGATAGGTGGGGCTGAGTGATAACCTTGTAAGTCGAACTCGCCTAAGTCAGGGTATGATTTCGCACATATAAATACTTATTAATTATTTTTAGTTGGGACGGAGACGAAAGAAAATAATAATTAGAGGGAAAATGCGTAATAAAATCTTAGATAACTCAAATACAAAGTCTCAAACTGAAGTTATTTTAATATAGGTTTCATAAAATCCAACAAAGTAGTCTACCGGCTCAAAAAATTTCTTTCTCCCGCAAAATTTCCTTGTAGTATGCCAATATATTTTTATTCCTCGTTTTATTAAAGAAATATGCTCATCGTTAGAGTTAATATTTTCTAAATTTTGTAACCCTTTTTTCGATTAAACTGGGGCCTTCCGACCAGTTTCTAACCGTTATTCGATCTTCTGATTAAACTGGGTCCAAAGACTCAGATTTCACCAACGTCTTGCTTTTGCTCATGCATTTATATGAGCTCGTCAATTGTCAACTCCTGATTGTGGGAATGTGCAGCAGTTCTTGAACATCATCACTATACACTTCTACATTTATTTACCTCGCAAGATCGGCAAATCCAGGGCATGCCAATTTTGTCAATTTTTTATTTCTCTAACAAAGGACGAATGGATGAGACTTTTATAATTCGCGTAAGTCGAGGTATTGATGTATAAATAAAAGTTGAGCACTACAATGGGCTAAATTCATGGCGATTACATGATATAGATAATTATGTGTTCTCCACTGAATTCAAAACAAACGGACATTAGACTTGTATTTGAGATGTCCTACTCGTAAATTTAGATACAATTTCAAATAAGTAAATTAGGTAAAGATGCTCATATGTTAAAATTCTTCAAAAAGTTTTTCATATAATTTTTTTAAATCTATTTCTACGCGTGTATTTTTAAATCGAGTGCATTTAAATCGAGTGCATATATACGTTGTTATTATCTTATATATATAAGACGCATTTGTTGTCTGTTTGTCTGTTCCCTTATAACTCAAGATCCAGACAACCAAATAACGTGAAATTTGGTACACGTACACAAAATTACATGGGAAAGGTTCTTAAACAGGTTTGGCGTTCATTATTCTATCTAAATTTTTTAAAATTTAATTTTTAAGTGATTTTTCAGTATTATGACGTCACGTTTCTCACTAAGTGAAAAATTTATACTTTACACGCAGTTTTTCAAGATTATTACATATTTTTACTATAGCTATGTTTATCGGTTAGAATATTTATTCAATTTTTCTATTCTTTGATATTTAATTAGGATTATTTTTCGAATAAATCAAGGATTTATTTTAAAGGATTTAAAATCGTCGACGTCGAATTTTAGGATTATTCTTTTAACAACTAAAATTTTGTTTTATTGGTTTGGCAACATTTAGGTATTATCGCGGGATGTTTATGTGTGTGATTTTGCTTACAAATTACAACTTACATTTTCAATATTTTCTCGGATTATAATTTTGACAAACTAAAACTTCTTATTGATAAGGGTATTTCAGTTCTTATTACTGCAATTAACGTACGTATAGTATTTTCGTTTTCGTTATCTGTTTTAGATAGTATGAAATTAATAATATTTTGCAATTTCATGTGTCTTTATTTTAACCTTTAAGAGTATACTAATGGCTTCAGTGCATAAAATTGCCTTGCAGAAAATCAAACTTGGGTACTCATACTGCCCAAGCAAAAGCATTGTTGGTAGTAATTACATTTCAAACTGGAATAGGCATCAGAGAATGAGCAAAACTGACAAATGGCTTAAATACCTGTTGAGGAAGCAGGTAGTTGTAAGATAAATTATTTTTGGTACTTATGTACTATCCTAATAATCGCCAACGTTCAAAATAACTTACCAGGTTGGCAAACCCGATTTCGCATGTCATATATATTGCTTTGTTTCATATAATGTCGGCAATAGGTTGCGGTTATATGTAAGTACCTCATTTTTTCAAATTATGCTTTTGCATTGATAAAGTTAGTTCAGTTCTTTTTATGTCAATGTTAGTATTGTACTTCATTTTTCAATTTATTTTTATGCTCGGGATATATATACTTTGGATAAATTTTTTATTTAGTACTTACGTATTATTGCATAATCACCAACGCTCAAGACAACTCACCACTTTGGCAATGCCAACTTTGTATGCATTGAATTGGAAATCATGTGCTTCATTTTGTATAATGTCATGAATAAGTTGCAATAATACGTAAATACCTTTAATTCTGTACATTACTATAACACTAGACTGGCCGCAACATAACAATTTGGCGCGATTTCAAAATCATGCCAAAAATGAGTAGCCTACCAATATGAAATTAATACACTGCTGGACAATTGCTAAGGACGGATAACACTATCATCCATAGCAACCACAAAATGAAAGGAAGCAAAATGTGGAAAATTAGAATAAGTGCGGGATATTAGTAAGAAGAAGTATGAGTATGCAAATTTTTTTCCACGTCTGGTCATCACGTGATAGCGTTCATAAGAGCTTTAAAGAGTTTGACGCGTGTGGACAGTTGTTGTTTCAAGTCAAAGTTTTACAGGAAAGATTTAATAGACGAACTTAAAATTTTTGACATGTCTTCCCGACATCACATAGATGATTTTATGCGTGGCCGAATTATTGGAAAGATCGAAGAAGGGCGAAAAATAACAGATGTTGCCAGGGAGTTCGATTTCGCTCACAGCTTTGTTTCACGGCTGTGGAAGTCATTTAAAACTACTGGAATGTGTAGCAGACGGCACGGGGGAGGTCGTGTTAGAAGTGCGACGCCTGCAGAAGACAGATATATCGTCCTATATCAGCAAAAAGGAACAGGCGCACCACAGCTCAGCAGGTGGCAAATCAGTTTCTTGCTGCCTCAGGAAAGCGGATCTCCCGAAAAACTGTTGCCCGACTTTTGAGGGGAGGAGGACTATACGCACGCTGACCTGTTGTGTATGTCTCATTGACCAGACAGCACCGTACTGCCCGTTTGCAATGATGTCGTGAGCATCTCAATTGGACTGAACAGGACTGGGCATGCGTACTATTCTCAGATGAGAGTAGGTTCAGTCTGTCATCGGATTGTAGACGCCAACTGATCTGGCGCGAGAGTGGTACTGCTTATCGTCCAGAAAATATCCAGGAAAAGGACCGATATCCGACATGCAGTATCATGGTGTGGGCCGGCATCATGATCAATGGCCGCACGCGCCTACATGTGGTTGCGAATGGGACTATGACGGGCCAACGATACATTGATGAAGTTCTACTTCCTCATGTTCGTCTTTTCCGTGGTGCTGTCGGTGATAAATTTGTTTTTATGGACGACAACGCAACATGTCATCGAACACTTGCTGTTCAGGATTGTCTAGACAGCGAGGGTATTCAACGTCTCGTATAGCCAGCGCGTTCTCCAGATCTAAACCCCATTGAAAATGTGTGGGATGCTTTGGGGAGGCAAGTTGCTGGTCGAAACTATCCTCCGACAAACAAGAACACCCTCATCCGTGCACTCACAGAGGAATGGGATAAATTGCCTCAACAGCTGCTGGATAATGTTGTGCAAAGCATGGTACGACGTGTGGAATGTTGCATCACACTCCACGGTGGACATATCCCGTACTGATACCTTTCTTTAAGGTGCCTGCTGACTTTTAGATGCATTGTTCCATTTCTCCGTACGCAGATCAAATGAACATTTTTTTCTTTCAGATGTTCACAGCTTTTGTACTTTCCAGAACAATAAATATTCTTTATTCTAATGTGTAAACAGTGTGGCAACTATATTTTATCCTACTAGGCCTCATGTCTCGCTTAATGTTATGCTACATAGCAATTTGTGATCCGTCCTTAACAATTGTCCAGTAGTGTATTATGAGTATTATCTTAGCCTGTTTTATCTTTCCCTCCGGTAATCCTTAATTAATTCAATATATAATTTTTGTTTTTTATATTTTAGTACTTACATTTTTTTGGTGATTATGTACTGCAAATATTTTTTTACACATTGCGACGTCTTTGGCAAAATTAATCAGTGGTATTTTTCTTAAATATGTTTTTTTATCTGTTTTTGGAAATTTTTAAAATTTTGTTTGATTCCTGTCTCAAATGCAAATAGCAAAATAAATATTTTACAATATATATATTGTGTTTGTGCAAAAATGTTTATACTGATTTATTCAAAATATTGAGCCTTCTTTTATTTTTCATATCTTTTTAAGATTTAATTTTATGTTATAACTAGCTATACCCAGCTAAATGTTGCTGTGACTCAGTCAGCTTTAAAAGACTGGTACACCATAAAGTATGTCATGAGGCTTACAAAAGTAATAATACACAAGAATTCAAACAAATATATATCTATATACATATAAGACGCATTTGTTGTCTGTCTGTTTATTTTTTCCCTTATAACTCAAGATCCAGACAACCAAATAAGGTGAAATTTGGTACACACACAAAATTACATGGGGAAGGTTCTTAAACAGGTTTCGTTCCATCCCAATCTTACTCTGGCCTCCTCCAGCCAAAAGCAGTGCTCCATGTGCCTGTTCTGAGCCGTGTGATAATGAACCAAAAAAGGAAATCATGCAAGTTGGTCATCGTGAGTGATTTTGAATGTTTTTTGGTGATATATATATATGAGGATGTAAGTAAAAGGGATGGTCATACATGTGTAGGGTGGAAGAGGGGGGACAGTGGTAGGACCTCCCCCCTACAGACCCATGTTTGTAGGATTAACTTTACCTCCAGCAGTCATCTTGCATGGGGAAGGTTCTTAAACAGGTTTCGTTCCATCCCAACCTCACTCTGGCCTCCTCCAGCCAAAAGTAGTGCTCTATTTGCCTGTTCTGAGCCGTGGGTACATTTTAGAGAAAACTTTACTAAACAAAAGCGGCACAAGTAAACGCAATACTTCTTTGTTATATTTACTTTACTGCAAGCGAATACTGAAACAAATATCACATTATTTACTACATTACATTCCATTCCTTTATTCATAGGAATGCATTGTCATCTTTTGCTACAGTCATGCCTATGAGAAAAAGGGGGAGTCTGGGAAAGAAAACAGTCAAGTCAAAAGCAGTAGAACATACACGTGCCGCAGAAGCTCCTGATGAAAAAAGATCAGGTCCGTCACAGTCTTGTGAGAGCAGCTGAAACTCCAGAACAATATCAACTGTGACTCCAGTCACAACAAGTTCGCCAGAATGCATCCAGAGCAGCTGAAACAACTGAGCAAAGGCAATCACGTCTCCACGATGATCAGGTCCGCCACAGAGCTGCCAGAGCAGATGAAACACCTATTCAGCATGTGGTACGTCTTCTTGGCTTAAGAAAAAAGAGAAATTTTGCCATCACATTGAAATGGAAGGCCCAAATGCATGATGGTATCATGTACAACCCAAGATATGACTATGAAAGCAACAATCTTCTTTACATTGGCAGAATGTCAAATGTTTGTCTTAAGTGTAGTGCACTTAAGTGGAAAGGAGAAACTCCAGGCATGTGCTGCTCCAGTGGTAAAGTCAAACTGCCACCAGTTCTAAAGCCACCAGAACCATTGTGCAGTCTGTTCAAGGGTGAAACTGCACAATCAAAGGACTTTGAGAAACATAACCCATCATTCCCTCAGACAACACCATACAATTCAAGAGAATACAATTCCCTTTGAAACTGTGTTTTGCCATGGCAATCAACAATTCACACGGCCAGTCTCTTGGGATTGCTGGTATAGATTTGCAGACACCATGCTTTTCTCATGGACAGTTGTATGTGGCCTGCTCCAGAGGAGAATCTTTCTGTACACACTCCAAATGGAACTGCCAAAAATGTGGTATATCACATTGCTTTAAGATAAATATACCCTTTTATTGCATGCAAATAAACAGTTTTGTACGCTTCTACAGAAGACCTTATTTTAAACCCGGGCAAAGCCGGGTACTTGCAGCTAGTTATTGATAAATATGTCCTATTTAAAAGAAAGCTTGAAAGTGTGTACAATATTTAAAAACAACGTTGGCAACAGTGAAGCGTATGAACCAATTTGTGGATACACGTAATTGTATTTATCTTGAGACTATGACGTCACATTAATTTATGAACTGATTGGCTGGAAACGCGTGATTGTCATTATCATGTGGCTATGACGTCACATGTTTAGCTCATTCTTTAAAAATAAAAAGTAGGTTGGGTTAAGTAGATTTATTGAAACAATAAAATGATGATCTCTTTAGAATTTTAAACACATAAAAATTCTTAAAATATTGTGACTGCTGTTATAAAATATGAATATCTTACTCGCTTACTTACTTTCATTTCTCTTACTAACTTTTTTTTACTAAAATGGAAATGAACGGATGACTTATCTAGATATTAAACACTTACATTTTTGTGCATATTATTTTGAACAGATATTAACATTTTATAAACATTTTGCTTTTATATTCATGATGTTTTTGTCATGATGCTACATTTTGAAAGAAATATAACTAATTTCTTTACATTTATTTTTTTAGATTTAAATAAAAAATGTATATTCCAAAAATAGGTGTTAGTTTTAATACCACAGAATGTTTAATTCTTAATTTAAATATCACATGAAAAAGTTATTAATTTTACTACTACAGATACTTCGATATAATGCTAGGTTCAATGAAAAAAATATGTCGATATATTTTACGTTTCCCATTTTGAGTTATTTATGTGTATAGGCAAATTTTCTATATCAACAATATTACAAAGACCATTGCTTAAAATAATATGTCAGAGTTCAAAATATCGATTCAAATCATTCTTTCTTTTTTGTGATCAATTATAATAACTAGTATCGTTGTAAAAAAGAAAGGTTCTAAATGTATTTCCAGATTTTAAAGTATCCCAAAACATTTTTAAATGAGCCGATTTTTAAAACTGCTAAGTATATATGGATAGCTTTGTAAACACTGAAAATAAAACGTTTGAAGTCTGTGAAAAGCGTTACACATTAAATAATGTGGAAGAAAGAGAAATGTTAAATCAATTCTCAAGCCTTCCAGCTAAAGTAGAGTTTCCATTAAATGCTAGAATTTCAAATGATTTTAAATTTGAAGAGCAAACATTAAAAGCAAATATTTGAAAACATATAATTGAATAAGGATTTTCTTTTTAATTTTAGCCTTCTAAGACGTTTACTAATGATGTATCACACTCCCTTCGAAAGTGAAGTTTTTTTCCTCGTTTATAGATAAGTATGTATAAAACGAATTTCATGGAAGAAATATTAGTAAATTTAACAAATATTTGTGTGAAATTTTTAATATTTCCACCAAACATTTAAAAATTACAAGCTATACCATGTACTTTCTTCTGTATTGAAATATTTTGAATAAATTGTTTTTCTGTATATTTCACTTAACGTTTGAAGTTTGAAGTTCTTGGTTATGTAAATTTTTTTCTAAAAATTATTATTTATTTCAGGTATAACTGAAAGTTCTCTTACTTACTACATTCTTTCTCAAAAAATAAGCAACAGCAAAAAAGGTAATGAAATGTAAACAGTTTATTGAATCGCAATGAAATTTTCACAGGTTATTCAACAAACTAAGAATCAATGCCACATAAAATAATAAAGGAAAACACAAAGATTAGATTTCAAATAACCAGTATAAACTATAATGTCCCTAACTTGTTCTAAAAAATGTTATGTAACTAACATTTCTGAGTAGATCGTGAAACCATTTATACTAGAGCTATGATTCATACTTGCAAGCAGGTCGTCAATTCCACTTCGTGGGAACTGTGCCTATTCTCGAAGACATGTTGTCGCGCCATTGTTAAGGGAAAGAATACATAGGACAGAAAGACGTCACTCGAGCATGTCCAAGAATGTTTTATTGGAATAAAATCGCGTGAACATGCTGGTCATTTCATTCGAAGCAGTGTTTCACGATCCACGTATTGGTTGACAACGGAGCTCTATGTACTTTTGCATTATCATCCGTAAACATGACATCGGGACCCATGGCTGCCCGATATGGAAAAAACATGAATTGAGGATTACAACCCGATAAATAACTGCTGTAACATAACCGGGGGGAAAGATGGGGAGATCAATTGGGTCCTTGATATCCTTGCTAAAACTATGACTGCATCTGTGTTTCAATGATACTGGAAACTTGAGATCAAGTACTTAAAACTCTCCAAATTCATATCGATCGGGAATTGTTACTTACACAGAATCGGAACTTATCGATGAACTATGCATTGGCCCATTACTGTGATGCACCCTGTAACCAAAATCTTCTACAAGATGACGTCAATGGAACTCGAGCTCATGGTCGTCTGTAACACATGACTTTCATGCAGCCGTTTACAAACCGTTTGTGGGGATATTTGTGTTCCTGATGGCATCTCAAATCTCGAAGCAAGTTCATTGATTTAACTGGTTCGATAACGTACAGCTTATAGACATAGATAATGGTTCTCGTAGGTGGTTATAACCCTAAAACGTCCACTATCAGGTCTTTATGATACTGTATGGTCAGTTTGATAGCGTTTCCATATGCGGCTGACGATCAAATGGTTGACATTTAGAGCCCAGGTAATCTCCGACGGTCGTTTCCCAGAATGGATACGTCTGGCTCCATACCAGCTATGCTTCACTCAAACACCATCAACGGCTCCTTTTCAAAAATTTGCAACAAAGAAATGAGCATGAAAAAGTAATGAACGAAATATATACTGCTAAATCAAACTGTTTTTAAATCTATCGTATTAAAAAGCCCTATGCGTGATTATACAATTATTTTACTGCTGAATTCCTTCCCCTTTTCCCTTCAAGATACATGTACAAATTTTGTTGCTGTGATCTTTCTTCTTTTCGAGTTATGATCAGTTTACTGTTTTTTGCTTATTTTTTCGTCAGAGTGTAGTTACACTCATGAACAAAAAAAATTAGCGAACCAAGAAATAATTGCGAGATCATAACGAAACTTGGCATGAAGGTACATGTCGAGGAGATATACAAATGATTAGAAATGCAGCATGATTGCGCATTACGTATAGCCGGTAGAGGGCGTTTAACGTGGAGTATAAAACAGGTAACCAAAGCTTGTTTGAGTGTGCTGAGTCGTTTACAAAGAAAGAGCTGAGGTAGACATGCCATTACGCCGTTTTCGAAGACAGTATGAGCAGCTGTCGCAGTTTGAGAGGGGGAGAATCCTCTGCATGATAGAAGCTGGGTGGTCAGCTAAACGAGTAGCTCGTCAATTAGACCACTCTGATTGTGTTGCGAGGAGATGTTGGGACTAGCGGATCCGAGCGATTTCATTTATACGAAGACCAGGCTCAGGACACCCTGGACAGACCAGTTATCGTGAAGACCACCTAATTAAAAGAAATGCACGCGTACAGCCAACTACTTCGTCGTGCACCATCCAGGCATAGGTAGCACCTTCATTAGGGCCCCTGTGTCTTCTCGAACCACATGAAGTCGCCTGGCTGAAAGGCATTTGGGATCTCGGCGCCCATTACGTGTGCTGCCCTTGATGCCCACCCATACGCCTTCGTTTGGAGTGGTACCGCGCATCAGGAAACTGGAATGCAGCAGAATGGAACCAGGTTGTCTTTAGCGACGCGAATCCAGATCCAATCTCAGCAGTGATGACAATCGTGTTCGTGTTTGGAGACCCCGTGGTGAACGCCTCAATCCTGCATTTGCTTTACAGCCGCTTCACACCACTCCCACAGTGGTTTGATGGTATGGGGTGTCATTGCCTACAATACACGGTCACCCCTAGTATTTATTCGTGGCATCATGACAGCCCAGCGGTATGTCCATGACATCCTGAAACTACATGTGCTGCTACCCATGCAACGTTTCCCAAGAGCCATTTTTCAACAAGACAATGCTCGGCTGCACACGGCAAGGGTGTCACAAGACTGTCTCCGCACTGTTACTACCCTTCCTTGGCTTGCCCGATCCCCAGAGTTTTCTCCAATGAAGCATATCTGGGATAATTTGGGACGGTGAGTTGCACACCTCGCAAGTTTGAACGAACTAGAGGCTTGGTTATAGTAAATATGGAACGAAATGTCTCAAGACATCATACAGAACTTTTGCCTCAATGCCCGATCGTATCGCTTTGTGCGTTCACGCTAGAGGGGGTTCAACAGGGTATTAAACCCTCCGTTCTTTTGCCTTTTTCTTTGATTTTTTAATATTTTACTTATATCACAGTAGTCATCATGTATGTAAAATGTCGTTTCATTTTGACGACTCCTTCTTGGTGCGCTAATTTTTTTGTCCATGAGTATATATGATTGCTTCCACCACATGGGAAGAACATCAAAGTTTCAAGGTATTATATGTACTTAGTTTATATATGAAACTCCTGTCTATAACAAAGATCAGTATAATTTTTACTTTATTTCATTTTGAAAAATGTTTTTTCACTTGGATAAGTGGTTCCGAAAGCGAAAAGTAAAAAATCAAAGCAAATTTATGCAACTTATCAAACTATGTGAAAGGACGACTCAAAAAAAATCCCAGTAATGATGAGTTTAAATATATTTCTTTAAAAGTGTTCCTACTCTGCAAACCAATCATTTTTACTTTAAACTGTGGGGAAAGGAATTTTGAAAAATTTTGATGCTGCATTTGCTATTGCATTAAAATGTGAAAAATGGGACTTAACATTTATTTTTAAACCACACAAAGTTTTACTCTCTAAATCTACTAGAAATTGTATCATCTCATTTACTATCCAGTCTCAAAACGACAACTTGTGCGTATTTCAAAACAACAGTATATTGGTAGATGAGATAGCTAGGCTTTGGTCTTAAGAATTTAGAGGAGGTATCAGTGAGGTCCATAGACTAAAAAGTTTGGAGACCCCTATATACTAAGCAATCAAGAAGAGCTTCGAGTATGTGTTTATTCAGAGCTATGGGCTCACACTTCAATTCTTGCTCTTGATTTCCAGGATTAGCTCATTTTCTCAATTCCGGTAATGCATTGCACGATTTCATTATCATTCTTTATTTTTCATGTCACGCACAGTTATTGTCTTCGTATAATCAATCACGCATTGCTTCCTTACCAACCTTTTCACATTTATTCACCCCTTGCAAAATATCCAATGCCATTTCACAAACACTGTCTTAAAAATCACTAAATTCCTCATCATTTTCCGGTAATCTTTTCCGCTACTATTTGCTTAAAGTTAATGGTCTTTTTGATTTCCAAACAGAAGCAATGTCGTAAATAAAAGCCGATATATTGTGAGACTTTTTTCAAAATACAAGTAAATCATAACCGTAATCTTCTACAAGCTTAAGAGATAAATTTCAATGACAAGTTTCTTTTAGATTCTGGACAATGGTTAGTACAATGGCTGTTACATTGCAAGTAATCATTTAATAAATATATTATCATGTTCAGACTTCAAAGTAAAACTATACATTTTTCAAATAAAAAAATTTCAAAGCTTTTGATGACGCACTTCCGGGTAATTCGCTTCTCGGCTAATCATTGCCAGGATTTTCGAGAGTTTACTTATAAATTGCAGCTGTGGTAGTCAAGTAGTTATGGTCACGAACTCATGATCCTCATTGCATTTTACGAGTCGCAGCTCTTGTCTTCACAAAAAAGCCATCATGTATAGGGGGAATGGAAATCGAATCCTGTTGTCACTGAAGACCAGTCATGGATAGCAGTTGCATATTAAATCTATCAGAGCTTAAAGCTCAAATGTTGGTGACATGTGGAATTTTGGAGAGAGGGGTGCCAGATCAGGTGTTATTTTCGTCACTTGATCGTGATTCAAAATTGCAATTGCTCCAGTAGTACTCATTTTTGCTACATTGATGTTAATTAATCAACCATCTGTTAGCTTGTAATGAATTAACTGGAATACCCTGTTGTTGGCAGGAGTTAATTGTTTTTTAATAAAACTTTGAGAAATATATGATTAAAAATAGACACTACCGGTTAGTTTCTATTATATATTTGCCTATTCTTCATTAGAAAATTAATTACTTAATAATTAATTGGGATTTAATGATGCGTTTAAATAATAAATCAACTACATTACAAATTGTTGTTTTTATTATTTGCTTAATTTTGAATAATTTTAACCAATTAAAGTATTTCTTGGATTCAATTCACACGAATTAAATAAGTTATCAATCAATAAGTAATTATTATGCGAGCTTAATCCCCATAATTATTGTATATTTCTGAAAATTAGTTCATTACTGATGAAAGCTGGAATGACTGATAAGTCACACACGAAATCTTCCTACTTTACATTCATTTTGCTAGCAAAACAATGCAAAATGTATTTATTGACAGTGCTTCTGAGTTGAAATATTTCAAATAATAATAAAAATGCTGGATAATCTTGGCGATGGAAAAAATATTACTATCTTAATCCTAAGCGATTGACCACATTCTTATTTACTGCATCAAGTACGACAACAGTTGCATGGATTAACCTAGAAGAACTAGTATCACATCAGTAATGTAATTGCTACTAATTTCAATAATTGGGATGGCAATATTGTGTCATAATGTATATATTAAACATACAATTATGTTTCCACAAGGTTATTAGTGCGAACATGCTGATCTCCTGTCCGTTGCCGAAAACGCCTGCAGTAGACGTTTGAGTAATGGAATTCGAATATTGGAAACAAATAGAATAATACAATATTTGGTTCAATGAATTCCATTTTCCATTAGATCTCGTTAACAATAGCATATTTATGGTTAAATATGATTGTATTTCCCATCAAAACAAAGCAAAAAAGATGTTTAGGGTAATCACATCTAATTTCATATTCAGATATGATTTTTGGGCGAGCTATGATTTTCATAAATGGATACAATACTTCTAAATTCTTAAAAAATTGATTTCCTACAAAAGGTTTTCATAGTTTTGAAGGAAATTGTTTTAAATATAAAATACTCTTATAGTTATATCTGTTTTAAAATTAGTACATACATAGGATATTGATGGTCATTTTATCCTAATGTTAATGTTAACGTTGTTCTAAATCTGAGGATAGCAAAATTTGTGGGTTTTCTGAATAAATTAAAATGCATACAAATACGATATCTACTCTCTCAACTTCATAGGTATTTTTTATAATCATTGACAATATGCGTATTTTTGTTTTAATTAGCTATGAGAAGTGAGAGAATATGTATAATTATTAATATATGAAACCAAATGCTAATTAAAGTACTATATTAAATGATTAACATAAAATTCCACTCTTAATTCGAGTATTAATCAATTATACGATGCTATACTATTCCGATAATTCCGGATCCAAAGGAAAAATTAAACTGTAAAATAAGCTATTTTTTCAGCCATTCTCTTATAGGGATAAAATAGAAGTTTTTATTGCTCAATTTATAAAATTTATATTATTAACAATTAAATAATTTTATCGGTTTACTCAGGTCATATACAATATTTTCTCAGAAAAATCTTTTCAAAATATTTTATATCATCATGAAGTATCCTTATTTAAAAAAAAGATATGTGTATACTTTTGAAATCAATTATATTAAACTCAAGCATTTTTGTGAGCTACAAAAAACCTGACATTTTGTACGGTAGTGTAATTAATAAGAAGTTATCTCACACGTAAGAGCAAATAATTTTGGTGGATTCTATTTTTCTAAGCACATAAAGAAAATACTATACTAAAAAGTATACTATAAAACTAACAAATTAATGGAAAAAACCATTTTGATACTACAGGAATTTTCTAACAATATTCTAATCAAACCTTAGTTTATTTGTTTTTGCTCTTTTTTCTTGATACTTTTTTCCTTATAAATTGTATTCAACAAATAAAGCAAACACTTAATATTTTTTTAAAACATACACAAAGACATCCTTAAGATAAATGGAATGTTCTTTATGCTTAATTTAAGGTATCCGACTACGTTCGGAACCGTGAATTTGCAAAAGCGTGTAAATAGATAATATTTAGTATCACTTAGATTAGAAAATGTATATAAAATTGTTTTAAGAATAGTATTTCAATAAAAAATTATTTAAGTACAATATTTTGACAAAAAATGAACATAGAATAACCCATTTTCAAAATATTCTACTTTTGTGAAAAATGCTTCTATTATAATATTATTTTGCATGTATATAGCTTCAGACCTCTCTGTACAGAGGCTCAACCAGAATTTTTGAAATATATAACTTAGAAGTGGGTTTATCCGTGTTTTACGACAACAGAGGGAAGAAATTTTAAGAAAAAAAAACGCCGATAATTATTTCAAATGGTTGTAACTCTGAAAATAATGTCAATATTTCAAAAACCATAGTTGAGCCTTGTATAGAGGTCTGAGCTATATACAGGCAAAATATTATTATAATAGAAGCATTTTTCACAAAAAGGAGAACATTTTGAAAAAAGGTTATTCTAAGTTCATTTTTTGCCGAAATATTGTATTTAAATATTTTTTTTTTGCCAAAATGTCCTAAAACAATTTTATACATTTATTCTAATTTAAGTGACACTAAATATCATGAAAATTATCCATTTATGCGCCTTTTTAAAATCACGGTTCCGAACGTAGTCAGATACCTTAATAGAATCTAAGAGATGTTTTAAATGAGTTATGATATCGACAAGGAAATAATACCTTGTTTTAGGAAATCAACCAAAGGATTTCACGTAGAATGAGTTATATAATTATCATTGTCTTCATATTTATTATTATTAAATTTATATTGAAAAAATGACCAAATATGTTTCCAAATAGTCGTCCTTTAATAATTTTTGCATTTATGAAATAGGGGAAAAATTGAGAATATCGCTTACAAATAGAACATTATTCCCACATTAATAAACATGTTTGGATTTCACTGGCATACAGTGAGCATCTTGTTATTCAGAAAACCATTTTTGTCTTATTCGATTAATTTTTTTCTTGTGTAAAATCTATTCCGTATTTTATATTTTTAACTGTAATGTAAAATGGAAAATGCACATAGAGTTTTTAAATGAAAAAAAAATGCTCATTTATATAATGTTTCTAGTTGTTAGACATATGATTAACATAAATACATATCTTACAGCAAGCTAAAGTTTGATTAAGGAATTTTTCTATCCCTTAGAGCATTTTACTTTTAATATAAAACAAATACTTTAATTGCTTCAAAAACTATAAAAGAACAAAGTATGTACCCAATAAATAAAAATTGTCTATTAAAATTGTATCTAAATGAATGGTTCATTAGAATTATTTCACGCAAGAAAATAATTGTCTAGTATGTTATTACTCTTTTAATGCAGTGATCAAATCAGCAAGAACAAAAAATAGAAGCAATTGCAAAACTGCGTTATTCCTACATTTTAAGCTGTTAGAAATAAATATTTTTTCAATTATAATTTCATTTAAATATTTCCTTGTATGAAGTTTCTGAAACCCATGGTATTAAAAGCTTAAAAACGCTTAACTAAGATTTCTTACTTAAATTTCATCAAATCATACGAAAGAATACAAAAAAAAGTTCAAAGGGTCAAAGAAGCTAAGATAAATTTAAAATAAATTGAAAACATTTGCTCTTATTGTCAATAAGTAAGATTATTTTTCCCACTAACACTTGATTTTCAGCTTTACAAATAATAAATTTACACTAAACTTAAAAAAGATTTCAATACATAATTTATAAAAAAATTACACTAACCATTTACATACATAGTATTGACTCTAATAGCTTTTAATATCTCTAAAATTACCAGTACATACCAAGTATTTTTATTTACACCAAATTTATTTCTGTATTTATAGAGTGCAACACATGTAAAATTAGTTATAACTTAATTATTCGAATGATTATTAACAATTTTGATCTTTCTAAACATATAAGTTCTAGGAATATTTTGCAGAAATTGTTTTCAAAATTTTAAAGTTGATATTTTTTATCCAAATAGGCTGCGACGGATAAGAAAGCCATACTGTTTTTCAACTGAATAATTCATCATGGATCATATTCTTTGACAGATTAAAGAGTTTCCCAGTAGACTAACCTTTCATATTTCACCGCTTCTTCCAAGTTAGACTTCATCACTCAAATAATATATGAAGTTCAGATGTATATATATATATATATATATATATATATATATATATATATATATATATATATATATAAAGGTATTTTCCTTCATATATATAAACTTTTGTCTGTAGATTCTTCAAGAATAGGAAATGGTTTTGTTTCTTGGAAGTGTTCATGTTTTTTGTGTTTAGAACACGATTAATGATTGGAGCAAATATTCTGTAAGCATCTAATGTTATAAACAATTATATACATAAATAGTTAGCTAGTATACCCGTCCTTAGCAAGGGTGAATTGATAAATTAAACAATACAGATTAAAGGATAAAGAAGTTTTTAATGAGTTAATTTTACGTGAATTGCAAATTAAACAAAAAAAGCTTTTTGAATATCTCAGCTGAACTAAAAAAACTATATTTGTTAAATTTTAAGTCTGTAGAACTAAAAGGTGATAAAAAGGATGTTTATTAATTATTTATAACGCCCCGTAGCTCTTTTGTGGGTCGATTTTTAAACACACCTTCCTAAGCTGGTCTCTGCTCAGCTATATATATATAAAGTAACACATGGTTACAAGTTTTGTGTAATGAACACTTAAAATAGTATAAATAATTTATATATGGATGTGTAATACGTTAGCATTACTTTCTGTTGTAATTATTTTATGTTAAAATTGTAATATTCGCAAGCAACGCCGTTTCTTAAATTATAATGGCAATTCAATGAAAAACATAGCGAAATGTTGAAGATAGAGCTAAGTTGGCATCATTTATGGCGATCCTGTTCGCAACTTAGTGATTGATTGAACAGTGCAGAAATTGATATGCTGTAACGTTACCTGGTGGAGAGCTGCAACAAAGAAGATAGCACAAAAATCATCTCCACAAAAAATACGTATAAATGCCAATTTTACGTTGATCGGTTGAATGGTGTTGGAGTGAAGCAAGGTCATACATATACAAACATCCATTTATATATATATATATATATATATATATATATATATATATATATATATATATATATATATAATAAATATGTTTTTTAGAGGTATAGAACTTTAAATTGCAATAAAACAACGATGTATTATTCGATTTACATGATTTTTTTTTATTCGAAAGATAATCTTGTGGCATTACATTTTAAATATGATTTCTGGCATAGGACTGCCACGGCTGGCTCGGATGTAGTCCAATCTGGACGTCCAATTTTCGATGACTTTTTCCAACATTTGTGGCCGCATATCGGCAATAACACGGCGAATGTTGTCTTCCAAATGGTCAAGCGTTTGTGGCTTATCCGCATAGACCAATGACTTTACATAGCCCCACAGAAAATAGTCTAGTGGAGTTAAATCACAAGATCTTGGAGGCCAATTCACAGGTCCAAAACGTAAAATTAGGCGGTCACCAAACCTGTCTTTCAATAAATCGATTGTGGCACGAGCTGTGTGACATGTTGCGCCGTCTTGTTGGAACCACAGCTCCTGGACATCATGATTGTTCAATTCAGGAATGAAAAAGTTAGTAATCAGGGCTCTATACCGATCACCATTGACTGTAACGTTGTGGCCTTCATCGTTTTTGAAGAAGTACGGACCAATGATTCCACCAGCCCATAAAGCGCACCAAACAGTCAGTTTTTCTGGATGTAGCGGTGTTTCGACATACACTTGTGGATTAGCTTCACTCCAAATGCGGCAGTTTTGTTTGTTGACGTAGCCATTCAACCAGAAGTGCGCTTCATCGTTAAACAAAATTCGCTTATGAAAATCGGGAACAACGGTAATCTCGTTTTGGGCCCATTCGACAAATCTTCGCCTTGCTTGATGATCGTTTTGATGAATTGCCAAACCAAACTGAGAATAAATCACTTGACAGCTGTTAAATCGGTCGCCATCTTGGAAAGTAATGCCAACTTAAACTTCTATACCTGGAAAAAAGCACTCTTTATATATAAATTATGCAATACATTTTGATTGAATCTTAGGAAATTTATACTTTACTTTCTGTACTAAAATTACTTTATTTTGAGCTCATAATCAGAATAAATTTATGAACGTAGAACTGTATTTTTAGATATATTTCAACTTCATATGTATTATTCTAGTGTTTCATTTTGTAAGAACTTAATACTCAAAACAAATTTGCTTCCTTGAAAAAAATATTAATTCAATATCCATTAACAATATTTTTTAATCTAGATTAAAATAAAATAAATTTAAAAGTAATTTATTTTCTTATATGTGATTCTTTAAAAGTCTTCGGATTTTTATTTCCATTGAAACTGTATTCCGTCATAAATTTTGTACAACAGTGAAAAAAAAAGTACGTTACAATATTCTTTAATTGATTTTTCTTCTTTTTTATAGTTATAGTAGGTTCATATTTATTTATCTACGTCATTAAAAGAAAAAGCAGCATTTAAAGTTTGAGAACTACCTTTTGTCATACTCTTTTATGAATTTACTTTGATGCTTCATATATTTAAAAGTCAGGTACAAATGTAATGTAGAATATTCGAATTTTATTCCATTACTATATACAGTGGGCCACAAAAGTGTTCGTGCACTTGCAATTTCTAATAAAATTTAATATTTTCGACTAATAAAAATTAATATATTGTAATTGAAACTTTTTATGATATCTGCAACTTGTTCTTAATGGAATGACAATTATTTTTTTAAAAAGAGTATAATTATTTTTTAAAAAAAATAATTATCAAAAAGCTACTAAAAATTACGCCACAAAAGTCTTCGTACACTTAACAAAAATCTCTACTTAGTTTTAAATATTGTATTTCTTTCTCAATTTAGTACTTAGTAGGATATTCTCTTTAGTGTCCATAACAGCTTTTAAGCGTCTTGGTATAGATTTAATCAATTTTTTGTAATTTCTGCATCGATTTTCCTCCATTCTTCTGTGATTATTGTTTTTACTTCCCATTTTGTGTTTATTTGTCATGTTTTCTTTTTTTACATCAAAATCTCGTTAAATATGTTATATTGGGCTAAGTAAAGTGATTGAGGAGTTGTTTTCATAATTTGGGGACAGTTATAGAGACACCAGTGGCGTATATTGAGAGCAGTGCGCTTGGTGTCATTACCTGTTGAAAAATTAAGTCGTCTCCAATATCCAAATTTTGGGCGGATAATTTAAAATTTCTCTTTAAAATATTTAAATAGAGCTTACATGATTCATAATACCATAAAAAAAATAGCAAATTACCTAATTCTGAGGCCAATTTATACCCCCACACCAGAACACCTTCACTTCAATGCTGAAGCATGGAAGTGGAGGAGTTCTTGTTCCACATAAATTCATGGGATTAAACACACTATTTTTTTATTTACAAGCTATTATAGGTCCATTGGAACCAAAAATGTTGAATTATCTACCATCCCATTCAATTTGCTGTCAATTTTAAATTTCTTGAACCTTAATCCCAAGAATCTAGTTGGATCAATAAAACATGGAGGTGGAAGTGTTCTTGCGTGGGGGGTATAAATCGGCCACAGAATTGGGTGATTTGCTATTTTTTGTTGACATTGTGAACTATGAGCTATATTTAAATTTTTTAAAGAGAAATTTTAAATTATCCGCCCAAAATTTGGATATTGGAAACGACTTCATTTTTAACAGGATAATGACGCCAAGCGCACTGCTCTCAATGTACTCCACTGGTGTTTCTATAACTGTCCCCAAATTATGAAAACACCTCCTCAACCACTTTATTTAGCCCAGTAGAACATATCTGGCGAGATTTTGATGTAAAAAAGAAAAACAATAATCACAGAAAAATGGAGGAAAATCGATGCAGAAATTACAAAAAAAATTTAATTAAATCCACACCAAGACACTTAAAAGCTGTTGTGGACACTAAATGATATCCTACTAAGTACTAAATTAAGAAAGAAATACAATATTTAAACCTAAGTTGAGATTTTTGTTAAGTGTACGAAGACTTTTGTGGCATAATTTTTAGTAGCTTTTTGATTATTAACTTTTTTAAAAAATAGTTGTACTATTTTTAAAAAATTAATTATGTCATTTCATTAAGAACAAGTTGCAGATATCATTAAAAATTACAATTATAATATATTAATTTTTATTAGTCGAAAACATTAAATTTTATAAGAAATTGTAAGTGTACGAACACTTTTGTGGCCCATTGTATATATAAATCGAAATATTGCTAATATTTTAAATATGCATAGATTGCAATAAATTATAATACTGTTAGCTTCCATATACTTCAATTGAAGGACATTAGTAACAATATTATTTTTAGCTAGCTGGTATACCCGTTCTTCGCACGGGTGAACTGAAAAATTAAACAAGACAGATTGAAGGATAAAGAAGTTTTTAATGAGTTAATTTTACGTGAATTGCAAATTAAACAAAAAAAGCTTTTGACGTAACTCAGGTAACAAAAAAAAAAGAGAGAAATAAAACACCTTTGTTAAACTTTAGTATGTAGGTCTAATAGCTGATAAAAAGGATTTTTTTTTTATTTATAACTCCCCGTAACACTCTTGATGGTTGATTTTTGAAAATACCTTCCTAAGCTGATCTCTGCTCAGCAAAAGTAACACATTGTTAAAAGTTTTGTGTAATAAACGCTTAAAATAGTGTAAATAATTTTTATCTGAAAGTATAATACATTAATATTACTTTCTGTAGTATTTATTTTATGTTAAAATTGTAATATTCGCAAGCAACGCCGTTTCTTAAATTATAATGACGATCCAATGAAAAACATAGCGAAATGTTAACGATAGAGTCAAGTTGGCAAATGTCTAGCTACTTTCATAACTCGAGCTTTATTAGAGCTTTGTAACACCCACCCTGTATGGGAGCGATGCACGTTAATACTTTATCCACCGCATAATGATTTACTGCAGTTTTTTTTCATACAATGTTTTTTTGGATCACTACATTGAAAATTAAGGGATATACATAAACAAAATACTCCACTTTGGGAAATTTAATCCGTTAGAGCTAATAAATTAAATAAAGATATTCCACTATAAAATTAATTATATATACCGTTTACTTAAAATAAGTAGTCAAATCATTTTCTAAGGTCTTCATTAACATACAAAAACGTAAGACACTTAAATTTTGACAAACTATTTTTTCCGCTAAAATACTCATCACGCGTGCTGCCATATATCTTGGAAGAGTGGATTTCACAGAATATTCCTGCTAATTATTGGTAGAATATTCCTTCTAAGTTGGTGTGGTGTGGTAGTTAGGAGAAAGGGGTGCCAGCTCAGTTGTCGTCCATGTTACTTGACTATGGTTCAAAATTACGTGATCCGTTGCCAAAAGCCCTCGTGTAGCTGAACAGTGCAACATTAATATTCACTCACTCTCACACTCCAAGAAATACAGAACAATAGTTATTGCGTTTTTAAGTGTAAAAATAATTATATCTGCCTATTCAATTAAAATTATAGCGTTATAATTAACTACTAACCACAAATAAATTTTGAAAATTTGTCCAAATGATGCAGTGTGAAAGAGAAAGCTTATTTACTTTAAGTATCAGAACTGATAAAAGCATTTATTTGGAAAAAAGATAAATTTTTTACTACCCCAAATGTGCATAAAAAGATGTTAAAAAAACATTAAAATAAAGAGAGATTTATAACAACCTCTCCCTTCAAAACTTAGTTTGATTCTGAAATAAAAAAAATAGGCATTATATCAGAGGAATTAATTAGAAGCGAGCACCTTGCGTAGCCAAAACAAAAAAGGTTTTTCACAAACAAAAGATAGATATATGCAGACGTGGGTTTTTTTGCAGCGCATGCCAGAATTGTTAGCAGAAGACAGAATTTTTTCCTACTTACTTGACAAATATCGTTATATTTTTGACACTTTCCCCAAATCTTTATAAATTATAGTCTATGCTATAAATTATAGCCTATGTGCTATTCTGATGTATAAGCTATATTACTGTAAAGTTTCATTAAAATCCATTCAGTAGTTTTTGCGTGAAAGACTAACAAAGATTTTCACAAACTTTCACATGTATAATATGTATTAGACTCATTATTTATCATTTTCATATATCAAAAATTATATCATTCTTGAATGACTGCTTATTTGTATGTTGCACATACATAAAAACAAACAGAAGAAACAATAATTAATCAAGAATGCCATAGGCAGAATATATTTTTTGTGTAAATATATTAATTACTTGAACCAAAACAACTCATATATCTGAAGTAAGCATCTAAAAGTATGCTGTAATGTTTCCTTTTTCAATGGTTCATGGTATACAATTACAAACAGACATTAAAAAATTTTATTCTATCATTTTATTAACAATCTAAACCTCATAACATGTGTATAACTACAAGAGCATCATAACAACGGACGATAACGTTATATACATCAATCGACTGAATGAAAATAAATCGTAGCAAGAATTATCGCTACCACAGTACCAAACGAAATAATTCATTATTTCTCTTTTAACTGTTTGAATTTCCAAATCGGATAGGGAAGATGCACTTAAAATTCCTTTTTGTAAGGATAACCAAATATCTGTGCTACAATTTACCACACATGCATCTGTTTAAAATAAGAAAACACATTAAAACATAATATCTCGCATTACATGTTAAAATAAAGTAGAGTAAAAAAATGTTCTACCTTGATTACAGCATTAAAACAGCAATTTTTGAAAGGTATATTTATTAAATACTACGTAATAAGAGCTTTTTCGTTGTGCATGTAAAAAAAATGTATAGTTAATTTATTTTTTTCTAGAAACATCTAATTTCTTCCTACGAACGCATTAGTTCCTAAATAATGAACTCCAAATACATTTTAAATCTTATTTTGAAAAAATGCTCTTACTGAGCGAAAATATTTTCTTTCAGTAAATGCAACAGCAAACAATGAAACTAAAATAAAACTTATGAAAAAAAGATTAATATTAATTCTAGTTAATGTGTGCTGAGGGACATAATATATTTATATATACGTAAATCTTTACCTCGGTGAATTCATATTTTCGTTCTATAACAACAAAAAAAATCTGCAGAAAAGTAAATTGGATAGAATCCAAGAAAAACTATGAAAACGTCGTTTAAGGAAATAAACTACATGAAGTATCATAATCACATAAAATATTTTATCTCACTATTTACAAAAAGATTCAGAACTAATTGTTTAATATTTTCTTGGTCTGAAACAGTTATCCGTCATTAAGTCTTATGTGTGAATCAAATAAAAATTTAAGTAATGTTAACCTTTTTAAGAGTTTTCCGTTAATTTTTAAACATTTTTGTTTTGCTGACTGTTTTTTTCTCATATTTTTACTAATGTATATGAAATATAATGAGAAATTATATCTCGTCTCTAACAGACTTGCTTACTTGGTAAATTTTTCAAATTATTCTATTTCTTGGGGAATGAATACATTTATTTGAGAATAAATAGTGGTTAGAAGTAAGTAAAGTATTATTGGAGTAAATAATAATTAGAAGTGTGATGTCAAAGAAAAGATGTTAATAAAAAATATTTTAATAACAAATGATTTATAACGGATAATGTCATTTGGATTAGATATATTTAATATTTTTTTAAAGCTGAAAGTGTGAATATTTCGAATATCCTTTATTAAATAATTATTTAATCTCTCTCTCTCTCCCCCTCTCTCTCTCTCTCTCTCTCTCTCTCTCTCTCTATATATATATATATATATATATATATATCATCTTTTAATGTTTATGAAATACTAAAGCTTTAGTTCACAGATTTTAGACAATAGTAAGGAAAGTGATCTGTAGCATTCAGATGTACATCTATACAGCTTTGAAAGCACCAAAAAGGAAGTCATTCGTCTATTCGATGTATATGTTACCTGGTTCAGTTTTCGTCTGTTTACACAGACTGCTGCTTGAGACACTGCCAATTCTTCTACTACTCGCAGAAATTTATGTTAAGAAAAATTTTCTCCAGAGAATACTGCAATTTCATACAAAGTTTTTCTAAGCCTAGTTTAGAGAAAGTTTTTATTCAATTAAATTAAGTTCTTTCAGTTCAATTTAATGTGCAACATGGCTGCTGCCGTAAATTTTCTTTTAGTAAATAGAACTAATTTCACGAGTGATAAAATGCCCAACAAGTATACTAAAATGCTGAAAAAAATATTTTTATAATTACTAAAATTGATTAAAATAACTTTTAATATATCTCAAAATATATCTAACCATTAAAAAATAAATTGTAGGTAATTTTTACCCAAACGATTTTGAATGTTTATTTTATTAATATCAAATTTGAATTATCAGTTTAAATTGTTGGGAAAAGTCGAACACGATGAAAAAAATTCCTAGAATAAGTAAAATCAGAAATATTCTTAAAATTTCTGAAAACTTGATAACTCAAATTACGACAACGGTTTAATGTTATATATAGATTTATATTATAAATCATAAAATTAACAAGGGTATAGATTTAAGTCTAGAAATTTAAAATCATACTTTTTTGTAATAAATAATCTGAGGGATAATATGTTCACCTCGTTTCATAATTCAGATATTAGTTCTTTCTATAAACGTCTCATATAAATACGATATTGTTCCATAGAATTCTTTAGAATTGCAACTACACTACTTCTTAATTATTTTTTTTATTTTCAAATTTTCTTCACTTCAATCATTTTTTTAAATAACAGGTCTCATATTTAAATTTACGAAACAAAATTTATCAAAATGAAATCGACATAGTTAAAGACAGGCAAAAAATACGCTTTTCCTATGATTAACATTGAAACTTATGTCTCTTTGTGTGTTATTGGAAATTAATTTAGAAATTCAGAACAAACAGTTTGTCATTGACAATTGTGCCTCCATTCCAATTTTTATATAGTGGACGACAACATGGTTCGTACACTTGCGATTTCCTACAGAATTTAATGTTTTCGACTTATAAAAAGTAATGTATTGAAATTGTAATTTTTTCATGTGACTTGTTCTTAATATAAAAACATATCCACTTAGTGTGTAGTTTTTAACATAGTGTATTATTTTTAAAAAATAATAATCAAAAAATTACGCCACAAAAGTCTTCGTACACTTAAAAAAAATCTATACATTGCTTTAAATATTATATTTCTTACTTGATGTAGTAGTTAGTAAGGTATCTTTTTTTTAGCGTTCACAGTAACTTTCAAACGTCTTGGTATAGATTTAATGTTTTTTCATATTTCTACATCGATATTCCTCCATTCTTCAGTGAGTATTGTTTTTACTTCACATTTTGTTTTTATATGTTATGTTTTCATTTTTAAAATCAAATTATCCCCATATATGTTCAACTAGGCTTAAATCAAGTGATTTAGGAGGTATTTTTACACAATTTGTGGACAATCAATGTACTTACGTACATTGAGAGCAGTGCGTTTGGCGTTTTTGTGCGTCAATACATTGCTAAAAAATGAAGTCGTCTCCAATATCCCAATTTTTGACGGATATTTAAAAATTGCACTATAAATAGTTAAGTAGAGCTCATGATTCACAATACCATAAAAAAAATACCAAATTATTTAATCCTGAAGACGATTTACACCTCACGCGCAAGAATACCTTCACCTCCATATTTCTCTGTTCCAACTACACTGTTGGTCACCGTAAATGCAACACCAAGAAAGACAAGAGATAGCACAACAAAATTTATTTTGTAGATAACATGTTGACCAAGTATCAAATGATTAAATTTATAGACTTCTGTGAAGTGTGGTTCCTGCCAGAATCAGTAGCCAGAGTAGCCGCCATTGTTGGAGATCACCACTGCCACACGCCTCGGCATTGATTCAAAGAGACTTTGGATGTGTTCTTGGGGTACGGCAGACCAAGCAGCTTCCACACGTTGCCAAAGTTGATCTGGTGCGGCAGCTGGGGGTGTAATCTAGGTCAATAGTTGAGCAACCATGGACCACATGTTTTCTATCGGTGAAAGATGCGGAGAGCGAGCCGACCAGGGAAGTAATTCAATCTGGTGATTGACGAAGAATCTTTGGACAATACGTGCCACGTGTGGTTGCGCATTATCCTGTTGAAATATGGCTGTGGCCAAGCCCTGAAGGTAAGGAAGGACAACTGGCCCCAACACCTCGGAGATGTAGCGCTGTCTGTTTAAACTACCGGCAATGCGTACTAGAGGAGTTTGAGAGTGATATCCAATAACACCCCATACCATAATACCCGGTGCAGGACCAGTGTGGCGATGCATAACGCAGCTATTCAGCATCCTCTCTCCATGGTGTCTCCAGACTCGAATCCGACCATCGTGGTGTTGCAGACAGATGCATGACTCGTCAGTAAAGACAACTTCATTCCATTATGCCGCCCACATCCTTCTCTCATCGCACGATTGGTGGCGGAGACGTCTGTGGTTTTGTATCATAGGTAGACCAAGCAATGGACGTCTTGCGGACAGACCACTCTGCTGTAAACGGCGTCGAATGGTACGCGCAGACACTGAATGATGCGTTACAGACTCAATGTGCTGTGCTACGGTTAGTGATGTGGCTGAGCAATCCGTCACTGCCATGCGCACAATTTGCCTGTCCTCACGGGAAGTGGTGCACTGAGGTGGATGCGATCGACCACGTCGGTCCGTTGTACCCTCCTACATCCAACGGTCACATATCCGCATTAAAGTTATCTGGTTTCGTCCAATACGACAACCAATTTATTTGAAAGATAATCCACAATCTCGGTAGGCCACGATCCTTCCTCTGTCGAACTCGGATACTCGATCAAAAGCGGATCGCTGTTTTCTATGAGACATAACTGATCGTTTTTTAAAAAACCCACAAGAAATACACAATTGCTGAACTTGAAATCGTCGAAATCTCCAAGTCTTAAATAGCGCTTTGAGGTGGCGCCACAGGCGCGCTTGATGTGTGTCTGCGCTGAAATTCTAATCATTTGCATATCTCACCTCCGTTGATGCATGTTGTAAATTTCATGTTATTTGCATGCTTCCTTCAGGGTGTTGCATTTACGGTGGCCAGCAGTGAAGATCGTGGGATTAAATTTCAGAGAATTTAACATTGACAGCCAATTCCAACTGATGCATGATATTTTGTTGAAGAAAAAATCTGGAACTTAATCACTGGCGTAGCTAGTGCTGAGTGGGCTCTGTATCGAATATTCCTTGAGACACTCTTTTGAGCTTTTTAATATCTTTCGAATTTTTGCTTACACGTGTTGGGCCCCCTGTAGCTTGGGAGCCCCACATGATTGATAAGGCTGATACGGTGGTAGCTACGCCCCTGAATTTAATCCAGTGGCGTAACTGAGAATATTAGGACCCCTGCAAACTCAGGTTTTGGGCCACAAGCCTAAATAAGTACTTTGTGTCAGTCAAGCTTTGGGCTTCCTAGAGTCCCTGGGCTCCCCCGCAATACGGGGATGTACGTTACGCCACTGACTAAAACCCAATAATTTATGTGAAACAAGAACATCTTCTCCATTATGTAGGGGAACATGTTCTTGAGTGGGAGTGTAAATTGGCTTCAAGATTAAGTAATTTGGTATTTTTTGATGGTATTGTGAATTAGCAACTCTATTTAAATATTTTAAAAGACAATTATTAAATTATCTGCCCAAAATTGATACATTGGAGACAACATCATTTTTAACGAGATAATGACACCAAGCGCACTGTTCTCAATGTACACTACTGGTTTCACTATAACTGTCCCCAAATTCTGAAAACATCTACTACATCACTTGATTTAAGCCTAGTAAACATACTTGGTGAGAATTTGATTTTATAAAATCGAAAAAGCTAGACATATAAAAACAAAATGTGAAGTAAAAATCATAATCACAGAAGAAACATCGATGCAGAAATTACAAAAAAAAAAAATTAAATCCACACCAAGACGTTTAAAAGTTGTTAGAGACGCCAAAAAAGATATCCTACTAAGTACTAAATTAAGAAAGAGATACATTATTTAAAGCTATGTTGAGATTTTTTTAAGTGTACAAAAACTTTTGTGGCTTAATTTTTTTGTAGTTTTTTTTTTATTAATTTTTAAAGGTGATAGTTATACTATATTTTAAAAACTAATTATGTTATTATATTAAGAACAAGTTGCAGTTATAAAAAAATTCCAATTCCAATACATTATTTTTTATTAGTCGAAAACAATAAACTTTATAGTAAATTTCAAGCGTATGAACACTTTTGTGGTCCACTGAAATTTTAATCTGGTTCGCACGAATATTTAAGAGCTCCATGGATGTTATGCTTTTATGTTATTATTTTAAATTTAACGAGACTGTATGCTCCCAAACTGACTTATACCATTGTGACGTCTTACGCGTCTTTTCTTTAACAAGTCCTTTGGGTTCTTTGGGCCAGAATTAATGGCAACTCTTTTCCAACCAAATCCAAGAACCGAGAAGTGAAGAGATGCAAATAATATAGGATAAATATAGGATCTTAGAGTAAGCGAGATGGCGCAGTGTAAAGGAATATTAGACAATTGACGTGCGTTGTGGCAGTTGATGATTATTGAAGTTCGTGGTTCAAGATTTAAGTTCTACGTGTCGTGGATAAACATATTGGTGTTCGACTAGAAGTTAAACGTCAAGCTACATACCATTGTAGATAAAGACAAGTTTATTACAGAATAATATAAGGTAGGATTGATTACTTACTATAATTATATTTGAAGATTAGGCGGTTCAATTATTGAGATTGGTCTGAATTATATTGTGTGTTGCGTATTGCGTCATCGTAGATTCTCTCATATTAATTGTTGTAGTTAAATTTGTTAAAAAAGTTTAAGTTGAATATCTTAATAAAGTCATATTAAGATAATGTTTGATCCGAGTTCTTTCGTTAACCCTACACCTCTAGCTCACGCTGATGCTTCGAGGGATGTACTTCCAAGGGGAGGTACATCACACCATGAACTCCTTTTAATACCAAAAACTTGGCCATGAACCCTCAAGTGAAATAACTCTATTTCAATACATTGCAAAAAAATTAAAAATTTAACTTAAATATCTTGAAAGGTAAATGTTGGTGTAAATAAAATTAAATATAGCTAAAACATTGTGATATCTGAAGTAATATTTATTCAAACTATAACTTTTTCCTTAAAATATAAAAAACACATTTTTTTTTTCAATTAGATGGTTTCATCGTAAAATATAAAAAATACTACTACTTTCCTCTTAAAATTAGAAAAATTCTTTGCATTCCCTTTACATATTGGGATCATGCACAAAATAAAACCCAACTGTTGATCAAATGTATGACTCTTTTACATTGCCGTTTGTCAGACGAGATATTGCATGTAGCGGTGAAATCCCCTTCCTATTTTAAATCTGTTTCGACGGCGAATGACCCGACTTCGAGCGTGCGAGGCTTGTCATCACGTGTACATATTATGTGTATCTATCTAAAACATTTTATTCTAAATTTTTTATTTTTCCTTTAATTTCTTTAATATGTAAAAAAAAGTTTTCTATTTTATTTCAACTTCCGTAATAATAAGGTGATCAGTTTTTTCACAATGAAAAGGAGGACGCGCGTGAAAATTTTAAGAAAAAGTTACAACGTAAATATATGAAACATTTTATTAATTCAAATAAAAATATGCTAATGACGTTTCCATTCCTTTTAATTATTTACTTAAACGAGTATTTTCCCATAGAATATTTTTTGTCAATATATCATTTTCTAATACATCGGAAATTTCGGAGAAAAAAATATACTTCATACCGAATTTTTTCGGTAAGCACTGTAGCTAATATATTAACATTCAATCTTGATTTCTCACTTGTCCAAAAGTCATTAACGAACTGATAAAACTCTTTCAATTTCTGTATTAGTTCCTGATCAGCACAACGTAAATGCAACAAGAATAACCAAATTATGATATAGAAAGTGTTCATTTTTTAAATGGTTAAATATTTCCACCCATCTTTTATCAATTTCAGCATGCTGATTTACCAATTGTTCCAATTTATTAGAATTTAAATATACATTCAGTCAATTGACGACAGACAATTGTCGTCAATTTTAATATCATGTATTTCTTTCGATAAAAACTCAACGCAATTTTCTGTATCTGCCCAATTTACTTGAGATTAAGTCAAATAACACCACTGAAAACTGTTATTTCCTGTGATATTTGTTTCAAACCATTCTTCAACATATTCGAAACATACACTCATGAACAAAAAAATTAGCGCACCAAGAAATAATAGCGGAATCATAACGAAACTTGGCATGAAGGTACATGTCGGGGAGATATGCAAATGATTAGAAATACAGCGTGGTTGCATATTATGTATAGCCGGTAGAGGACGTTTAACGTCGTTCTCCGTGGAGTGTAAAACAGGTAACCAAAGCTTGTTTGAGTGTGCTGAATCGTTTACAAAGAAAGAGCTGAGGCAGACATGCCATTACGTCGTTTTCAAAGACAATATGAGCAGCTGTCGCAGTTTGAGAGGGGGAGAATCCTCTGCATGATAGAAGCTGGGTGGTCAGCTAGACGAGTAGCTCGTCAATTAAGCCGATGAGTGGAGGTCAATTAAGTATGTTGAGAGGCGGTGTTGGGACCAGTGGATCCGAGAGACTGAAGGACATTTGGGATCTCGGCGCCCATTACGTGTGCTGCCCTTGATGCCCATCCATACGCCTTTGTTTGGAGTGGTGCCGCACACCAGGAAACTGGACTGCAGCGGAATGGAACCAGGTTGTCTTTAGCGACGAATCCAGATCCAATCTCAGCAGTGATGGCAATCGTGTTCGTGTTTGGAGACCCCGTGGTGAACGCCTCAATCCTGCCTTTGCTTTACAGCCGCTTCACACCACTCCCACAGCTGGTTTGATGGTATGGGGTTCAATTGCCTACAATACACGGTCACCCCTAGTATTGATCCATGGCACCATGACAGCCCAGTGGGATGTCCATCAAATCCTGCAACCACATGTGTTGCCACTCATGCAACGGCTCCTAGGAGCCATTTTTCAACAAGACAATGCTGGGCCTCACACGGCAAGAGTGTCACAAGACTAGCTCCGCACTCTTACTACCCTTCCTTGGTCTGCCAGATCCCCAGATCCAATCGAGCATATCTGGGATCATTATGGACGGCGAGCTGGGTATCCCACGAGTTTGAACGAACTAGAGGCAAGGTTACAGCATATATAGAACGAAATGTCTCAAGACATCAGATAAAACTTGTATGCCTCAATGCCCGATCGTATCGCATCGTGTATTCGCGCTAGAGGGGGTTCAACAGAGTATTAATTCCTCCGTTATTTTACCTTTTTCTCTGAAATATATAAAGTATCCCTTTTCTTTGGTTTTCCAATCATTTACTTATATCAAAGTAGTCAATACGTATGTAAAATTTCGTTTCCTTTTGACGACTCCTTCTTGATGCGCTAATTTTTTTGTCCATGAGTGTATTTGGTTCATCTCTGAATAAGGAATAACTCATCAATTTTAAAATATTGAAAAGGGGAGCAAGTAGGACGACACTTTTCGAGGAAGGACAGAACCTATAAAAGGAGGATGGTTGGTCATCTTACTAATAATGCAAATGGGTTGCAAATATTTTAGTTTATATTAAACTTTTGAGGACCCCCTGGCGTTGTCCACACACCCCAAAATAATTTTAATTTCCCATGGACAACCCTCAGAAGTCCCTTGAATTCCCAAGGATTCGTAAGAATCATTTTGGGGTCCTTTAAGCTACAGTAAGAAATTCATAACTTTTAGGTAATGCAAACACAATTCAGGCAGTTTGGTTACTTGAGTACGAGAATCTGATTAAACTTTTTAAAAATGAATATTTTGTCTGAATTTTACTTTTTAAAAATCACAATTTAAAACGAAATTTTCAAAATTATTCTAAACTAAAGAAATATAGTGAAAATATTTACAAGATATGAAAAGTTTTTAACCATCATTTGACTTCTTTACAGTGTTAAGTAAATCAATAACTCGTTATGATTTTATTATCAACTCATCATAAACTTTTGAAAATATAAAATTCTAAAAAATGAATTCCATGAATATGAAATTACCTTTAAAGAACTAAAATATGCTTCAATCAACTTTTGAAGGGATTTTTTAATCGATATTAAAGACAAACTTATTTTTAGAAAAAGTTAACGAAAAAATTTCAAAAATAAGCTTACTTTCTAAGGTTGAAAAATTTTTTGATGGGATATTTATAATAGTTAGAAATCAATATTTAAATCAAATCTGCCTTTGAAAATTTAAATTTATCAGATGAGAAACAAAATCAGAAAAAAAATTTACCAATAAAATTCCAGACATTTTATTATCAAAATACACTGCTGTCCACACAAAATGCAACACCAAGGAGGACAAGAGATATCACAGAGAAATCTATTTGGCAGATAACATGTTGTCCAAAGATCAAACGATTAAAAGTACAGCCTCTTTTGACGTGTGGGTGATAACAAAATCAGCAGTTAGTGTAGCCGCCATTGATGGCTAAAACTTCAGCCACATGCCTCGGCATAAAATTAAAGAAGTTTTGGATGCATTTTTGGGGTACAATAGTCCATGCGGCAGCCACATATTGCCAAAGTTTATCTGGTGTAGCAGCGGGTGGTGCATCCCGGGCCAGTCATTGTGCAAGCATGGACCACATGTTTTCGGTTAGGAATAGATAGGGTGAACAAGCAGGCCAAGGAAGCAATTCAATCTAATGGATAAAGAAGATTTGAAAATTGCGTGCCACGTATGGTCACGCGTCATTCGCTCGGAATATGGCTGATGCCAAACGCTGAATGTATGGGAGGACCACGGGCTCCAACACCTCAGAGATGTAGCGCTGGCTGTTCAATGTACCGGCAATGCGTATTAGAGGTAGAGGGGTATGACAGTGAAATCCAGTACCACCTCAACCCTTGAAGCTGGATGCAGACCCAATGTGGCGATACATAACGCATCAGTTCTGCAACCTCTCACCACGATGTCTCCTAACTCGAATCGGAGCATCGTGATGTTGCAGGCAGAAGCGGGATTCGGTAGTAAACACAATGTTGTTCCATTCCGTAGTTCATATTTGCCTTTCATCACACTATTAGCGGTGTAAATGCTGTGGTTCCCAGTCAAGGGTAAACGAATCGATGGACGCCTTGTGGACATTCCACCCTGCTTCAAACGGCGTCGAATGGTACCAGCGGACACCAAATGATGCGTAACAGACTGAATCTGTTGTGCTATGGTTCATGATGTGGCTGCGCGATCCATCACTGCAATGCGTGCAATTCAACTATCTTCACGGGCAGTGGTGCAACAAAGTGGGTGTGATCGGACCCTTTGGTCCATTGTTTCTTTCTAACTCCAGCGATGACAAATCAGCATCGCAGTTGCATGGTTTCATCCAACTCGTTGACCGATTTCTCGTTGACCATCCCTATAGGCTACTTTTCTTCCTCGGTGGAATTTAGGAAAGTGGTCAAAAGACGCTCGATGTCTTCCAGGAAGCATAGGTAAACAGCGCACGTAAAAAAACATGCGAAAAACAATCGCAGTACTTCAAATTGTCAATCTGTTCTCCCCTTGTATAGCACTTGTGGGTGACGCTACGATCGCTTTTACGCTATAATGCTAATTATTTGCATATTTCATTGCCGCCAACGCATGGTGTAAATTTCACATGTGTGGTTTGCATTCTTCCTTCAGGGTGTTGCATTTTGTGTGGCCAGCAGTGTAGAATGTGAGGGTTTGAGTGTGTTTATTATCCTCGTACTATATTCAACAACACAAGGGCTGTTGGCAACGGATATCGCCATTTTGAACCTCGATCTAGTGATGAGGATAACACCTGAGTTCGTACCCCCTCATACAAATTACAGCATCCCACCACCGGAAGTGCTGACATATTTGTGTTGTTATTTTTTATCCCATTTGAACGACGGAAACATATGGATCAAATCTATGAACCCGTGCGTTGTTAAACATTGAATAACTGTAGCAAGACTTAAGAGCAGTCGGCTCTTATGGCAACCAATACAAGCCGAGATATGGGCAGGAGCAGCTTGGGTGGCATTGCAATTTGGATAAGAAGGCTAAACTTTAAGACCCGCCACATGCCGTTGAACTCGAGTATGTCCACTACGAAACCTAGCAAGAGTAGTTTCATCTCGCCTACTGCCTATCTCAAGCAAAGCAGCACCAGGATGGTTTCCTTCATACCACTCATGTACGGGGACCTGCTTCCAAGAGGAACTAACATCTTGTTTGACTCGTGTAGCAATTTCTGAAAAAGTTAGGCAGCCACCATGCATAGAATTTTTATGGCTACCCTCACGGGTCAAACCATCTGCAATATCATTCCCACAGACATTCACGTGTGACGGTACCCACTGAAAAAAATCTTAACATTGGCACTCAAGCTATTTAATAACTGGACAAAACTCGTTGTGGTTCTGTTACCATACTTCCACCATTCAGACAGATGCTGAATAGAGCTGCAGCTATCACTGAATATCCAAATATCTGTATTGACACTCTCAGTAAAACAAAATTCCAAAGCCTCCACTATAACAGTTCTGCCCAAAAAACTAAGCAGTAGTCAGCATATTGACATAATTAACATGCATCAACCCCTCTCAATGGCAGTCTTCAGAGGCAATAGGACAGGGGTGGCGAACCTTTTTGGATAAACATGCCATTTTTTTCTTTAAGAAATGTTTCAGGAGTTGTTGACGTGCCGTCAAATAATTTCGACTTGTGATTATTGAGAAAACAATAAAATTAAATACTAACAACTCAAAACTCTTTATTTACAACGAAAAAATACATTTTTGCATTGTATAGTAGTACATATTTTATTTATAGGTATAATTGAACTTAACGTAACATTAGTGTGAGTTCTGTTATGGTAGATTAGATGATAAATAACTTGTATTAGGATTATAAGATGTTACTTTTTTACCATAATGCAAGCTGAATTGGAGTCATCTTCCAAACAGTTTCTAAGTGAGTCGTTAAATAAAATAATGACTCACAGGCATAGATAGATGAAAATATGGATAAAATAGCACGAGCCAGTTTCTTGAAACAGCTAAATGTATCTGGAATCGAATTCCATGTTTCCAAAATTTCATTATTAGCATTCTTACTTGTATTGCTTGTTAATCCTTCTGTTTTAAACACACAATTCCAACTTTCTCCTGTTTTCACCAACTTTTTGAATCCATATTGAACTAGACTGGAAATCAATCAGAGTTGCATTTTAATTTTTTCAATTTACA